>JARJHM010000242.1:0-414679 GCA_033356055.1 Carex pumila
TTGGAGACCAAATTTTATATTTTTTGGAATTTGTTTACTATTTATTAAGCTGGTTTGAAAACTGCTGATTTCAGTAAATTTCTGCAGCATTGAAAATAGCGGTTTTCAAACTAGCTTAATAAATAGTAAAAAAATTCCAAAATATGTAAAATTTGGTCTTCAAGTAGATTATAATATAAATTAAACATCTAACGGTTTGGATTTATTTTTTGGACAGCAGAAAATAAAAAAAGCCCCGGCAGCAACTCCGGCTAAAATGCTGCCGGCAGCATTTCTATCGGCGGTGCTGCCGCTGTTTTTTTTATTTTGTGATGTCCAAATAACAAATCCTAACTGTTAGATGTTTAATCTATACTATAATCTACTTGGAGACCAAATTTTCATTTGTTTGAATTTTTTTACTATTTATTAAGCTAGTTTGAAAACTGCTGATTTTAGTAAATTTCTGCAGTATTGAAATCAACGGTTTTCAAACCAGCTTAATAAATAGTAAAAAAAATTCAAACAAATGTAAAATTTGGTCTCCAAGTAGATTATAGTATAGATTAAACATCTAACAGTTTGGATTTGTTATTTGGACATCACAAAATAAAAAAAACAGCGGCAGCACCGTCGGCAGAAATGCTGCCGGCAGCAAATTAGCCACAGCCTATATATATATATATATATATATATATATGGGTCCGGCTAATTTGCTGCCGGCAGTATTTTAGCCGGAGGTGCTGCCACTGTTTTTTCTATTTTTTATGTTCGAACAAAAAATCTAAACCGTTAGATGTTTAATCTATATTATAATCTAGTTGGAGACCAAATTTTATATTTTTTGGAATTTGTTTACTATTTATTAAGCTGGTTTGAAAACTGCTGATTTCAGTAAATTTCTGCAGCATTGAAAATAGCGGTTTTCAAACTAGCTTAATAAATAGTAAAAAAATTTCAAAATATGTAAAATTTGGTCTCCAAGTAGATTATAATATAGATTTAACATCTAATGGTTTATATTCGTTGTTTGAACATCAAAAAATAGAAAAAAAAAAGTGGCAGCACCTCCAGCTAAAATGCTGTTGGCAGCAAATTAGCCGGACCCTATATATATATATATGTATATAGTAAGGCTTGGGTGCTATGGATAGCATAGAGGCCTCTATTCTACGGCTCAATATTCAAGTTTTCAAAATCCAAACGATCGATTTGAACTGTTCATCTTCTTCTCCATATTAATATTTACTTGGAGACCAAATTTTACATTTTTCTGAATTTTTTTACTATTTATTAAGTATTTTACAAAATTGTTGATCTAATGGTGGCTGCACAAAACAGTAAAACCGTTGGATTAGCGATTTTCAAAGTGGCTTAATAAATAATAAAAAATTCAGAAAATTATAAAATTTGGTCTCCGCATATATTAATATGGAGAATAAGATGAACGGTTCGGATTGACCGTTTGGATTTTGAAAATTTGAATATTGAGCCGTAGTATAGAGGCCTCTATGCTATCCATAGCACCCAAGCCTTACTCTAGAGTAAGGCTACGGTGAGTTGCGAAATAAAACACGTTTTTATTTCATGCAATATCTTCATTTTCAAAGTTCAAATAGCCGATCCAAACAGTTAGATGTTTAATCTATATTACAATATACTTGGAAACTAAATTTTATATTTTTTTTGGAATTTTTTTACTATTTATTAAGCCAATTTGAAAATCTGAAAATCCAGGTGAACAGTAAAAACAGTAAAAATTTCTAGCCCGCTGGATCGGCGATTTTCAAAGTGGCTTAATAAATAGTAAAAAAATTCCAAAAAATGTAAAATTTGGTCTTCAAGTACATTTCAATATGGAGATCATGTTGAGTGGTTTGGATCGATGTTTTGAAGTTTAAAATTGTAAAATATGAGCATGAAGTAAAATAGTCGCTTTACTTTACAACTCACCGTAGCCTAACTCTATATATATATATATATATATATTATGTCAAAAAGGTAAAATGGATGAGAACGTCTTATATAATTTGATCCCATGCTAAAGATATAACTTTTGAATGGGAAGTCATAATTCAAAATCTGGATGGAAAATATTTTGTGAATATTAAATTAATTTGACTTCCAACTTTAATTAAAAAAAAAAAAGGGAAGTTAGATATTTGTTGTGTATATATATTCCGTGTAAGGTTACGGTGCTATGGGTTGCACAGATGGCTACGATGCTACGGTTCAATATTCGAATTTTTAAAATCCTAACGGTCGATCTGAACCGTTCATCTTGTTCTTCATATTAATATGTGTTTGGAGACCAAATTTTACATATTTTGGAAATTTTTTACTATTTTTTTAGATAGGTAGAAAATCAGTTGATCTAAAAAATTATGCACCATTCAGATATTTGATTTTCTACCTATTTAAAAAAAGTAAAAAATTTCCAAAATATGTAAAATTTGGTCTCCAAACACATATTAATATGAAGAACAAGATGAACGGTTTGGATCGACCGTTAGGATTTTAAAAATTCGAATATTGAACCGTAGCATCGTAGCCATCTATGCAAGTGCAACCCATAGCACCGTAGCTATATATTCCTATGAACTTGTACCAATCAAGATAAGTCAAATGCGATTTTTTAAAAAAGTTTAGCTTTATAATAATATAAGTAAACTCTGGTTAGGTAGCTAGTTATTTTGTAATCATGATTAACCGACTTTCATTTACTTAAACAGAAGGTGGATGATTGAGGCTTAGTTTATTTAAGTTCTTCTTGAACTACGTACGGAAATATTGCTATTTTAAATTAATTATATCTCATTCCTCTAGTAATTAATTAATAGATCAATATATGTTTATCTTCATGACCGACCAGTCGTCAATATCAGAAAATGACATTTTTTTATATGCCAAAGTTTAGAATTAGGTCATACGTTTTCAGCATTTGATTAGTTGAGTTAATAGAATACTTTGCAAGATGACTTTTAATAAGCGAGTTGAAGGTAAATTATATATGTAAGGCGACGTGCATATATTGATTAAAATTGCTTTCATACATGTATTTAATATTAGGACTCTAGAATAATATCTGGATATCTCCATTTCTCCATTTTTATACATACATGTATTTAATATTAATTAGGACTCTAGAATAATATCTGGATATCTCCATTTTTTCATTTTTATATTAAGCACATAGATCGATGCCATAATCTATCAATGACTATGATTAAAAGATGAAATTTCAGATTGAATATTAACCTTCCAATCAAATAGTATGTCTTATTTTGATCCAATGCATCTTTTTAATATTTTTCTATGTGTAAAAGTCTAAATTTATTTAGACACGCGTACTCATCACATACAAATTGTATCATTTTTTTGACTGGTCTTGATTTTTTTTTAATGTTATTTAAGAACCTTTTTGTCTGATTGATAAATAATTAGTCATGTCTTCATTTTCAAACTTGATAGTGTTATTTTCAATTTCCACCTGAATTATTCACGTTATAATGTTTTTTTGTTGCCTAAGTATTTCAATATCTTAATCAGTATTATGTGTATTCCAAAAGGCCAAGCTATTTAGAATTTAATGTCTTAAAATTGCGACAAAGAAAACCATACCTTGAGCATGTGTTAATTATTTCTTCAATGAATCTTTTGTTACAATTGTGACAAATATTTGTTGATTATGTAGTGCATATACTATTGTGCATTTTACATAGTGACCCTAAATATAATTTGTTCAATAGGTAAGACCACATATATATGCAAAAATAACAAAATATAATACAAGATTCACAAATTTTATACATTGTGGAATTGTTCCTGCATTCCAAATTTATTATCATATCCATGCTTGCTAGATATTGTAGTACAATATAAAAGTTATCACTATAATAATTATATAGTAAGGTTTTATTTGATTCAAAATATCCTCATTATCAAATGCAATAAAATATATATTCCATAATCAAGTCAAATGTATATAGTCGAACTTTTGGTATAAATAAACTAGTCGTCTTAATTAATTCCATTTGTTAGGTTTTGGGTATATATGGCACCGGCCGTCTAGTGGTAGATGAGGACAGATGTTCATTTTTATTATTTAATAACTGTGATTAGTATGTTTTCAAAGAGAATTGAGATGTGAACTCACCTGTCCTCCTCTTGTAACTTTTTTTTTTCACGGTTGGTTTTTATTAATTTAGACAGCTGATCTTACAAATATATTGGACCAAATTCCTACAATGCTATTCCTATCATTAATTCCTTCATAAATTTAGCTAAACTAATTTGATGTACGAAGAAAATTGAGGATCAAGTCAGCCAATCTAGATTAATATTTATACGTGATCTTCATATAAGTTTCGAATTAATAACATCTCTTACAGAAGGCATTGCATTTCCTACTAGACTAGTTAAATTAAGGCTGATTCTCAGCATACCGTCTTTTGTGTGATGTTGAATTTATCAAATGACACTTTGGCATAGAGAGCTAAAAGGAATAGTGAAACTTACATGAAGGAACAACATAGGTTGTCAATGAAACATTTAGGGTTCTTATTTGTCAATTTTTTTTTTTTAAGGTTAGTGACTTTAAATGCTAACTAATAATTTTATTGACTTTAATTTAATGACTTCAAATGACTCTAATTTTTAAATCTAAATCTTTTATTCTCATTAATTTATCTAAACTATTTTTACCATCTAATCTTAATTATTTACACTCCTAAACATCCTAATACATCATTCTCTAACTCTCTCTATGATTGAATTCATTTTCGGCCGATAACCGACGCACTCCACAGTTTGATTTACTCACCGCCGCACTCCGATAGTCCGATCTACTTACCACGGCGCTTCGACGGTCGAATCTACTCACCGTCGCGCTCCGACGGTTGGATCTAGACAATGTCATGCTCCAACGGCCGGATTTACTCATTGCAGTGCTTCCAACTATCTGATCTACTCACGACAGTGCTCTGACAACCGGATCTACTCACTGCAGTGCCCCGAGGGTTGAATCTATTCATTGCGGTGCTTCGACGACCGGATCAACTCACCACCTTGCTTCAAGCTCCGACGATACTGCACTATCGGCTCCGCCCGGCTCGGTTCCCTTCTCTCATTCTCTTCTCCATTCAAGGAGATAGAGACGAGAGAGGAGAATATACTAATGTGTCAAACTAAGTTGATGAAACATTGGGCAGAGTTGAAGTAAATTACAAAAGCATAGATCATATATATAGCTAGGCTGGAAAGAAGTTAATGCTTGAATGGAGAGGTTTTGAAACTCTTTTTTTAGTTGGAAAATAAAATCATAAATAAAATCATTACAAAAATATCTCAAACTTGTGTTCATATATATTAATTGAATTACTGCTATCTCTCTTCTTTTTGTAAGAGATGTTTCAAAGAATGAGATCATTCGTTTCCTTCACTAAGTATCTATATAATCTAGTTGCTGATAATTTGTACAAATTAAATAGTTGATAGAGGGAGTCCACCTAACTTAAAAATTGGGTTAATTTAGGGAATCTGGACCCGCTCTCCTAGAGTCACACTGGCAGTTGTCTGGCACGCTGGGAGTAGTCACATGTAGATCCAAGTCATAACAGTACTACTTGTATGCTTCCTAGATACTGTGTATCTATCACTGATGAGAGCCAAGCATGAGTTTAAATGATCTATACACACACACACAAATGTATTATTATTTTATACTCTTCAGAATTTTTCCACTATTTTTTTGAGATAGGTAGCTAGGAAAACAATTAATATTTTCGGATGGTTCAGGTTTTTAGATCAGGTGATTTTCTACTCATTTAAAAACATCATAACAACTTCTAAAATCTTTAAATTCGATCTCCAATTTTATTTTTATATAGAGATCATGTTGAGTAGTTCGATTCTACTATTTAGACTTTGAAAACAGAAATACATTCTTAATCAATAAAAATGTAAGGTTTCACTGACCTTAAAAAAGGGAAATATATATAGATTGATAGCACGAACTGACGTGCACATTGCAAAATACCGTAGCCTCATTTCTCTATTATTATTACTATTCTACAATTAGGTCGTAATTAATATACTGTAGTAATAATAGAAGTAAACTAGTAAATCTTCCATAACCGAGATAGTCCATTGAAAATAAAAAAATAAAGATATTTTTTTTTAAGGTTGCTGGCGGCGAAGTGCAGCCAACATTTGTATTGATACTAATAAAAAAATATTCACATTATCACATATAGTCTAGACCATCCAATCAGCCCAAATGAGCCGATGTAATTAAGTAATATTTAAACAAAACTAGCTATCACTAATTGCCCGTAGCAAGGCACAAAAGGCCCCCTCATGACCTACAATGCCCATAAAAAATAAAATAAAATAAAGATTATAAAAGCATGAATATTATATGAAAATTGTTCCTCTATAAAAAAGCAGCATTGATCAGGTCAAGCCCTTAGAACCAACAAGCAACCGAGTTCAAAAAATTAAAGAAGAAATGGCTTCTAACCTCCGTGTCTCGAGCTTCAGAAATGAGATCCACGACATCGATACAGTTCAAATGGCCGCCACCTATAAACCAACAGTCCCGCCATCTCCTTCGCCATCTATCATTCTATACTACCCTCCAAATCTCTTCAAAAAAGTATGTACATGTTTATATACTCGATTTTTTTTACATAATTTCTATTCAAGCAAATGACATACTTTTTTTTGTTTCGGTTTTGAAGGTTATCTCGGAGATAATTGCTACGTTTTTGCTGGTGTTTGTGACATGCGGTGCAGCAGGGATAAGTGCGGCCAACCCATCACGTATATCTCAGTTGGGGCAGTCTGTGGCAGGAGGTCTCATTGTGACGGTCATGATATACTCAGTTGGTCATATCTCTGGTGCACACATGAATCCGGCAGTTACTCTTGCGTTCGCGACGTATCGCCACTTCCCATGGATACAGGTTTGACTTGTTTCTCTCTCTCTCTTAAATGTCAATAGATCTCTCTCTCTTCTCTCTCTTATGTAGTGATGAGGAAGCAACTAGGTTTAGCCAAAGGGGAATAAAGGCATACCTCAGTTGAGGAATCAATTAATGGATTTCTTTTAAGTCAGTTTCGTTTTAGGCAACCAAAACACACCTTAATATTTGAACTGTTTTGCAGATAAATTTTATGTTCATCTCTAAAAATCATGTAAACAATGATTTCGTTAAGTAATTAATTAATTATTTAAAGAAATGAACAAAGTCTTTCCAAATATAAATATTATCTTAAAAAAAATTATATAAATAATACTGAAAATTAAAAGTGATTTATATTCTCATTTTTTTTTTTGGGCCTACCACTGAAATGGCCATATTAATCCAATGTTTGCAGTAAGTTTTCAACTCATCTTACATTGACATTAATTAATGGCCATAATTAAGATTCAACTCCTGTTATATTTTCTAGAATAATAGTCACCTTCTGTCTAGAGTCATCCATCCTTATTTAAAATTATATAGAGAAGGCTCATAAGTCATGTATTAGTAATTTTATATATAGGTAGCTAACAGTTGATCAAATCATGAAATTTGAGGTTTTCTCATTGAGTACCTCATCAGTTTAGCTTTAAGTTTTTGTTTTAGAGTTATCAAAATTGAAGTCGGATAGATCAGATAAGTTCCTTTGATGTTAACAACAATTAATTAATTTCATAGTGCTGTCAACTACCTTCATATACTGTCTTCTAAAAAGATATCTTAATGTATTAATTATGTTATATTATATTATTCTGATAATTACATGGTTTTAAACTTTCAACTGGCAGCAATTGTCTCCAGAGAATGAATTATCTAAACCAAACATGGTTGTCATGCCAGTTGTCTCCAGAGAATGAATTATCTAAACCAAGAATAAAACTCTATTATTTTAATTCACTTCAGTTTTATTAGAATCTGAAAATAAGTTGGTACCCCAACTCGGTACCAGTTTTAAAGAATCTTATAACTGAACTCCAAACAATAAAAAACTTCACATAAAAACATCACAAAAATTAATATCATTACAAACCAACAACATATATAATATTAATAACAATCTACCACCATGTATATTTTGTTAATAATTTCAAATCCAATCCTAACTGTATTGGTAAGTCGAAAAAATTAGGAGGTAAGATTAATTGTAGCTTAAAATAAAAAAAACATTTTGCTTAGACTAACACTAAAGAAGCCAATTTGATAATAATACTGTTCTTGCAATTAAGTAGAGTAATTTTCTATCTATTTAATGTAATCAATGATACATTCCATAATTAATGTATTGTACCACAATAAGAAGAAAAAATATTATAATGTGCAATCCAGCTCCATATATTTTGTGAATTTAAGAATAATATGCCAGTTCTAATTTATGAGTAGGGTTAAAATGTTCTATTGGTTTTGTATTCCATCATGCTCCAACATCATTATCTCTATTTTCAATGTCTAAATAATCGATCTGAACCATTCCACATGACCTTTTCATACTAAAATGTACTTTGATAGCAAATTTTATAATTTTATAATTTTTAGAATTTGTTTAGTAATTGTTTGGAGGGGGTACAAAATCATTATTTTTGAATAATCCAGAATCTTCAATAAACAATGATTTTGTAACTATCTTAAAAAATAGCAAAAAGTTTAAAAAATATAAAATTTTGTATCCAACCATATTTTAACATGAAAATAACATTGAATGGTTCAGATCGACTATTTAAAATATGAAATTACAGATAATGATGTTAGAGTATGATGGAACACAAAATCAGATCGACTATTTAAAATATGAAATTACAGATAATGATGTTAGAGTATGATGGAACACAAAATCACTGGGGCATTCGGACCGTTGGGGTTAAGTTATCAGGAACCCTCTTAATTAATTAAACATGCAATATTTTACATGTAGAAGACAAAGAATAAAACAACAAAGGTGGCCCACAGAAAAAAACTTTAGAAACAGTTCGTACACATAATATCTGTCACATCTACAGAGGTTGGCTACTCTACTTACATAAGTATATGAGGATATATGTTTATAAGTCATTTTTTCGTTTTTAAAATTCAAAAAGCCGATCTGAACTGTTAGATGTGATATCTATATTCAAATATGCTTGGAGACCAAATTTTACATTTTGTGAATTTTTTTACTATTTATTAAGTTACTTTGAAAATTGCTGATTCAACTGTGACTTAACAAAACAATAAAATCAGAAGCCACCGTTGGATTAGAGATTTTCAAAGTGGCTTAATAAATAGTAAAAAAATTTAAAAATATAAAATTTGGTCTCCAAGCACATTTCAATATAGAGATCATATCTAACGGTTCAGATCGACTTTTTGGATTTTGAAAACGAAAAATGACTTATAAGCATATACCCTCGTATGCTTATGGAAGTAGAGTAGCTAACCTTCTATATATATATAGAGAGAGAGAGAGAGTAACTAATGTGCATCCGTATGCATATGGGCCAATATGCATAAGGTCCAAATTTGTTTTTTGTTTTTTAAATTCTAACGGTCGATCCAAACCGTTCATCTTGTTCTTCATATTAATATGTGCTTGGAGACCAAATTTTACATTTTTTTTGAATTTTTTTACTATTTATTAAGCTACTTTGAAAATTGCTGATCCAACGGTAGCTTAACAAAACAGTAAAATCAGCAGCCACCATTGGATCGGCAATTTTCAAAGTGGTTTAATAAATAGTAAAAAAAATCCGTAAAATGTAAAATTTGGTCTCCAAGCACATATTAATATGGAGAACAAGATGAACGGTTCGTATCGATGTTTTGAATTTTAAAATTTCAAATTTGGACCGTATGCATATCAGGTCATATCCATACGAATGCACATTAGTCTCTCTCTCTCTCTCTATATATATATATATATATATTATGCTAATTTGGTGCAAATATCATAAGAAACCGTTGGGGTTAAGTTATCAGGAAGCCTCTTAATTAATTAAACATGCAATATTTTACGTGTAGAAGACGAAGAATAAAACAACAAAGGTGGCCCACAGAAAGAACCTTTAGTAACAGGCTCTGAAAAAAATAGAACCAATGTCAATCAAGTTGATGCAATGAGAAGAACATCAACCAATCCACTAGTTATATTATTTTATGATTGCTTTGTTGTTGCTGTCAGGAGACTTGATTTGTGGGCCCACACCAACAAATTCATATCCTATCATCACTCAGGAACCGCAACCAATGAGGCTAATCAACAAACCAAGTCTCTTGCAATGATGCCCCAATTACACAGTTTACAAATTTATATAAATAAATTAAACAATAGGGCTCCAATCATGCAGAATTGTATTGCAATTAATTAACAATATTAATAAATATTACCCCATATTTTGCTGTAACAACATACAAAATAAAAATGCTGTGGCATATACAATTTTATATAAAGTTGAAAATAAATTAAAATTTCTTGAATTAGATGCATTTCAACAGGAGTTTATGGGCCTGACAACTACGTTTTTTTTTTTTTTTTTGTAAAAGTTCAAATAAAATATCATTTACTCAAAAACAATTTAAACAAATTGTCATGTGGGTTCCATTAACTTGATTTTCACCTTCTCTCTCCTTTTTTTTTTCCTTCGTTCACTTGCAATATTTTCATAATTTTGAATTTTCATTTTTCTTAATTAAGATTAATTTTCAATTTTAAAATTCTAGTTTTTTATATTTATAATTAAATTTTATAATCTTTTACCCCTGTTTAAAAAATTTATATTATTAAACTCCTCCAAGTTTCAAATTTAAAATATAATGTTAAATGGATGACATTTCAAAAATTCTAAAACAAGATATTGAAATTGTATCTCTCAAAATGTTTAATTATTTAACTCCCTCGAGTTTCAAATTTGACGTTAAATTATATTTCTTTGGATTTTAAAAACTAGTAATTTTTAAATTTAGTTTTTATGGAATTAGATAATTAAAAATGTCAAAACGAAAAGCACAAAAATTTAAACTACGAAATAAAAATGTATAAATGTTAAGAAATATAAAATTTCTAAATATCACATAATATTGACTGAATTATAAACATAATAGCTTTTTAGTTTTCATACTTTCAGTTATGTTATACTTCACAAAACAGATTTTTTTTTTTTTTTTAAATTTTATTATTATTATTATTATTATTATTATTATTATTATTATTATTATTATTATTA
This sequence comes from Carex pumila, assembly GCA_033356055.1. Lineage (NCBI taxonomy): Eukaryota > Viridiplantae > Streptophyta > Magnoliopsida > Poales > Cyperaceae > Carex > Carex pumila. The sequence continues at coordinate 11,198 of JARJHM010000242.1, forward strand.
TAATTTAACAACTTCATATGTAGGTGCCTTTCTACTGGGCAGCTCAATTTACAGGAGGAATAAGCGCCGCGTTCTTACTGCGGGAAGTGATCCACCCGATCACAGATATCGGGTGCACCTTTCCGTTGGGTGCCAACTGGCGTGCCTTCATCATAGAAGTAATTGTCACCTTTAACATGATTTTTGTCACCTTTGCCGTTGCAACTGATACAAGAGCGGTTAGTGCCCTTGATTAGTACTAATTAACTTCTTGTAATTTTCATTGTTTATCTTCTCAAAATTATTTTTTCTTTATGCTTATGTTGTTGAGTAATTTAGTGATGTGATTAATTGTTTGATTTTATCGATCGATGGCAGGTAGGTGAGCTTGCGGGAATAGCAGTAGGCTCTTCAGTCTGCATAACCTCAATTTTTGCTGGGTAATTTAAATTAGGATTCGTTTACCGGACATTAATTTAATTACTAAATGAAGTTGCTTGGTTCCTATCAAATATATAATTCTCTACTGGTAAGTCATACTTAAAATTTAAATTGCACTCAATATATTATGCACTTAAACAAAAGACTAATAACCAAACAATTAAAAGACAATAAATTATGGAGTATAACAGTAAAAGCAAATAAAACGGGGAAATGCAGGGCGGTATCAGGAGGATCCATGAACCCAGTTAGAACCCTAGCACCAGCACTGGCAAGCAGTATCTACAAAGGGCTATGGGTCTATTTCATAGCCCCACCAATGGGAACACTATTAGGCGGCGGTGCATACACCATCATCAAACTAAAAGATAAACCCATGGGGTCCAGCCTGGGGGGGAGCAGTCAGAAGTCGTCATCGTTCAAGATTCGACGCATGCAGAGCATGGGAAAGCCTGTTCCTGACTATGAAGAGGAAGATGCTCAGACCAACACTGTGTGAAAATTTGTTAGGTCCTTATAAATCTGTATCATGGTTTAGTTATACCTGGGGACTAGCTAGGTTAGCCTCTTTTTGATGGTTTTTTTTTTGTTTGTCTACTTTTTCTTGGTTAAAATTTAGCTGGGAAAAGTACTTTTCTGTACAAGTATTGTACTCCCATCTTGTATAATTCTGTACTCCAATCTTGTTTAATAAAGTGTCATTTTCTTTTTTCTATTTGCCTTATAATTAATTTTTGTTGTTTACTTTTTCTTTGTTAATTTTTTTTTTTTTTTTTTGAAGGACAGTGTACCAAGGCACTGTCAATTCATTGATAAAAAAAGTTATTTACAGAGATTATACCTAATTTTATTTATTTACACACAAGTATTTAATGTTTCTAACTACAGTATCCGGTACCAATGTAGCGCCTCCTCCCTGGCCGAATTGACCAATGTCTGAACGGTTCTCTGCTGCTGGCTAAATAGTCTTCTATTGCGTTCTTTCCACAGGGCCCAGCACCCTGCTGCCCAGAGAGAGTCCCACAGTTTTCTCATCTGAGGCAGCATGCGTGATCTCGCGTTCCACCATAGGTTCCAGGAGTATTCATCTGCAAATCGGGCAATAGTTATGTGCCAGCCGCATAGAAGTTCCCTCCACAAGCCACTCGCATATGGACATAAGAATAGAATGTGCTTTGCTGTCTCAACTCCATGGTCTCTGCATAGGTGGCATCCCGCCGGTACCTGGCAACCTCTCAATCTCAGCCTCTGTTGCGTAAGCAATCTATTTTGCATTCCCACCCATATAAACATCCTTACCTTCAATGGAATTTTAAGTTTCCATATACTCACATTAGTTCTGTTCCTTAGCCCTCTATCATGAAGCTGTGCATAAGCTGACGCAGTCGTAAAGATACGGCTAGTTGTCCACCTCCAAACCACCATATTGCTGACCGACTGTTCCGCTATTAAGATCCGGTAGAAGGGTGATTGGTCCAGAACTGATCTCATGAAGAAGGAACATTGACTGGAGATGGCCAGTTGCTCCCTATTCAAAGAACCGTATAATTTGCGAATTGTTTGTGCCCACATGCCAGAAACCTCTGTGTCAAGTTTCCACATCCACTTAAGTAGCAACGCCTGATTTTGTGTGTCAAGATCGAGTATCCCCATTCCCCCATTGTTCTTGAGAGCACACACCTTTTCCCAGCTGACTAAACAATTAATACCTTTGCAATTCTCATTGCCCTTCCATAGAAATGACCGACGGGCCTTATCTATGTGTTTGATGATTCCCTTGGGTAAACGGATCGCTTGCATGTAATGCAGCGGAAGTGCTGTTAATACCGCTTTAATCAAGGTTATCCTTCCGCCGTATGAAAGCAGGTTTGATTTCCAGCCCGCTAGCCTTGCCTGTACCGCATCAAGAAGAGGTTGGAAGTCCACCTTCCTCAGCTTGCGGTGCGATAGCGGTAGTCCAAGGTATCTGATCGGCAATTCTGCCTTGGTGCAGTGCAAGATGCGCTCTATGTTTGCTACCAGGTGGGGCGGAATGGCTATGGGTACGAAATTGCTCTTTTGATTATTAATTTTCAATCCGGTCAGTCTTGCGTAAACCTTTAGAATTCGCGCAATGATCTTCAAGGAGGTGGGGTGAGCCTCCGTAAAAATTACTGTATCATCCGCATATTGAATTGGCCTAGGTTGGATGACCATAGGTCTGTGCATTAAAGGTATTGAGCTTTTAATGAACCAGTTAATGGAATCAGTGACCAGTATGAACAACATTGGGGAGAGGGGGTCTCCCTGACGCAAGCCTCTCTCATGTTTGAAAAAAGGAGTTAATGAACCATTTACCTTGATCGCCGAGGAAGACGACTTCAGCACAGAAACCATGGCCGAAAGCCATTTGGGGGGGAAGCCTCATTCAATTAGAAGATTGGTTAGGAAAGACCAATCTACCGTATCGAAGGCCTTTGCAAAGTCCACTTTAAGTAGGATTGAAGGTATCTTCATTTTCTGACAAAAATTTAGATATTCCCTAGCAACTAGGAATGACTCTATAATCGATAGACCTTTGACAAAAGCTGTCTGGGTATTTGCGACCAGGTGTTTTAAATGTGGCTGCAACCTGTTTGCCATAAGCTTTGTAATGATTTTTGCCACTGTGTTGATTACACTTATCGGTCTGAAATCCGATATCTCTGAGGCCCCCTGTTTCTTTGGTATGAGTGTGATTGAAGCTCTATTAATGCACCCTATATCCTTACCCGAAAGGAACCCTTTGATGAATTCAATCACATCCCTCCCCACAATTTCCCAAAATGACTGAAAAAACTCATCCGGTAGCCTATCGGGCCCAGAAGATTTACCTTTTGGTAACAGGAAGACAGTTGCTTTGATTTCCTCCTCGGTGACCTCCTGATCCAGCGACTCTAATTGAGTCGCAAGTTGTGGCCCCACTTTGCCTGTCATTGCGTTTAGATTCTTCCGACCGTTTGCAATCGCATGAAAGTACTTCATGTTATTGTCCCCAAGCTTTAACCATGTTGCACCTGCGCGCTGTCTCCATCGTTCTTCTAGTTCCGCTACCAGTTTAAAAATGTTAGCTTTGAGTTTTACTCTAAGATTTTTCTCCTGGCTAGTTAGTAATCTCAATTCTTGTGCATGGTCGAGTTGCTGAACAACCCATTTAGATCGAACTAAGTATGTATCTCTGGAACAGTAAGTCTCGCTAGCCCACTTTCTTAATTCTATTTGTGTTGCCATAATTTTCCTCTGCAATTTCCGAATCGGGTTCTGGATTTCACTACCTAACTGCCAAGCCCGTTGAACCACAGATGCGATATCCCTGTGCTTTAACCAAAAATTTTCAAAACGAAAGGGTCTGCCCGGCCGCCTTTGGTGTGGCTTCATCTGCAAAATCAATGGTGAGTGGTCGGAGGCAGTTTGAGGAGCATCTATCAGTGCGTATGATGCACCCATCATATTCCACTGTGATGAAATAAGTACTCTATCTAATTTAGAAAAAGTAGGTGCTAGTCTGCCATTATTCCATGTGAACCTGCGGCCAATCAATGGAATGTCAAAAAGATCATTATTAGAGATGAAATTATTAAATTGTTGCATAATCCCCACATTCGGATTAGAGGCAGTGGTGTCATAATTGGTTCGGATCATATTAAAATCTCCAGTGATGACCCAAGGGACATTAATTTGTAATTTTAATTCCTCTAATTCATTTAGAAATTGTATTTTCTCATAATCCTCTTGCGGGCCATACACACCTGTCAATACAAATTCTAACTCTCCTCTTTTTAATTGCACACTAACACTATAATTCCTCAAATATGATTCGAGAGAGTTATAGGATGAACTCCACGCGAGTAAAATCCCACCTCTCGAACCATTCGCATCTAAAGCTATGTAATTGTTTAGTCTTGCGGGGCAAACTTGTCGCACCCGGAAGATGGAGTTCTCACTCCACTTAGTCTCTTGAAAACAAAGTAAATCACAATGTGAATCAATGACCGAGTTTTTAATGACCGAACATTTGTTTAGATCACCTAGACCACGGACATTCCAGTTGAGAAGTGTAAAAGGGAAATTAAATTGAAAATTAAATGCATTAGGTTCCATTGACATTGATAAAGTTACAAAATATAGTCCTCAAGACTTGCACAGAACCGCAAAAAGATAAGCAAAAAGCAGAATCTAAAATAAATAAAGCACTAATTCAGCCCATACTAGGCTGAGGAAGCACCTCCCTCCTCCTCATCACTGTTGAGGAGTTCATCGTCCGAATCAAAGTCAATACCTGCTAGGACACATTCATCTTCATCCAGAGCCTCTCCAAATGCATTGGAGCCTGTCACTGCTGCGGCCTGAGACCCCCCCTCCTCTGCTTCGGCCTCCATTGGTTCATCTTGTTGATGCTCCAGCTGCTCTAAGCCCAGTTCTTCTTCCGGTTCTTCCATTTCTACCGGTTCCCCGACTTCCTCTGGTTCCTCTATCTCTTCTGGTTCAAGATTTTCGTACCCCCCTAGCACCCCTCCAGATGCCAGGTCATTCAGACCGGGCTGCGGATCTTCGTTGGCTGCCGGATCGGGTCCCGCTATCTCATTCAGACCACAGTAGTTGTTGATCTGTAGTATCTGAGATGCCTCAAGTGGTGCAGCAGAGATCGCCTCATCCCTGAGGGACTGAATGATTTGTGCTTCATCCACAGTTTTTGCGATTAAGGTTGCACGGCTTGGCTCGCCTCCTGTTTTGGGGTCTTGCTTTGGTGTGTAGAGAAGGTTCTTAGGCTTCTCTGAAATTCTCACTGACCTTCTAAGGTCTGTTAAAATTACAGCCTTTTTGGCTCTTTTACGGGCCCTCCTCCCTTGTTTGTTTTGGTTTGCCATCTTGGAACTACTTCCTGTTTGAGGCCCTACAGACTTGTTTGGGCTCTTATCTCCCATACTCGAGAGGCCTATTAAAATCGGCTCTGTAGAGTTTTCAAGTTCTACAATATCGGCCCAGTTTGTTGGGCTGTTGCTTGACTGACCCAAAATTAAAGGAGAACTACTAGGGTTCTTACCTGTAGTATGCTGCCCCAGACCTGAATTAAGGGGTGTAGTGACTGCTGCCGTTTGACCCGTGGGATGTACGAGCCCCTCTCTCTCAGAGGCGTGCTCTGACTGTTTCCCATCACAATTAATGCTCCTTAAAATCAGGTTGGCTGCCTCCTCTCCATTGAACGTCAGTACTGGCGCCTCCAGTTGGAACTTTTGAATTATGTCAGTATCTGAATTACCTGAGTTTGGCACGGCCTCCGGTGCGGTGGTGCGATTCAGATCGCCTCTGAGAATTGCTCGCACCCTCTCAGTTTCCCTTTCAAAGTAAATTGGGTTGCGGCGAAGGGTCGCCTCAAGATCGTTCTTACTGTCGCCTGCCGGGAGACTGCTCCAAATAGCAAATAGGGTATCAAACTGAACAGTGATGGTGTCTGCCCCCTCGCCGGCGGTTGGCAGTCCCGCTACTGCCCTAAGGTTAGCAGTTCGGACTTCGTCAAACAGAGACGCAGGTGGTGTTGCATCAGGTTCGGGTGAGTTGGGGATGGGCTCCTCGAGCCAGCTATGAACTATAACCTCAACATCACGCAATAACCCCTTCTCCCAGAACAGAATTCTCATTGGAATCAAGGCAAGGTCAGTGAGTGCAACCACCGCCATCATTTTTTCCATGGACCGTACATTTTGCATAGATGAGTGTTCAAGCACTACCCCGAAGCTGCTGACAGCCGGGATTAGATGGTCTAAGTTCCACTGATGAGGGGATAATTTTTTCAATTCAATCCATGCCTTGAACTTTAGCCCGAGCCCGGTAGCATCCATTCCTATGCTCCATGGATATGCTACCAAGCCTAATGCCTGCAAATTGCTTCCATGGGTGTTGAGAAACTCCTCTCTGTTAGCTCCTAGCGCTAGGAGCAAAAGGTATCGCGAGTCAGCAATGTGTGTCAAGGGAAGTGGTAATTCAGAATTGCAAGCTGCCATGACAAGGGGTTGGAGTGTCATATAACAGTGATCCGGGCGTAGCCGAGCATCAATAATGATAGCCCGCGTGAGTTCGTTGTTGGTACTGTTAATGTGCTGAGTTTCCGGGATATAGACCATTGTCGCTTTTGGCCGGTTGGGGGGGAGTAGTGCATCGCCCATGTTGCCCCTTGGCAGGAGAGGGTCAAACCGCTGCCTTCTTGCAAGCGGAGTGTGGTGGCAATCACGGGCCATATGGCCGGCCATCCAACATCGCGCACAGACTCTATCCTCGCTCGTGCAATCATTATGATCATGCCCGAACTCAAGGCAATTGTAGCAACGGTTTTTCCATTGTGGGTGATTTGAATCAGGTGGGAGGGGGAGGGGATCTTGGTTTGGCACCAGAGACGTGTTCTGGGCATTGGCTTGTGGTGTTGTGAAGGTCCACGGATTTTGATTCATGTAAAATCGCCATGCTGACTGGTGGTACGGCGCAGCTGGTACTGACAAGTAAGGTGCTGGCAAGACCTTGTTGGCAGGTGCCGGTGAGTTTAGTGCTTGAGCATAGGTGTTGGATATGGTGGGGGGGTTGCGGTGGTGGGTGGGACGTGGCTTGGGGGTGGAGGTTTTGCTTCTCAGCATATTGAAATGGTGGATTTGGGATATGGGTTTGGAGGAGAAGGATTGCTTTGGCTTGTGAAATTGATGGTACCTGTTGGTGGTTTTTGTAGGGAAATGGTGTGAGATAGGTGATTGAGGCTTGATGGTACTCGGAAATAGGCTGAGTAGGTAGTTTTGAGTTGAGGCGTGGCCATGCCGTCCTTTCCTGAAAAAATGGTACTGTAGCAGCGGAGGTGAACGGCGGGTATGAGAGTTCCCAGGCGAGAAGGGCTTTCTGCTGTAGTTGGTACGCCGGTCATGATGGTACTTTGGCCTCCTGTCAGGTCCTGAGCGGCGATAGTTGGTAGTTGGCTGTCTTCTCTTGGCCGTTACCTTGAACCATCCCCCTCCAGTGGGGATCGCTTTTCTGTTCGCCAGCTCTTTAGCTCTCCGTACAGCTTTTCGACCTTGAGAACTCCACTTGCGACTTTTTCCCTTCTTTGTTAAATTTTAGCTGGGAGGTTACAAACTTTTAATTCTGTACCAGCATTGTACTACTACGTAGAATTATGTATATTTTTGTTAAGATCTCGTTTAATCAAATGTAATTTTCTTTATGCATCCCTCTGATTTCTTCTTTATCATATGAAACAACAGTCTTTTATCACTTTAAGTTAGAGCCCATGTCAGGGGTTTTTGATACGATATATTGGGCTGATAATTAGATTATTGTAGCCCATCCAATCCAAGCTGTGAATAATTGGGCCTAAAAATGGGTTGGGCTATTATACTAAATTACGTAGTCTTGCATATCCAGATCATCCATCTTTTAAATCGGAAATGGACGGTTGGATTGGATCACTCTTGACCCTTTTCAATAAATCCACATTAATCCACATTAAGAGGTCAATTTGATGGGAGGGAAGGTGAGGTACAAATTCATTTTTATATGTTCCACAAATTTATAAAAAGAGAGAGAAGCTGGATTTTTCATCTCCTCTTATACCCTTCCCAGCAAGTGAACCTTGTCCCCCTTCAAAATGAAGTTTAGACAAAATAAATAAGATTTAATAATATTTTCTATCTCCTTCTACAACCTTACATCCTCACTTTTTTTTTTTCACTGTGGAGCATGCATGATCAAAATCTCAAATTTATTTGAAGCATAATTAATCGTTTGAAGTTGATTTGATAAATTTTGGAGGCAAAAAATACATTGTTAAAATACTAGAGGAAGCACGTTAGACATACATTTTTTTATTTTTAAGATTTAAATTTTGAAATGGAGACACAAAAATTAAAGGCATTTGAACCCTTGTCATGTATATATATATATATAGAGAGAGAGAGAGAGAGAGAAGGGGGGGGGGTTGGCTAAGCTCAAAATATTTTTTTTCTAGCCCCGGAACAAATGGCTTGGTTTTTTTATTTTCAAAGTTTAAATAGTTAATTCAAACTGTTAGATGTTCAATCTATATTAAAATGTGTTTGGAGACCAAATTTTACATTTTTTTTAAAATTTTTCTTACAATTTATTAAGATGGTTTGAAAATCACAGTTTTTCAATGGTGAAGAAATTTAATAAAAATAATGATCTTTAAACCATCTTAATAAATAGTAAAAAAATTCCAAAAAATATAAAATTTGGTCTCCGAGACATTTTAATATAAATCGAACATCTAATAGTTTGAACTTTGAAAATCGGAAAACCGAGCCGTTTATTCCGAGGGTTAGGAAAAAAACATTTTGAGCTTAGCCAACCCCTCTCTCTCTCTCTCTCTCTATATATATATATATGACGAGGGATACAATTTTATGGTGACACATCTTGACACCATATGTTTATAAGTCATTATAGCGATTTCAAAGCTTAAACAATCGATCTGAACGATTCATCATGATCTCCATATTAAAATGTTTTTGAAGAACAAATTTTACATTTTTTAGAATTTTTTTAGTATTTATTAAGATGTGTACAAAATTGTTGTTTTGAGACAATTGTGGGTCAATAGGTACATATTAATAGAGTTATTGGGCTTTACGCAGCACAATTGTTATATTTTTTCAATTTGTTTATATTGCTCTTATGTTGCGTGAAGCCAAAATATCTCTGTCAATATCTTAATTGCATGCCTATTCTTCTACATGTGTATTAAATGTCGTGGGTATTATTCAATATTTTTCTGCATGGGTAGTATTCAACTATATATTCATGTATTTTTCTCGTGGGTATTATTCAGTATTTTACATGCATAATTATCAACATCATGAGTATTTGATTGAAGTCACGCAAATGATTGATAAAAAGTTGGTGATATATAGCAATTTATTTAATTACAATAATTTATAATCTAATAATGTCAAATAAAATACTGACCAAATTAGCATAATATAACGACATTAAATGAATTTGCACAATAACTTCAGAACGACATAATATACCAAATTATGTCCAAACTATATATATATCTTACCCGAATTTAATCCAACTAACAAATAAAATATGAATGTAGCAAATCCATTTAATCGCCTTCAATTCATCGAGAAAATAAAACATTAAATCAGAAAACCAATCTACCAGCCTTCAGTTCATCTAGCAAATAAACATCAAACTACCAAATCCACTTCAATCCATCCACCAAATAAACCATTATCAATACAGCAAACCCATTTACCCGTTTTTAAAACTCTCAATTTATAACAATATTACACCCATCTTTTGTAGTTTGGACACTGGACAACACAGTATGAACAGTAAATAAGTTTAGTTTTTTTTAAGTTGCACTACTACAAAAATGGTCATTATACACTGCACATTGTACACGGATTTGACAATTTTATATGAAAACCGTGTAGAAATTGTAATTTTTTGAAAGCCTGAAATATCCGTGGGATCTCTACACGGATATTTATTAAAGAATCAGTATAGAAAGCCTTGAGAAAGCTACATGGACATTTATTAGGAATTGTACACGGATGTTTTCTTAAATAACAATGTAGAAAGTCTTGAGAGAGTTACACGGACGTTTAATAAAGAGCCGTATAGAAATGTTATTTTAGAATTTTGGTTATATAAAATGCCTTCTCATCCCAGTGCCGTTTTGATCAATTAATATTCTCTCTCTGTATTGAATGTTGGTTTGATTTCTGTGCATAAGGAGGCCGGATCTGAGATCTTTGAAAGTGAGAAGTAAATAAAAAGCCTAAGGTCTCCATCATCAAATCTGAGGAAAATCGTTGAAGATTAGTACTAACGCTTCCGCCTAAAGATGTCTGCATTTAAGAACTGTAAGATTTAAATTACTTTGCTATTTTATTTTGGATTTACAGATTCTGGATTGCTTGTATTTTTTAATTGCAAAATACGTCATGAATTATTAAGATTATCATTTGATGTCAGAGCAATCGTAAATTCATATAATATGCAATAATTTTTTTTTACGAAATTGATTTTCAGTGGTTCGTATAAAAGCTATAAAGATTCAATTAATTTTATGTATAAATATTTTCTTTTAATTTTGGACGAATTTTAACTGAGAATTTTTATTCTCTATTATGTATGCACATATATGTTGATGAATGTCATTTGGAGATGCAATATGTTGGAGATCTTTAACCAAGAGAAATCATGTTATGGATCACATGCATATTTTTTTTTGATATGTTGGATCTTATACGCCTTAGTTTGTATGAAATTTCGGTCCAAACTAGATCATAACCAAACGTTTTGACAATTTGGGTCAAAACTTGATCATGTGGTTACTAAGGATATAACTTTTATACAAACATTGTATTAGATTTTGAGGAGTATATGTTATATATGTTTTATGACATGGGATTGCATATACAAAAGACTTTGTATATATATATGTTGCATGAATTGTATGTAATCTTCTACCTTTTCTTTTTACTAACTAATACTAAATTATAATTGTAGTATGGACCAAAGCAAAAGTGTTATACCAAAGTGCAGATTGACGATGTCAGATGTATGTGGGCAAGGTGGTTTCAATTTAAATTTTGTAATGCTTAATATGGATTTGTATAATTTTGTATAATTTAGTGTACATGAATTATTTATACTATTGTATAGTTTTGGAATTCTGAGTTTAAAAGACCTCTGTTTAATGTTTCTATGTTTTGGTATTCTAATTTTAAATGACTAGCAAAATTGGAGGCTAGCTACCAAAAATAAAATTGGAAAAAAATGACTATTCTACATGGACATTTAACTAAAGTCCATGTAGAAAGGTATTTAGACATTAAAAAAAAATTGAAAAAAAAGACAATTCTACATGAACATTTAACTAAAGTCCGTGTAGAAAGGTATTTAGACATTAAAAAATAAAAAAAAGATAATTTTACATGAACATTTAACTAAAGTCGGTGTAGAAAGGTATTTAAACATAAAAAAAAAAAATAAGAGAGCTACATGCACATTTAGCTAAATATCGGTGTAGAAAGAGTAATCGTATATGGTTGTTTATGTAATAATCTGTGTAGCTCTCGATAATCTCACACGGGTAAATATCCGTGTGTAAATATTCAGAGATTTCTACACCCTCACATTTCACACGGCAGAAAATCCGTGTAGCTCTCTTATTTATGTCTATGTATAATCACTTATTCTGTAGTAGTATTGGTAGAATTCTCAAAAATCATGAATGTTGTAATTTATTATATCAGCTATTTTGCTGTTCACAGTATGAATTTGGGCAACAGATCGAATATGTTGCAAAGAAAAAAGAAATAGAGAGCTATAATTTTGTTACGGACAACTGAATATTATGCTCCGGAGCCGAGTGTAAAAATAAAGAAAAATGAATGAGAGGTGAAGTGTGCATCGTAAAAAATCTTCTCCTTTACACTGATTTACAGTAGAAATCAGTGAAATGAATTATTACATATGTAACTTACACATGAGAACGAACTAAAGACGCCTTAATTAACATGCCCTCGTATTCTAGTGCACCGACTATCCCCCTAAATTTCGCGTCAAATTATATTTTCCATCGTAAGATTCAAGGTTTCTCCAACTTGAAAGTTGAAAGTAAGCGTTTGAGCATGTCTTTGAACTTTAATTAGTATAAAATATACTAATTAAACCCATAAATTTGACCCGTATATCTAGCCAGTTGTCATGTTTACATGCGACTGTGCTTACACATGAATAATTTGCTCGCCTTTTCCCCTATTTACTCAATCCCCAATTTAGTCCAATCAAACCTTACGCCTCTCTAAGCAACAAAAATCCAAAACCCGAAACTAATACTGGCTAAATAGTACCAATTCTAGAGTACAAATTAGGTGACCTTTCTGCATGCCAAATCAATTTCAGTAATAATATTAAATTGAATGACATTTATACCAAGAAATTGATTCTTAAGGAAATCTTTCTTCTTTCTAAATAATAAATTTAGTGCATATATAATATTTTTAGTTTTCTAATCAACAAACTGTATAACTTTTTGCTAAATAAAAAGATTGTTATAATTATCAAGTTTACATTTAAATTATTAAATACATATTAACGTAAAAACGCCCATATATACAAACTCAAATGTTCGATAGAAACATGACCTTATTTATTTATTTTTTTCATTTTTGTGTTAAAGTCAACCATTGATTCTCACATATATTGTTACTCCAATCCACACATACATTCTCGTATTCGCCTTTGCCCCTATTTACTCAATCCCCAATTTACTCCAATCCAACCTTACACCTCTCTAAACCACAAAAATCCAAAACCCTAAACTAATACTGGCTACTTAATAAAAATTCTAGAGTACAAAGGTTTAATGGTTGATTTTTTTTAAGAAAACAATTCATTTAATTCAGTTAATTCTTTTACCAATTGTAGAGTACATTTTGAAGACCTCAATCCTTACCTTAACCTCAACTTCAGTTAATTCTTTTCAATTAAGTTACGTAACAAAACCTTAAATTACTTCACGTGCATGTTCTCTTGTCAACTAATTCCTTCATTCATTCCTTCCATGTTAGGTCAACCTTTGACGCACTCTTTGCTGCTATAAAATGGCAGGGTGTCCAAAGTCAAACAATAAGATTTCTTGTTCTTCCATGGCTTCAATGTTTGCAATTGCCCGTCCATGGACGGTGCTCGTCTTGTTCCTAACAGCCTGTCTCTTCATTGTATCAGTCTCAGCTGCCAATGATACATTGCCGAAACTCCCTCCAAACACTCATGTAATCAACCCTCGTGGTCGACGTGACGTATTGATCAGTTGTGTGAACAGTAAAAAAAAGCAGACATGCACCGCTACATGCCCCATCCGTTGCCGCAACAAGTGTGTTGGCGTTTGTCCCAGTTGCAAGACCTACTGCCGTGAGTATTTAAAATTTTAAACACACAGACATACATATAGCAGTACATCTGGTTAAAAAAAAGATGTATTCTTACGCCACAGTAAAGTTTTATATTTTCAAAATAAATATAGTCATGCCAGTAATTCATGGATGTCTGGTAAAGAGGAAGCTATAAGCAAAATGATTCCATAAACCGAATAAAAACAAACATAGTAATTTTTTTTTCATTTTTTTTTCTCTTTTTTTCAGAATTTTTTTTTTACTCATTCATTTTATGTCTATTTTTTACAAAATAATATGAATCACAGTTTTTCTGTAACAAGATCCATCTGAAACAAATATATCCTAATAATTTTAAAAATGGTATGAGTAACATAGTTCCAAAAACGGTATGAACGAGATTTAATGATCAATTCTTATTGCATTATCAAAATAATACTTAATTTACAAGGAAGTTAATAACTATATTCATTTTTAGTCATCTTGGATTGATTTAAGAAAACCATATATATTTTCAAAAGCATTTCAATGGCATGATACTCCATTGCAATATTCAAGTATCTAACTATTGTCGTTTTTGTGGTGTTGGTATTTGGGTAGTTTGCGACCTTTTCCCAGGTACAGTCTGTGGCGACCCTCGCTTCACTGGCGCTGATGGGAACATCTTTTATTTCCATGGGAAAAAAGACCATGATTTTTGCATACTCTCCGACAATGCTTTGCACATCAATGCCCACTTCATTGGTAAACACAACCCCGAAAAGAGTCGCGACTTCACCTGGATTCAAGCACTCGGTATAATCTTTGGTGAGAACCACAAGCTCTACATTGGCGTAGAAAAAACCATGACATGGGATGACCGCACTGATCGCCTTGTCATTACCTTTGATGGAGAGCACATTGATATACCGATTGAGACAAAAGCCGAATGGGTCCCTACAACAGTGCCTTCGCTCTTTGTTACACGAACATCTGAAACAAATGGAATTATAGTTGAGTTGAGGGGAATCTTTACAATAATAGCAAATGCAGTCCCAATCACAAAGGAGGAATCCAAAATCCACAACTACGGGGTAATGCCTGATGACAGCCTGGCTCACCTCGACCTGTCGTTCAAATTCGACGCACTTAGCGATGGCGTGCATGGAGTTCTAGGTCAAACGTACCGGCCAGACTATGTTAACAAGCTGGATGTGAGAAAGAAAATGCCGCTGATGAATGGTGCAGCCAATTACTCCTCTTCTGCTATTTTTGCCACTGATTGTGCTGTTGCCAGGTTCCATGGCAACCCTGAAATAGCCATGGTAACTGAAACATCTGATAATTAATGCATTTGCAGACAAATGATTATTAAAGATAGTATATATAAGATCTAAATGAAGCTTTTCCACTAAAAAATGGAGCAAGAATGAATAAATGATGGATGTAATGCTATTACTTGAGGAGTTTGCTATTGCTTTATATTTTAATAATTATTTTTTCTGATGTTTCGGGACATTGTAATTTTTTATGATTTGAATAATTAGTACTTCACTTTTTTGTTTTTAATGTTTCTAGAATTTGCTGTGAGGTTATTATTTCTACATCGACAAACCTTGCCACAGAGATAATTCTTTTGCCTTTTTCGTATTTTTTTTTCTAATATTGTCTACAGTTTACAGTCTTATAAGTAGTTGCCATTTTTTTTGTTAATGAAACATAAAAAAAAAACTCCTCAAATATCTTGACTAAATTAAGCAAGTTATAATTTAGTCAAGATATTTTTACAAAGCTTTGTATCCAGAAATATGTGTGAACTAGCCTATTGCTTATCATTAATAGTATGACCCCGTTACTTTGTGTGATGTCAAAATAAATGCATGAATGATGCTTATAATTGCGGCCTAAGGTGCCCCGTTAATTAATTTAATTTTATAATTAAAAGTGATTTGCATGCTGATTATAATGTATCATTTATGCATTCTGCGAGCTATTATCGTTAGGATTTGGATGTAATTTCTTCATTGGTATTAGAGTAGTAATTTGGATAGTATGATTGTATGAAGGAAGAAGATTACATGAAAGATGAATGACATGCAGTTATTGTAAAGTGAAATCTTACAATAGAGACTATGGTGCCATGAATCATACTATTCTACTTATGCATTGGGTCATGGGTCACACTATTTCCTTAAAGAAAAATTAAGTTATTATTTCTAAAATCCCTAACCTATCTGGACCGTCTGACTGGGGCCAATTCAGCCAGAGATAGAAATGTGCTGGACCCCTTTAAAACGAATACTTGATACATTTTACAATTCCAGTGTAGCAACGGAGAACATAAAATCAGGAGCCTCTTAATTTAATGTTCCTTTAGAGAAAGAGCAGTCGACAGTGAACTTTAATTGAGTTCAAATTTGTTTTAAGTAATTTAAATTTTGAGTTTGAATTCGAATCGTTCGATCAACTTCACATTTAAATTTACTTTAGAGATCCGGAACTCCTGCTTTGGATGTGCATCTCCATATAGCTTTTGACACACAAATGACGCACCCATTTGTGGCCAAATAATAAAAAATAACGATAATGAGAAACGTTTTGGGGGAAATTCGAAATCTAAGTATTAAATCTAAGTAATAAAAAAATAACGACAATAAAAAACGACGCACCCATTTGTCCATAACATCCGTAGATTGAAACAAGAATAAATAAAACATAGGAAGTTATGAACCTCCTCAATTTATTTATTAAATTAACCTGATATACTATTGTATTCAGTTTGTGTTGTATAAGATCTTGAATTAACAAAAAAAACCCAATTAATTAATGTAATATTGCTGTTGATTACAGAAGCGAAGCTCCCAAATGAAGGCTCCACACATCCCCTATTTTTTTTTTTTTTTTTTTTTTTGAATCTCCAGATGTTATGAAGAATAACGTCCCGATTTTTTTTTCCTATTTAAGTAATTAACTCAGTAATTGATTTGGAATATGGGGACGTTATGGGTTTATAACGTCTAGATTTATAGCGCTCGCTAGACTTTATAAATTATAACATTTTTTTTATATTTCGAATTTCTACCAAAACTATATTTTTGTATTATTTTTCTATTAATAAAAAAATCGACCCACCCACATGTGGCCACGAATAATTGGGGGGCTGACCCGTGAATAGCTCCATAACTATACAGTTAATGATTTGAACATTTATACTTTCATATCTTCTGTGATATTCCTCCCTTTCACATCTCTTAACTGAAACCAATAGTTATAGATTTCTTTTCTGTTCCTAGATCTCTTCTCATAATTTGTTGAGAAAGAGATGTTTTCAACCCCTTGATTTCAGTATTATTAAAACTGCAAAACATATCTATGGTGCTGTTTTTGGTTTTTGACTATTCGATTAAACTTGTTTTTCAATTTTTACATTAAATTTATTTATTTTGTTTGTCAATTAAATTTATTTATTTTATTTGTCAACTTCCTGTTTAGATATGTTGGCTTATCCTTTTTGTTTTTGGGACCCATGGGAGGAAAAATCTAACAAAATTCATGCTCTTGTATATATATATTCATTTATTAATTTTTTTTTTTGCTGATTAGGCAAATTGGAGAATTAACTGTTTGGTAAATTAACAGAGGATGATGGATAAACAAAAATGCAAATAGGCATCTTTCTTTCGGCTGTTGGAGACTAAGGTTTCTTTTACACATGGTTCGATCCGTTCAATTGGATCAAAGGTAATCAATTTTGGTCACTCGCCTCAACTTCAGAATTAACTGCTTTATGAAGCCCATGGGTTCATTAATTTTAAAACAAATACCAAAAGCAGTGAAGGGAACGCACAACCTAATAATGATTCTGAATATTCTTTTAAGTGGGCCATACGGCCCAATTTTAAAATTAAAGTTCGCAAAGGTTAAAAGGCCCAACTACGGACCTTACAAGAAATTTTAAATTGATGTTTTATTAATAGGACGCTCATAACAATCTCCTCAGCCTCCACTCTGCATTTATCCCCGCAAATACTGTTAACAAAAACATGGGGGCACCATTCAATTATTAATGAGCATTTAAAAAACTGCGGGTATTTAACTTGAAGTATCAAAGTATTTACCTTGAATTTGTCAGGTATTAAAACCTCTGCAATGATCTCTATTTATGAAAGAATAAATCAATCTATTAATTGTCTCTGCACAAAATTTCCTTTTTTTTGAATCGTCTCCGCACAACTGGAGACCATTAAACATGGGGGAACCGCTCAATCATTAATGAGCATTTAAAAAACTGCGGATATTTAACTTGAAGCATCAAAGTATTTAACTTGAATTTGTTAGGTATTTAACTCTATGCAATGACCTCTATTTATGAAAAAATAAATCAATCCATTAATTGTCCCCATACAAATTTTTTTTTTTGAATTGTCATTGCACAACTGGAGACCATTAAATAAATAATCCTCTCACCCAATAATAAATAATTTGAGACATAATGATAAATGCTTTATGTTACATAAGTAAATACTTTACATTATATGGATAAATATTTTATGTTACATAGATAAATACTCTATGTTACAAGGGTAAATACTTCTCAGAAATAATGATAAATACTTTTTTGAACATCAATTAACAAATAAGCATTTAATAACGGGGATTGTTATTAGATAACAATATATGAAAATTACCAAAAAATTTCAATAATTATATGAAAATGATAAATATTTTTTCAATAATTTTTCAAATAAATTAGAAATATTTTTTTGTACAAACCATATAATTTTTCTAATCATAGAAATTACAAAAATTTACAACTTTTATTAATCACAGGGAAAGCATCCTCCCTTACTTCCCACTTAAATCTGCTGTTGATATCATGGGTCACATATTTTAAAAATGGAAATTTTAATTAATTATAGTTCTTTAACAAAATTTGAAACAAATTATGTTCTTCTCTAAGTTTTTCAACAAAAATATTATTTTTGAACATTTATCTGCCTGGACCTTTCAATCCTCAGTTTTCCTTCAGCTCATCTTACATGTTGTCCTTAAGTTTTCTCTTTTCTTTTTTAATAAAGACAGAAAACAACAAATGAAAATATATTATAATGCCATGCTCATGTATTTTTTAATTTTGTCCATGTTTTTCTATATTATAATTTATCGATTATGATCTGATTTTTCTATTTATATGCAAAAAAAAAAAAAAATTAAAAAAAAAACAAAGTTGAGAAGGATTTCAAAATCTATCCAAATTAGAAATTTTTTTTCCAGTAATTCAGTCTAAATCCGAATTTTTTTTTTCTGATTTTAGAATTGCAAAACCAGCCCGTTAAAAAAAAAGAAAAAAAAGAAAAAAAAGAAGAAACCGTAAATTTTTTTTCCGTTTTCAATATTTTTTTTTCTATTTTCAGATTTTTTTATTTAAATAGAAATATTTACAATTTATTTATTTTTGTATTGAAATATTAGAAATATTTAATATATTTCTTTGAAAATAGATTGAATACTATATAATTTAATTTATTAGAAAGACTACTACAAATAACCGGATCAACATTTTTCTTGCCGGATTTTTTGCAGCTTAAAAAAATTAATATATTTCTTTATGAGTTATTGGAAAAAAATAAAAATACTTGGATTCTGAGTTATTGATCCAGGTTTAAAAGTTACTTCTAGGTAATACATAAAGTATTGTGATCCTTCTAGTACATTTAATTTATAAAAAGTTGTACTATTTTGAGAATTTTTTTCAATAACAATCATTAAATAACTTAAATTTTTTTTTTTTCAAAAATAGATGCCACTTTTTAAAATTAAATGTACTAGAAAGATGACAATATTTTTTGTATTTACTTAGAAGTGACTTTTGAACTGTGATCAATAACTAATAATCCAAAATTTCTTTTTTTCAATAATAGATAAATAAATATATTAATTTTTCTTACAGCAGCAAAAAATCTAGCATGAAAAATGTTGATTTGGGTTATTTATAGCAGTCTTTCTAATAAATCAAATTATATAGTATTTCTTCTATTTTCAAAGAATATTTCTAATATTTCAATACAAAAAATAAATAAATTATAAATATTTCTATTTAAATAAAAAAAATCTGAAAAAAGAAAAAAAATATTGAAACCGGTTGCTTCTTCTTCTTTTTTGGGCTGGTTTTGGAATTCTAAAACAGGAATTTTTTTTTCCTATTTTAGACTGAATTACTGAAATTTTTTTTCCGGTCTGGATAGATTTCGAAATCCCGCCCAACTTCAGTTATTTTTTGAAATTTAATTATTTTTTTGGATATAAATAAAAAAAATTGGAATTCTGATTCTTTACAATATATTATAATGGCTTTAATTTGTTAAGTTCATTACATTCCAATAAGGTAATCTAACTAAGTATTTAATTTTCTTTTTCAGTGTTTAATTTTGGCACTAAAAGAGGGACAATACCTGAGATATATACAATATACTTGGCATGTAGTTGAAAACCTGGTTTAAAGCCTCAGTATGTAATAGAATGCAGTTAGTTCAGGTTCCTGATGTTGCATGCATCAATTCACATATCATTGTTTTCAAAGGATGGGCGGATTTTGTTGGCAAATATCAAGCTTGAAAGTTTGACAAATCAATGAAGAATGATTGAGAGAAGGGGATGACGCCGTACAGCTCACCGTCGGGATCATGAACGACAGAGTGCTTCCATGCATTTCTATATCTCCAGGGTTCAATTACATTAAACAGCACCAGTATTGTAAAAAATATCCGTTTAGGATAATTAATCGGCCGATTAATCGTTGGTGGCATAGAAGGAAAAATCGGAATCGAGATCTTTTGAATGTGGAATTGGAATTGACATCGGGATCGGTTTTTTGAATGTGGAATCGGAATCGGGTGAATCAGTCAGAATCGGCTGAATTGGATCCAAAAATCAAACTTTTTTGGTTGAGGTTTGTTTTATACTAAAAAAATAGAAAAAAATGATGTAGTTCACTTTGGAATATAAATACAAATTATAACAGGTATATATTACCAACAGTTATGTTTTTAGCAACAAAATTGAATATGGTGTGGTGGTAGTTGTATGAGCATCTTGATCAAAGGTATCGATCGTGTTCGATTCTTGCCAAAGGGAATTTTTTTTGGAGTTTGTTATATTTGCATTTTGGCCATTTCGGTGGTATCAGATCATTTCGGCCGATATTTGACTGGAATACTGCCGTTTCGGCTAAAATTTGACTGAAATTAGCCTGTTCCTGTCGAAATTGGATCAGTACAGTCTGACTCCGGTCCGAAACGGCCGTTTTTTTCTTCTATGGTTGGCAGTGATCGACCAAATCATTATGGATTTTTCCAACAATTATTTCCAACGAATTACTGGGCGGTACTCTATTCGTCCAATGAGTGCATACAATTTTTACAACACTAAACAACACTTTGTCCTCACAATTGTAGGTTATGTAGATAATGTAGGTTGTGTGGTTGTGGATTATTGGAAGTACATAGCCAGCACAAATAACTCTGTTTCAGGTAGGGGTGTCAATGGGTACGGTACGGGTCGGGTGGAGACATTTTCATACTCATACCCATTAAAATTGACCTTA
This sequence comes from Carex pumila, assembly GCA_033356055.1. Lineage (NCBI taxonomy): Eukaryota > Viridiplantae > Streptophyta > Magnoliopsida > Poales > Cyperaceae > Carex > Carex pumila. The sequence continues at coordinate 32,132 of JARJHM010000242.1, forward strand.
CCCATACCCTACCCATACCCATTAAAAATTGATCTTACCCTACCCTACCCTTACCCGTTAATATTATCGGGTAACGAAACGGTAGTGGGTGAATAACGGATAATACTAGTATAATAATTAGTTTTATTATATTTTACAAATTAAACATCAAAAACTCATTCATTTTAAGTTTTTAACACATATATAATTGCATTTCTAATAAAAAAATAAAATAAATGTGCAATCAATTCCAACTAAATTATTTTTTATAAAGAATAAAAATTCAAAAACACGAATATACATTTAAGTGGGTTAGAAATTGAATTAAATATACATTTAAGTGGGTTGGAAATTGAATTGAATATATATTTGGATTTTATAATTACCCTATAGGGTAACGGGTACGAAATTGTCATTACCCATACCCTTACCCATTTATTTAACGAAAAAAAATCTTACCCATACCCATACCCAATAAGCTACCGAAAAAAAAATCTTACCCATACCCGCCTTATCGAATACGATACGGGTCGGGTAAACGGCTAAAAAGGTACCATTGACACCCCTAGTTTCAGGCTCGGTAACCTTCATTTGTAATTTAATATATGGAATAATATAAAATGTCCGAAACCAACACTCCATATTCTCCTTGATAAACAGAACCCTTTGCGATTAAGAACAAACAATGAAATTTAAGAAGCAAATATGCTCTCAAAAGTTATGCAGTACAATATCAAATCAAGCAATATCATAAACCAAACTTCTAAATCAATGAAATTAATTGACATGCCATATTACTTCACACTGGACCTGGAGCTGGCATGCCACCCATGTATGAAATTTCAGAAGTAATGTCCGGACTTACGTTAGATAATAATTTCTTGGTGCTTTTGATGTGAATTTCCTCCATTGACATTTGCAAATCAAGGCTTTCCTTGAGCGCAGTAACTACTACAGTCATGTTTGGCCTTTCAGAAGAGGTGAATTCAGTGCATTTACATGCTAGATCCGTAAGCTTCCAGACTGTGTTTATGTCATACTTGTTTTCCAATCCAGGGTCCACTATGCTTTCGATATTTCCTCCAGATACTCTTTGATGCACCCATTGTACTAAGTTACCTCCTTCTAGATCCGCATTAGTAGGGGGGCGGCCATTGATGATTTCTAGCAGAACAACTCCAAAGCTAAACACGTCGCTCTTGGCACTTAGCTGGTTTGCTAAATAGTACCTGAAATTGCATATCTTGGATAATTACTACGTAAGACAAGTTTGTAATTACCAATAGAATCTGTTTCTACTTGTCTAAAAAATAAACATTCATTACTTGTAATGAATTTTTATTTTTTAGACATGTAGATATCTCATTGAATTTCTTGAATTGGATAGGATTTTGAGAATGGAAATTTATTGGCCAATACACTTGTAGATTAGCACATTGTGAATCACCATAACATACACGGACATGGAAACACAATTCAATTTTTTATGAATATTTTTTTGGAAATATATTGATTTGTTAACCATGATAGCCAATGATAAAAAAATTGTCAAAATGTTGGAACATATGATTGTACATATGTTATCTGCAATCATTTATTTTTTATTGTCTATCAAAATCAAACTCTTTTTATTTTATAACTGGACAATTTATACATAGATTACATGAGTATCTTTTTATTATTATTTTTTTGCAGTTTCAATGTCATATGTCAGATGTCCTAGTTGTCAAACAATTTTTTATGTGGAGAAAAACAAAATAACAAATATAGAAATTTCATAGACAATAAGAGGTCTTACTCGGGATCCAGATAACCAGGAGTGCCCACTATTCTGGTCGAAACATGACTGATGGCATCACTATCAAAAGCCTTTGAAAGCCCAAAATCCGCAATTTTTGCCTCGAGATTTGCATTTATGAGAATGTTGCTGGTCTTGACATCTCTATGGATTATTGGTGGATTACAAGCCTTATGCAAATACTCCAATCCTTCATTTCATTTGTTTTTATTTGTAATAATTAGCTACTATACAGTATTTCAGTAAACTCAAGATGTTCTCTGTAGTTAGCCATATAATCCATTTATTCCTGATCGAGTCCTCTTGTTTGTTTGGATTTTTTTGAAGGATAAATTTTTGGTATCAGTTTTTTGAGAAAAAAAGAAAGAAAATGTGTAATTACAATATGTTTATTCAGAGTTATATAAATTTGAATTGTTGTTAATTAAATGTAGTGCATAAAACTTTTTTCTGATATTTCAAAAAAGAATGGAGCAGAGAACCGCCCTTTTGTCCAGTGGCAAGGCAAAGCTCACTGTGCTGGCGGGTGGTCGCATGTTTGAAACTTGGATGGAAATCCCTTGCGTATATAAATCCTGTTTGGTGGCTTGACCACCAATTTTACTAGAAAAAAAAAAAATTAGCAAAATTATAGTAGCAACAAACCTAATGCAGATTCATATGCAATTCGAAGTCGTTGATTCCATGAAAGAGGTGTATCACTACCTGCAATTGAGGATTTTAAAACCATATTTTCCATACTTGTTGACATTTCATTACCTACTACTTTGAGAAATAGACACGAGCAAGTTTGAGTATAATCACCTTTGAGCTTATCATGTAAACTTCCTTCCTGCATGTACTCATACACAAGTGCCATGCAATTTTCATCAATGCAATAGCCCATTAGCAAGACCAAGTTTTTGTGACGAGCTCTTGTCAAATTCTCGGCCTAAAAATGTTTTCATTATTGGCATAAAAGACTATCCAGAAACTAAAATCTATAAAAATAATTGTAAGATATAGCAGTTTGGAAAGAGTTGGAGAGGGAGGGGAGGGGGGCAGGGGGGTTAATGATTACCTCAGCCAGAAACTCCTTAATTCCCTGTCTAGATGATTGAGAGAGCATCTTCACAGCAACTTGGAGTCCATTTTCCAGATGGCCCAAATAGACACTTCCAAATCCTCCCGTTCCGATATTATTCTTGAAGCCATTTGTGGTTTTCTCCAGATCATTGTAACTGAATTTGCGGTTCTCAAAATTCAGAAAAAAATGTTCTGCTCCTTTTGATTTTGGTTTCCTATTAGGGTTTCCTTGCGGAATATTTGTATAATTCTTGGCATGGTCAAAACTTCCATTTTGCTTTGGTGCAATTGATCGCTTATCTGTATATATCAAATATAATCAGATTTGTACATTCACCTCTCAAATTCAAAAATAATGTATAGAGAGAACCGGTTAATGTTTTTGAATAAACACGTCTATGCTGCTATACAAATGTGCATTCTGATGTTGATGAAGATATACAACACCTGGTACATTGAAATGAACTATTTTTATTTGTTATATAAGACTCAAATAAGGACCCTAAAAGGGAAATAAGTTCATATGTACGGAAATTAGTAGAAAGCAGGATAGAATGACGTGTGCTAGTTTCAACTATCATTATTTGGTTTGGTATGTAATGTTAAAAATTAATTCAAATTGATTAAAGCATGTACAAATCAGTTTTTAACTGCATAAAAACTGCATTGGTTATTTTAAGCATAGTTATTTTCGGACTAGTTAGCATAGTGGTTAGTTATTTTCAGCATGTTGTATAGTGGGTGCTTAATTTAGGTAAGTTGTGGGTGCTTATTTTAGGAACATTGTATTGCTTTAAATACTGCATAATTTTATGTAATTGAGTAAGAGAGAAAGAAAATAAAGTGTTGTTTCTATTCAGAAAAATATTATTCTCTCTTCAAACCTTTGCATACTGGCACAAAGCAGTGCAGTATTGCTGAGTTTATTCCAACAAAATGGTATCAGAGCCGATGGTTCGGTGGGCAAGCAATTGATGGCAGAGTCAATTTGCAATTGATGGTAGAGTTGATTGTGTGCAACCTTGAAGAATTGGGGTGTTTTCAATGGCAGAAAACAGCAGCAGCTTGGTGAATGTGATGCAACCAGCAATTTCTCTCTTCAAAGGCGAGAATTATGAGTTTTGGAGCATCAAGATGTCAACCTTGTTCAAATCGCATGGCCTATGGGACTTGATTGAGAAAGGAGTTCCCAATCCTGATCCAAATCCTCAAGAAACCATGAAGAAAGATGTAAGAGCACTGTTCTTCATCCAACAAGCAGTGCATGACACGATCTTCTCGAAAATTGCAGGAGCCACCAATGCAAAGGAGGTGTGGACAACCCTGAAAACAGCATTTCAAGGGAGTACTCGAGTCATGGCAATAAAGCTTCAAGGCCTATGCAGGGACTTCGAAACATTGCAGATGAACAAGGAGGAATCTGTGCAAATTTTCCTCTCAAGAGTACAAGAGGTGGTCAACCAAATTCGAGCATTTGGAGACACCATGGAAGAGAAGACGGTGGTGGCAACGAGCCTAACACCCAAGTTTGATCATGTAGTTGCAGCAATTTAAGAGTCCAAAGATCTTTCAACCTGTTCCTTTGATGAACTAATGGGATCACTGCAGACCCATGAAGCAAAGTTCAGATCAAAGGAGAAAGGAGATGAAAAGGCGTTCTACACAAAGGGGGAGTCCTCTCAAGGCAGAGGTGGATGTGGCCATTGTAGATTTGGCGAGTTTGAGTTTCAGCACGACAAAAAGACGTCTAGTGCTTCCAGCAGAAAAAATACGACTGTGTGCAAGCCAATTGTTTCAGAAAACAAAGAGAAGAACAGCAAGCATGCTGTGAAGAAGAAAAGAAAGAGCAACCCATGCTTTTCATGGCGTATACAGTAGGTGGAAGGCAAAGATCCACAATATTTGAAGAAATGGCAAAAAATGGAAAACTAGCACCAAACTTTACAAGAAGAATTGGTAGCAGCAAAATGGAGATCTAGCGTGCAAGTTCTGAAGAACAGAAGGTTGACATTTTATTGAAGGCATTGCCAAGAGAAAAGCTTGAAGAATTCAGAATCAAACTTGATATAATCAATTTTGAATTAAGGGGGAGTGTTAAAAATTAATTCAAATTGATTAAAGCATGTACAAATCAGTTTTTAACTGCATAAAAACTGCATTGGTTATTTTAAGCATAGTTATTTTCGGACTAGTTAGCATAGTGGTTAGTTATTTTCAGCATGTTGTATAGTGGGTGCTTAATTTAGGTAAGTTGTGGGTGCTTATTTTAGGAACATTGTATTGCTTTAAATACTGCATAATTTTATGTAATTGAGTAAGAGAGAAAGGAAATAAAGTGTTGTTTCTATTCAGAAAAATATTATTCTCTCTTCAAACCTTTGCATACTGGCACAAAGCAGTCCAGTATTGCTGAGTTTATTCCAACATGTAAGCCAATTATATATTTTCTGCTTAGCATCTATAATTTCGGTCCTCTGGCATTCAAACTACTCGAAGGAAATTTTTGGCTTAATATTGCATATTGCACACAATAATTAAACAGAATAACAGATCATCTGTGGTTATTTAGAGTTGTGATTTTGTTTCTCAAGAAGGAAAAAAAAAAGCAGAGAAAACAGGACTTACTATTCCTCATTTTGAACCTCACGACTGTTGCAATGGCAACTGTAATAACCAGAAGTGGGACTCCCACTGCAACTGCTATTATAGTAACATTATTCTTACGAGATGGAGGAGTTGCAATGTCTCCAAACCTATCAGACAAATTATTAAAGATTAATAGAAGTACCAAAGGAACTGTCAACTACCACCAGCTATTTACACGGTTATCACCAAGGCATCAAGCCCGATTTGACAACCACGTATTGTGTGTAACACTATATAAAGAAAAAATTGTTCCGAATCAATTTTGTCATATAATTACTTGATGTTTTCTATCACAATTATTATGCTTAATGGTGTCCTTGCATTAATGATTTTCGGGATATATGTCCATTGCTTTATATCTTCAATAAACAATACATGTGTGTACTTGTATGTTTTTCATAATACAAAAATAATCATAAGATCATAAATCAATAAAATTTCAAAAAAATCGGAGAAAACCAAATAAGTGAGAAATAAATAAGAAGATAATGACCTATACTCCAGACTTCCATTTTGATACTTTTTCTGTAGCTCAGCAGGAAGTGTGGTCAAAATTTTAGGGTTTGCTCTTATATCCCTTCAAAGTCAGCAAAAGCTAGAAACTATTATTATGTAATGCATAGATCAGTAAGAATTAAAGGAGGATATTACAGTTAAATGAAAAACATGTTGAATATTGATACAAAATTAGAGTCTAAATATTCCAGATTTAGAGATCTGGATGCAACGTGTTGTAATGTATTTTTAGGCATGTAGTTGGGTTAGTGGGTTCTATAATTAGTCATGTAGGTTAAGTTTGTAATAGCAGGATACATGGGGAATAATTCTATTTTGGGGACTGCTGGTAATAGGAGGATAGGTAGTGGGGTACTAAATTTAGATGTTCCAGATTTAGTCTTGTTGTTGTGCTATAAATTCAGCATGTTGTAATCGAATTTAATCAAGCAATAGAAGTTAATTTCAGCAGCAAATTTCTTCTCTTTGTTTCATTGTATCCTTCTGAAATTTCCAACAAATTGGTATCAGAGCCAAAGGTGAGAGATCAAGGCAGATCCGACCATGGCAGAGAACATGAGCATTTCGAATCCGTCGATTCCGCTGTTCAAGGGAGACAACTATGAGTTCTGGAGCATCAAGATACGAACTTTGCTCAAGTCGCAAGGTTTATGGGAATTGGTGGAGACGGGAGCACGGACCGCAGATCCCACACCAACAGAAACAGCGAGGCAAGATGCGAAGGCGCTATTCTTCATCCAACAAGCAGTGCATGACACCAACTTCTCGAAAATTGCAGCAGCTACCAACGCAAAGGAGGCATGGACAACCCTGAAAACAGCATTTCAAGGGAGTACTCGAGTCATGGCAATAAAACTTCAAGGCCTACGCAAGGACTTCGAAACATTGCAGATGAACAAGGGGGAATCCGTGCAGATTTTCCTCTCAAGAGTACAAGGGGTGGTCAACCAAATTCGAGCATTTGGAGACACCATGGAAGAGAAGACAGTGGTGGCGAAGGTGTTAAGGAGCCTAACACCCAAGTTTGATCATGTAGTTGCAGCAATTGAAGAGTCCAAAGATCTAGCAACCTACACCTTTGATGAACTCATGGGATCACTGCAGACTCATGAAGCAAGGATGTCAAAGGTTGAAGATAAAGGCGATGACAAGGCGTTCTACATGCAAGGGGAGAAGTCAAGAAACAGAGGCAGAGGCAATTTCAGCAGAGGAAGAGGAAGAGGCAGAAGCAACACTGCCGAAAATAGTCAATCATATGATGAATCCAAGAAGGACATCCAGTGCTATTATTGCAACAAGTTTGGGCACTATCAAGCTAAGTGCCATGAAACCAAGAAGAACATCCAATGCTACTACTGCAATAAGTTTGGGCACTACCAATCTGAGTGCTACAAGAAGCAAAGGAAGGAGAATCAAGCAAGTTATGTTGTAAAAGAAAATGACCAACCGGCACTCTTCATGGCATACACCAAGAGCAAGATTGATGCAAGCAACAAGGGCACAGTAGCAGTGCACACAAGAGATAATGGTGGCAGCAGTCCAGAAAGTGGCAAAATCATGGTGAGTAGAAATATTTTGTTTGATGAAAAAGCCCTCAAGGTGGAGAATCCAGGGCTCATTCGTCAGAGGCCGTTGAAGTTGGTGTACAACCATGATATACGGCTGGCTCAGATGCCAGAAAAATGTATTTTCAAGGTGTTGAGAGATATTGTAACGAAGGTGTTTCCTTCATTAAAATATGTGCTGATCAAGTATAAGGATTATGATGGGGATTTAATTACCATTACTGATACACAAGTGCTGAGGATGGCAGAATCATGTTTTGACCAGCCTGTACAGATGGAGGTAGAGAAAGAAGAAAAGAGACTTTCCTTGATGAGACTATATATTGTAGAAGTCAATCCTGAGCAAGAGCCAACAATCACAGAGGAGGAAACTGAAGTACCCAAAGAGGCCACAGCTAGAGCAGATGTTAACATGCAAGATTCAAAACTTGAAGCAGATTCTGGTGCATTGCCAGCTGAGGAGGCAAAGACAAGAAAGAAGGAGAAAGAAAAGGAGAAGCAATTGAACAAGATGCTAGAAGGCAAGCTTCTAACTGGGAAACAAAAGGAGGAGCAGAAAAAATTGGAAGCTATGAGATGGCAGTTCCTTGCACAAAGTGCTGAGGGTTTGGGCAGTACAAGTTATGGTACAACTAAGGTAAAAGAGAAGCCGAAATATGAGACAAAGAAGCAAAAACCCAAGGTGGTTGAAAATGATGTCACAGAGGAGGTCATGGAGGCTGAAAATGATGTGGAAGAATCCACCGTGGATGATGAATCAGTCGAGTCACAATCTCAGGTAGCTGCTATCGAAGAGGATAAGGAACAGATAGGACATGTGAAATCGACATGGGAGGATGACAATTGGGATACGAAGGTCTGGAATGATGACTCAGAAGAAGAAGAAGATGATGTTGAAGCTTGGAGTTGGCAATTTTGTATCAAGGGGGAGTGTTGAATATTGATACAAAATTAGAGTCTAAATATTCCAGATTTAGAGATCTGGATGCAACGTGTTGTAATGTATTTTTAGGCATGTAGTTGGGTTAGTGGGTTCTATAATTAGTCATGTAGGTTAAGTTTGTAATAGCAGGATACATGGGGAATAATTCTATTTTGGGGACTGCTGGTAATAGGAGGATAGGTAGTGGGGTACTAAATTTAGATGTTCCAGATTTAGTCTTGTTGTTGTGCTATAAATTCAGCATGTTGTAATCGAATTTAATCAAGCAATAGAAGTTAATTTCAGCAGCAAATTTCTTCTATTTGTTTCATTGTAACCTTCCGAAATTTCCAACAAAACATACAGGTATTTGAGAGCTGTTAAATTGTCCAGAGAGCTAGGGAGAGATCCTGATAAATCATTGGCAGCTAAAATTCTGAAAAATTAATAAACAACTGTTAAGTGAATTAATATCATAAATTGACAGAACACAACAGGACCAGACGTTGTCAAGATAAATATTTAGCACAACTCTAATTAAGATATGAGTGCACATAAACTGTCATTCAGCAAGGGGAATAATAACATTTCAAAGGGTGTGTTTCCATGTGCAAAAGTAGATAAATTTAACAGGGACAAGTATCATTGAGATTGTTAATGACGGTCCAAATGTTGCCATTTACAGTAAGGTACCATTGAGGATGTAAATTCATATGTATTAGCCACTTACAAGTACTGAAGAGCAGTTAGATTTGCAATGGAATCACTTAATATACCAGTCAAAAAGCTAGAAGATAGGTTTCTGGAAATAAAACGAAATAGTTTAATTGTTAGGGATAATTCGTAGCTTCTCATTCGAAACAAGATATTAAATAATATAGTTCACTGTGCTAACAAGCTTGTGATCCTTGTAATGGAGGAGCTGGTGGTGCAATTGATGCCACTCCAACTGATGTCTGGAGGAAGACAAGGATCACCACTCCACCCTTTCGTAATATTGTGGTGCTGCTTGACACTATTAATGGCAGCAACTGCATGTAAATAGAAAGAGTCACCTTGAAAAATCAAATGCGGACAAGTGGATCTCCCACTATACTATAATAATAATTTGCTACAAACATCATTGTAAATCAACAGAATCAGGAGGAGGGATAATAGTTTGGAACAATCAAGTAGTTTGTGGAAAAGTATTGAAAACAAACATGTGGGCCTCCCACCATCACAGTCCCATTTGCCAGCATGTTAGAATTCTGAACTTACTGATAATAGTGGTTGAGATAATTACATCTATGTTCTCACAAGTATATGGTATAAATTTTGGATTAGTAATTAATTTGGACTGATGGAAATTACCATCTTCAGCGTAAGTGGGGACCCCACAGGTGCAGTTGTATACAGTTCAAATGCATTTAGTAGAGGTGGAAGAGTTGAATTTGAAGTAGCCTTTAGTGAGATGTTATAATTTGTATAACCTGATATCTGGAAAACAATCCAGTCCAAAGTGTGCAAGATAATTGCATTGTTAAATGACAGATTTCTGTTGACAAATATATCAAACTCCCTAAGGCCAGTCAAGGATGACTGAATCTCATAGAAGTGAAGAATCAATAAATATTTGGTGGACATGTTATTGCTACTCCAATACACGTTAAGGGGTTGTTGGGTACTTGAAGTGGTGACAGCAGTTTGCATCACAGCAGCGGGGGAATAGTCTGGGTCAAGATGATCAATGGAGGAGTTTGTTGAGATCTCTATTGTTCCATTCCAGACCTCAGTTGACCACCACCGATCATATGGATCAGAAGGGTACCTATTTTTGGTGCAAATCAAGAAATGAAATAGTAAAATGAGTATTTATCACCATAATATAGTACTACCTTAATTTACTTGCTTTGGCAGAATAAGTAGATTGACAAAATAAATAGGTATATAGTGCAAATAGAAAAGATTCAAGTAAGAAATAGATATTTGTATACGAACCCTTAAATTGAAAAATATTTGCTTCCTCCTAAATTGCCCCTCCTCACCAAAGTCAAAGATGTAGACGCATTTTCATATTCGTAAATTCTCGGAATCATTTGCCTCAAGTGTAACGAAGAGATAAAAGGATTGCCAAGATTTTTATTAACCAGACAAACTTGTAAGTAATCGGTGGTAGCAATTACAATAATCTCAGTATAATAAATATAATTAGCATCATTAAATGCTTTTACTGTATCCCAAAAGTCGACTCCCAAATAAATATAAAAAATAGGGGGTTTATTTAAGTTATCATAATTTGCATAATAGAATGTTGCCCTTATAAGATACTTAAAGCCTACTCTCAAGGATCTTAAGGTGTAGTAGTTTCGGGTTCCAGTAGGAAAGCTTCTAACAGTTTCGAATTCCCTAGATATATAGATATCTGACAGGTTGGAAGAGACTTGGGAGTTGACTCCTGTGTTGATGAATTCCTTATCGGACACATAGGTTAAACCTGTGGTCTCTTTATAGCTAGAGTATACAGAAAGCCCACAGTAGATGCTCAAAAAACCTGTAAAAAATTACAATCAAGATTAATCATCACAAGTTACAATTTATAACAGATATACATTAATAGCATGCCAATAATTTGGATTTAGTGAAAGAATTGCACACCTGTCCCACATTTCTTTCATCACAAATTTGCAAACTATTTTTGTTGGAATTATGGAGGAGTAAACAGAGAAGAAGATTTGCAAGGAATTAACTTCTGCTACTTTTTTGCTTAACGTGATTACAAGATTTCAGAATGTAAAACATTACAACATCTAAATATAGAACCAACTACTCCCACTAAAGACAGCTATATTTAGAACCCACTAATCCCAACATAACGTTGCTATAACTAGCCTATAACCAACCCACTACATGACAAACTAAATATAGAAACTACCCTTTCCTGCACACGTCTAAACAGAGAACATGGCTGACTATAATTAACAACCAGATTACAACTAATTCTTAACAGAAATAGACCTACAACTAAAAACGTAGCTTCTAGAAACTACAGTTCTTATGCGCCTTGCTGACTTGGCTGCTGACTTGTATTACATTCAACACTCCCCCTTAATCCAAAGTCATCTATGTCCATCATTCTTCGACACCAAACAAACTTCTCTCTTGAAAGAGCCTTGGTCATGATATCTGCAACTTGTTCATTTGTATTAACATATACTCCAATTCGATTTCCTTTTGTTCAGACTTGCCTAGTGATAATGCCTTGGTAAATATGCATGCATTCTGCTCTTCAGAATTTTTCCGATTGAGCTTCATTGTTCTTTCTGTGATCAATTCTTCTCTCTTTGCTTGATGACATTCTTCATTTTCTGCTGCTTCTTCATTGGTTGCTGTGTCTACAAGAAATAATACTTGTGTTATTTTGTACAATTCCTGCACAGATTTCATCTTTCTTACAGGTGTTTCTGGAACAATGTGACGCCTGCTGTACACTCTTATTGTTGGTGTATTTGGGTCAGGGTTTCGGCTTCTGTCAGGATTGTCTGGAGATAAATCAGCATCAGAACTGCTGCTGTTCTGATCTAAACTGATTGAGTTGCTTGGCTGTTGAAGTACATCTTCCACATCATCTAGCTCTGTAGCAATAATCTCTACTCCTTGTTTTTCTTCATTCCATTTCCAATTTGAATTTTCATTAAACAACACGTTTCTGCTCACCATGACTTTACCACTTTCTGGACTATACAGCCGATACCCTTTTGACTGTGTACAATACCCGATGAAAATACATTTTTCAGATTTTTCATCAAGTTTGGTTCTCATTTGTGGATTGACAAATGCATAGGCTATACATCCAAATACTCTTAGATGACTTACCCCTGGTTTCCTCTCAAACCATGCCTCAAATGGAGTTTTATTCATCACGGCTTTTGTTGGTAAAATGTTCAGCACATACACCACAATTGCAACTGCCTCAGCCCAGAATTTGTTTGGTAATCCTTTTGCTTTCAACATGCTTCTTGCTAATTCTACCACAGTTCTATTTTTTCTCTCAGCAACCCCATTTTGCTTAGGTGTATAGGATGTGGTTAGCTCACGGTGTATCCCTTCATTTTCACAGAAATTAATGAATTCTTTTGAGAGGAACTCACCACCTTGGTCTGTTCTTAATGCCTTCAACTTCTTTTCAGATTGCTTCTCTACAAGAGCTTTAAACACCTTGAAACTTCTGAATGCCTCTCCTTTGCTTTTAGGAAATACACCCAACTCATCCTACTATAATCATCTGTGAAAAGAAGAAAATATTTGCTACCTCCAAGAGATTCGATTTGCATTGGACCACACAAATCCGCATGAACCAACTCAAGCACTTGAGTTGCTCTCTTGGCTTGGCCTTTTGCGAATGGAAACTTGGCTTGTTTTCCGAATATACACCCTTCACAAACACCTATTTGGTTGATTTCGGGTAGGCCATAAACCATTTGTTTTTGGTTCAACAATTTCAGACCATTGATATTCAAATGACCATATCTAAGATGCCATAATTCAGATTGGTTCAAATCTTTTGCAACCATTGTTTTCTCCTTTACATTTGAAACTTCCAAGGGAAACAATTTATTGGTTTCCATGTTCACTTCTACCAATACCTGGTTTTTGATTTTATTACACAAGTTTTTCCTTTAAACACAATTGAATAACCACAATCCATCAACTGTCCGACATTAAGCAGATTTTGAGTCAAGTCCGGAATGTAATACACATTATGCAATAATTTCATACCGTTTTCTTTGGTGTGCACTGCAATTGTGCCCTTGCCTTCTACCTGAATCTGCTTGTCATCGCCAAGTTTAACCTTCAACTTGCATGTTTCATCCATATCTTCAAACAACTACTTGAATCCGGACATGTGATTTGAACACCCACTATCGAGAAACCAGATGCTGCTTGCCTCAATTTTGTCAATCGCGTTGCTGGCCATGAAGAGAGTTGGTTGAGCATCCTCCTCTTCTGTATAATTTGCTTGACTCTCTTCTCTTTGCTTCTTCTTGTAGCAATCAGCTTGCACATGGCCGATTCTGTGACAATAGTGGCATTCAACGCCTTGCTTGCCTTGTCCATCTTCCCTCTTCTTCTTGTAGCAATCTGCCTTGACGTGACCGAACTTGTGGCAATAGTAGCACTCAATATCCTTCTTTGTTGTTTGTTGTTGTTGACGGTTGTCTCCGCTGCTCGTGCCTCTTCCACGACCTCTGTTGTTACCTTGGCCTATACCTTTACCTTGCTGTTGGCTTCTTGAGGAATTTCCCTTTGTATAGAAAACTTTGGTGTCATCCTTCACTTCTGATCGGTTGAGACAAACTTCATGGACCTGCAGTGATCCCATCAACTCATCGAAAGAGTATGTGGACAGGTCCTTGGACTCTTCAATTGTTGCCACGACATGGTCGAATTTTGCTGTAAGGCCGCGGAGTACCTTCATAACCACGATCTTTTCTGTGAGATCTTCGCCACAACTCTTGATTTGGTTGACGGTGGATGTGACTCTTGTGAGAAATGCTTGAACAGATTCGCCTTGATTCATGTCCAACGTCTCAAACTCTCTTCTCAACCCTTGTAGCCTTATCTCGCGAACTTTCGAATTTCCCTGGAATGCGATTTTCAGGGTTGTCCATGCCTCCTTTGCTGATGCCGCTGCTGCGATTTTTGTGAACACCGTGTCAACAACGGCTTGTTGAATGAAGAACAACGCCTTCACATCCCGCTTTGCTGTTTCTACTGGTGTGGGATCTGTGCTCGGTGCTCCCGTCTCCACCAATTCCCATAGACCTTGTGACTTGAGCAAAGTTTGTGTCTTGATGCTCCAGAACTCGTAGTTGTCTCCCTTGAACAGCGGAATCGACGGATTCGAAACGCTCATGTTCTCTGCCATGGTAGGATCTACCCTGATCTCTAACCTTTGGCTCTAATACCAATTTGTTGGAATTATGGAAGAGTAAACAGAGAAGAAGATTTGCAAGGAATTAACTTCTGCTACTTTTCTGCTTAACGTGATTACAAGATTTCAGAATATAAAGCATTACAACATCTAAATTTAGAACCAACTACTCCCACTACAGACAGCTATATTTAGAACCCACTAATCCCAACATAACATTGCTATAACTAGCCTATAACCAACCCACTACATGACAAACTAAATATAGAAACTACCCTTTCCTGCACACGTCTAAACAGAGAACGTGGCTGACTATAATTAACAACCAGATTACAACTAATTCTTAACAGAAATAGACCTACAACTAAAAACGTAGCTTCTAGAAACTGCAGTTCTTATGTGCCTTGCTGACTTGGCTGCTGACTTGGATTACATACAACAATTTTTTCCAGTCAACCCTTGGTTTTGGAAATTTATCTCACATATATCTTTTGGTTTGGACACATATATGAGTTAATATTCCTGTTCTACTAAAATGAATAGTATTTTTGTTTGAAATAATTACTTGTCTTAAATTATCACCTCTATATAAGCTCAGAATGATGACTTTAACATAACCTCATTAGATTTAAAAAAAAAATGAGTTTAACAATTTCACTGTAATTAATAAGCGCAACGACATCTTAGCAACAAAATCATATCACACACAATATATCTAAATGAGAGAAAGAGAGAGAGGACATGGGGCGGTAGTGCAGTTGGCTAGGAAGAAGTCATAGTATTGGTCATCCAAAGGTCAAGAGTTTGAGCCCCTCTCACGACTTTGCAGCCTCTGTGAAGCTTTCAAAGAGAGAGAGAGAGAGAGAGAGAGAGAGAGAGAGAGAGAGAGAGAGAGAGAGAGAGAGCATATTTGGAAAAGAAGTGGTTACCGTTAGAATCAAGCTGGCTATGAACTCGAATGATAATTGCGAATATGAGCAGTATTATGCACCACAGAACCATTCTTCTCAAGGAGGCGAAGCAGATTTTTGCTCCCCTTGCAATTTCTAAAAATGAAGGCTAGATGCTTTTATAGTTTGATTAAAATAAAGTTTAATGTATTATTTACTGAAATAATAAAACGAAATTTTGACTCCACAAAAGATAACGTTAATTAATTAATTAATTAATTAGGGACATGGGGTAATGCTTGTCACGTAGTATTTAATATACCAAAGAAAGGGGATGGGGTGTTCAGATATCTTGAGCATACTAAGTCAGATCGATGCATTCTCATCCGTTTGAATTTACAATACCTAGTGACTGTTCTGATTGGATTCAACAATAAGTGTTTGCGTAAATATGTTTGATTAATAGATTTATCCGTTATTGTTTAAAAATTGGAAAGATATATTGAAAATAACAATTGTCTACCCCCAATTTTTCATATCCTTATAACTGCTTCTCCTAAGTAAGGTTAAAATCTATCTCAGAATTTTGCTAAAAATTTGATACTGGATCTCAGAAATCAGAATCTAACGCAGTATGATATTAAATTTATATATATATATATATATGAGAGTTCCAATACCTCATGTTTTTCATACCTCATCATGCTTCATGTTGTATATTTTCATTTTCGAAGTTCAAACTATTAATCCAAAGCGCTCAACATAATATCTATACTAAAATATATTTGGAGACTTATAAATTTTATACATTTATTTACTATTTTTTAAGAGATGTACAAAATCACTGTTTTTGAATGGTCCAGATTCAGTGATTTTGTTCCTATCTTAAAAAATAGTAAAAAAAGTTGAACAATTATAAAATTTTATCCCCAAGCATATTTTAGTATGGATATCATGTTGAGCAGTTCTGATCGACAATTTATACTTTAAAAAGACAGATATTAAACATGAAATATGATGAAGTGTAAAAAGGCATGAAATAGTAGAACCCTCCTCATGTATACACACACACACAGGGACTCATAATATTATTTCTTGTTTCTACTTTTATAGATCGGATTCCCAACATATCTTCCTTATTTGCCCGTTCCATCTGAAGCACTCTACTTGGCCCCCTCTTCCTAACCACTACTGGATCATGACTTTGTCATGTCTTAGCATTGCCTGCACGTTGTTTTGCCGCCAAAAAATACATGGATATATTGCTGGATTTTGGTATATATGGAATATAAAAATCGTCTTATCTTCCCTCCAAAAATAAAATAAAAATCCTCTTATTTTTTTAGAGTGCGGTCAGTGGGTACCTTGAATTCTTATTGGGTTTCTGTTATTTATTTATTTTTTTTTGCTGTAATAATTTTCAGATCATATAATGAAATTTAGAAGGCTCTTCACCTACAACATATTGGGAGTGACAATTACTTGATGAATTGGGAGGTCACATATTAAAAGCTCGACTGAAATATCAAAATTAGGCTGAAAGATCCCTTCTAAATATAATTAAAGTTGTGAGACTTGACCTTCATCTTTATCATGAAAGTGAGGGTCGAAGATGGTTGCTTATGGTGCGATCAAAAGTTGGGTCAAGGTATACAATCCGCCGTGCTTATCTGTGCTAGGCAATTCAATCATCTTACACAATCATATATACATACATTACCCATGACATAGACAAGAGCCACAAAAGGTAGAAACTTACTTTTTAATGTTTATAATTTATATGAAATAAACTTGTTACGGTATAATAAAATACCATAGCAGATTTATTTAAAAAACAAAAGTAATTCTCTTTGTGAAAAGTCATGCAATCTTCAAGTTTAACATCTCATTTCGTGTCTTGTGCTTTGTACCTGGAGCCCACCGATGTGGAAAGGTGAGAAATTGGAAATAGCATGGTACAAAAACAGATTGCGCCTTATCTATTGCACTACTACAAAAACCTCCGCGACACTAAGCATAATAGGAACAGGCCATTTGATCTGACAGGAAAGGTGGGACCAGGATTTCAAGATGAGCTCAGACATCTGGATGATCATATTTTAGAAACAGACTCTGGCGGCTCTCATGAATATGCCGAAAAACAAGCAAGCAGGCCGGATGGATTCCCAACTGAGTTCTACCAACACTTCTGGGGATTGGTCAAGGGTGACATTATGGCAGGAATAAAGGCCTTGTAGGAGCATGGATGCAGTCTAGCCCCACTAAACCAAGCTGCCATTACACTCATCCCAAAGAAACCAGACCCAACAAGCCCAATAGATTATAGGCCCATCAGTGTCATCAACACGATAGTGAAAATTATCACAAAGATCCTGGCAAACAGATTAGCACCAAAACTTGATAGGCTAATGGCACCTAATCAAACGACATTCGTCAAGGGGAGATCAATGACGAAATCATTTATAGTAGCCAGAGAACTCTTGAATTTCTACACCAAGGAGAAGGTGCCCGCAATTCTATACAAGGTAGATTTTGAAAAGGCATTCGACACGGTCGATTGGTGCTTTGCGATTAATCTGATGATTGAGCGGGGGTTCCCACGAAAATAGATATCATCGGTGCTACACATATGGCAGACAACATCGTCAGCACTGAAAGTAAATGGCAACCTAACAACTTTTTTCAAACATTTGAGAGGAGTCCCACAAGGGGACCCGCTATTGCCTATGATCTTTATAATAGTAGCAGATTCGCGAACGAGGTTCATCTTGAGCGCCTCAGATGTGATGCCAAACCCAGTCTTCATGCCACCACAACCAATCCAATTCGCAGATGACACAGCTATTATCAGCAAATCACACCCAACCACCCTCAAACTCCTCGCAAGGATTTTAAAGGTATATGAAGAATTATCAGGGTTGAAAACAAACAAAAACAAGAGTACCTTTGTCCCATTGCTACACACGAAAACATAATACCATTAATCCAGAACATTCTAGATTGCCAATCCTCCCAACTGCCTCTCAAATACCTAGGATTACTTATAACAATCAGGAAGCCAAGAAAGGTAGACCTACAACCGATTATCAATGCGGTACAACGACACCTGGAAGGATGGAAGTCCAACCTTTTGTCGTATGGAGGGAGAGTTACACTAGTGAAGGTAGTATTGTCGGCCATACCTATACATTATATGCAGGTATTCACCATACCAAAAGGGGTACTCAAGCATATTGATCAAATGAGAAGGAATTTTCTATGGAAAGAAAATGGGACTTGCCGAGGAATCAACTGCCTAGTAAACTGGAAAATGGTATGCACACTGACAAATAATGGGGGCATGGGTATTATTGATCTGGCTACACAAAATGAAGCTCTGCTCATCAAGTGGATATGGAAACTAGAACAAAACCCAAATAATCAATGGGCACAAACAATGCATAAAATTTATGGCATGGACGGGGCTTTTTGGGAAGTAGAAGGCAGATCTTTCTTCTCAAAGGATCTTGAGAGAAGCCTAAACTGTTGGATTTATTTTATGCAGAACCGTATTGCATACATAAATCCTATGTTGCCATGATCCTCTAGTGAACCCTAATATGAAATTTAAAGTCACCTTGGTCCATAGCCATGATCTACAGAGATGCGCAATTATCGTTGATCACTGGAAGCCCTTAGAATTCCAAGTAATCCTGAGTCCGATGGAGAGATCACTGAATCACAAGTTCTTCACAAGGAGGGATACCTGAATCACAAGTTCTTTACTAAAAGTTCCCTTCTCAATCACTCTAGGTCAATCTTAATTTTTGTTCTTCTGTAGAGAGAGACTAGAGAAAGAGAGATAGAGCCGTATGTATTCTGAATGAATCATGAATCAATGCTTACAGACCCATATATCATTAATAAACAAGATACAAATCCTTAGCGCCTCTTTAGTTTAATTGATTAATTACATTTATTAATTAATTAATTAATCAATCTTATTTTCTTATTGGATCCTTAGCGGGTATGAATTCAGAACTTGCCTTATTGGGTATTTTTTTATTTACAGAACATTGCCATATTTGATTGTGTTCCCCAGGGACCAATAGCATAATTGTATTATTACCAAACTTCATATAATTTAGATCATCACTAAACCATAAAGTTATTAATACACATTCTACACATTAAAGGCCCCACTTCTTATGACACATATTGAACTCGATAAATAATACTTAATTTGATCACTTCATAACGGGTCTAATTTTGACAGTCTATTATTCAATATATATTTATATCACGTATAAGCCCACATATGTTGTAATTAATAAATTAATTCCAACATAAAATTCTATCAAGTCTCAACTGAGCTAGACTTGGTGAATGGAGGGAAGGTGTTGAGATGGACGAGGAATGGACAGTACTCATGTGCAACGGCATATCGGGTCATACATGATAGGGGTACTAGATGTCCATATTCCAAACTGCTGGGGAAACTGTGAATCCCAACTCAGGTAAAGATGTTCATTTGGTTGATATCCCAAAATAACTTGCTTACACAGGAAGTCCTGATAAGAAGAGGGTGCAACGTATCACAAGGTTGTGTACTATGTGGTTCCACTGAGATAGAAACTTGTGGACACATGTTGTGAGAATGTCACTATGCAAGGTCCTTCTGGAGAGGGATCATGGGGGAATTCAACATCAGATTCCAAACAGCTAGGGGCAAATCTTTACCGGATATATGGCTCCAAATAAAATTAGGTTTGAACGGGAGGCAGAAACATAACTGGGATATGGTATGGGTTGTAGGCGCATGGGCAATATGAAGGGAAAGGAACAAAAGATTGTTTACTCAGAAAAACAGACCAGTGGGAATGGTCATTGCGAGCACGGTATTAGAAATCAATGATTAGATACAAAATGCATAAAAATTGGGAAGAAAAAGAGAAGGGTAGTGGTAGGGGACATGCGAGTGCATATAGCCTAATGCTACAGGCAAGTTTCGACAAATATAATTAGATGGGTGGGCAAGCAGGGTAGATGACCGAAAATGTCAATGTATAAATTTAAAGATTGTAAATAAACTTTTCTTATAATATATTTGTTAGATTGGCACTTTGCCAACTATCTTTAAAAAAAAAAAAAAAAAAGTTCGTGAAGCAAAATGCCTTGAGCCCTTTGACTTAACATGATCATAAGTTCCAAAACAACACGAATACAAATAAGACCATAAAAAGAATAAATCGACTTTCCGACTTAACAATTCACAACTATAATAATCAACTAGCTCAAACATATCCCAATGTGGAAATCACCAACAAGCCTAAAAATAAGTTCACATTATGAAATTTCCATGTAACTTGACAAGCGCACAAATGCTCTAAATTCACAATTCAAGTATCACGACTACAAGTCAATGTGGCATGATTATAAATTTACAACATGAAATGTTTATGTATCATATATCGAATGCTCAATTAATGTTCATGTGGAGAAGCTTCAAATATTTCATTTTAATTTTACATGCAAACTTCCTTTTCTAAATCACGATTCTATATGAATTATGTACAAAGTTATAATTCGAATTGTAAATTGAACACAACACTCCCACCAACCATCTCTGTTTTTTATTTCTTTTTGGATAAATTCTTACATGTCTCTTACAAAGAGAACAAGAGCTGATATATAGACAGCCTCTGCGCCTCTCTTAGCTGAATACAAAATTCATTCCTTTTTTTCCATTCTTTCTATTCTAATAATATTTCTTTCTATACAAACCACTAGAAAACAAATCAACTAACAAAGTAAGGAAATTATATTTTATTTACTAATTCTTCTATGCCAGATTCTTTGGCTAATTGACCTGTCTTAACAAATTAATGCTTCTAAATATTTCACAATTCATGCCTCTAAATCATGCTTCATTTTCTGTTTTGGCCAAAATTTAAATCATGCTTCCAAGTATTAGTTTTGGATTTCTTCGGACTGATTTTCTTCTTCCTACATCGCCCCGACCCATAAATTCTCAATGGCCAGCCACTGCATCACTGAAAGTAATTATTTTTTAAAATATATCTTGCACCTTTAAACCTTTATAGGTACTTAATAAACTATCTATCATCATATCATCAAATCAATAAACAATTAGCTTTCCATCAATCCCTACAAATAGGCATGGTAATTACCTCATGAGCAGACACTACTACAAAAACATTAACCATACATGACATATTATACATGGATCGATAAAAATCTAAATTAACACTTTGTAATTTGATAAAAATCCAAATTCCGATTTTTAGAATTTGTTTAATTTTTTTTTAGATTGGTAGAAAATGCTTTTGTCAAAACATTTTAGACCATTCAAAAGTATAGATTTTGTACCTATCTAAATAAATAATAAAAAAGAGTTAAAAATTATACATTTGACATGTAAGTACATTTCCAATAAAAATTATGCTAAATTGTTCTTATCGTCGTTTTGACCTTTAGAAACAAAAAGATTGATCCATAGTATGGAACAATCGGCACTATTCATAGTACCATAGCCTCCCTCTTTTTTTATTTTTTTATTCCTAAAAATCAACTTCTGAGTTGTGATGCAATACCAACATGGTTCTTTATTTATTATAGGTTCTGTTCCCAAGTTTCGGACAGCGATATCTAGTGCTTTTCCAGTCTATCAAGAAAGAAGCTGAGAGCATGGTTGTTGAGCTTTGAATTTTATTTCACAATATGTAAGAAATAATGTGATGTAATCATAAGCCATATGCCTACATGGAATTTCAATTGCCTATATTGAGTAATTTCAAGCATATATAATGCAAAAAATATGAAATTTCATAAACTATCCAGATTTTCGCGTTATTTTGAAATCTACCCAAACTACAAATTTTTTTTTTAGACTAATATTGTGATCCTTCTAATACATTTGATTTCTAAAAAGTTGAATCTATTTTGAGAATTCTTTTTCATAACAATCATTAAATAACTTAATTTTTTTTCAAAAATAGATACAACTTTTTAGAAATTAAATGTACTAGAAAGATGACAATATCTTATGTATTTACTTAGAAGTGACTTTGAACTAGGATCAATAACTGAGAAACTAAGCATTTTTAGTTTTTTCCAATAACACAAAGAAATACATTAATTTTTCTTACAACTGCAAAAAAAATCGGCATAAAAAATATTGATCCCAGTTATTTGTAACAGTTTTTCTAATAAATCAAATTATATAGTATTCCATCTATTTTTAAAGGAATATATTAAATATTTCTAATATTTCAATACAAAAAATAAATAAATTATAAATATTTCTATTTAAATGAAAAATATTTGAAAAATGAAAAAAAAAATATTGAAACCGGAAATTTTTTTTTTCCAAAACCGCAATTTTGTTTTTAAAACCGCTATTTTTTGCGGTTTTGGACTGAATTACCGCAAATTTTTTGTGTGGTTTGGGTATATTTTGAAAAAACAGAAAAACTTGGATAGTTTCTGAAATTTCATATTTTTTTGTATATTAATAAAAAATTTGGAGAGAAAAGAGAAAAGAGAAAAGAAGAACTCTTAATGTTTGTGTTCAAAGCACTATTTTTGAGGCACCGATTGTGGATCTCCAAATAGCTTTTGATTTGCACATGAGAGAATATTACTGATTATGACATCTCTATGACCTCTTCAAATTTAATGCTTTCATGTCTTTTGTGATACTGCCTTTCATGTCTTTTTTTTTTTGGTGATTAGACCCTTAGGGATATTCCAACTTTCGTTAACTCTTTCACCTCTAGTATAATAAGGTTTCATTACAGGTAATCAATGTAGGCCTTTCGCCTCAACTTGTGATATGGGCTGGACTTTTGGCCCATGAGTTCAGTAATTTTAAAACGAATTGCCAAAGCATTGAAACTAGCAGTCTTCTTGTAAAATAAGGCTTATGGAATATTCAAGATATGTTTAGCTAGCGCACCTGGTTTGAAACCACAGGAAGTAATGGAACTACTGAATGGTTTTACCCCCCAGCAAAGCTAAATAATATATAAGTGGGTTTGATTATCTGCAAAATAAAGATGTGTGCTTTTCATAATTCTAAGTTGGACTTCGAATTTTTTTAAGGTACATTGCCAGAGATATTTATGTTGTATTTGAATTGGAACGTTATACAATGAAGTTTATTAGACATCTTTGAAAAGAATATATGAAATTAAAGCAATATGCTTAGGGGAAAATAATTTTTTATACAATATATATGTTACGCATGGATTATAATTAGCTTGGTCCCATATTAAAGCATTTATGAACAGAAGCAACATTCCATATTTAGGAAATTTACATATTCCCAGTTTCACGTATTGTTATTTTGAATGTGCAAAATTGATATAGTCGATCGGAATAACATATTGGTTATTTTATTCTTTTGGTAGTAATAACTTTAAAAGGTATTGGACGTCAAACAAAAAATCGATAGGTTATATATAATTAAATTTAGCTTCATATGACAAATAAAATATTTTATCAATAAACAAGTTTTCATAATCATAGTTTGATGACATTTCATTTGAATATTGTGCAATTTGATTTTTCTACGGTTTTCATTTTGTTTTCTGAGACTATATATTAATGTATTTAAAATGCAGCTTGTTAGTTTGTTACAGTCGCAAGATAGAACATGACGTTGAATGTATAGTTGAATCAAAATGCTATTGATGTTGGATGAAGTTCAAAGAATGTCAAAGTATATGGATGAAATCAACACAAAAGGAAAACAAATAATAATTAAGAAAACGACTATCAATTGAATCAATATAATATGGAATTCATAAAGGATTTAACTTGTTGGTCCTTTTCTTATTGGTTTACCATTAGATCTAGGTAAAGAATAAAAGAATTCCAGATGGATTAAGATTACGGTATGTATAATTGTTTTCATGATATATTTTCATCTTCTTGCTTTTAGTCTACAGATGTAAATTGAAAGGAGTATGGCTTAATTAGTTAATATGAGTTGACCTTTATTCACTCAATATAAACAGTCGCGTTAGATAATATAAGAATTAACTAGTACTTGTAATTAGAGAAGTACTGCGAAAGAGTGTTAACAGACAGTAAGCAGAATGAAGTTAATTAAATGAATGGTGGAAGATATAATTTTTTCTTTTTTGGAAAGTGGTTACTATATTTGGAAATAAAAAACGAATATAGACACACTAAATTAAGTAACGTAAAACATTGCAAATTCCGACTATAATCTAATTATTTTTCATTCTGGGTCTTGATTGAACCACTTTGTGATTCATAATAAAGAATAAAACTTACTAAAGCCGATATGCTCTCAAAAGTTATATGCAGTACAATATGAAATAAAAAATAAATTCTTATTTTCAAGTTTCAGCAAGTGACTCCCACATATGGCTGAACACTCAATCTATGAAATTAAATGGCATGCAAAATTATCTCACACTGGGACCTGGCGCTGATAGGCCACCTATGTAAGCCATCTCAAAATTACTGTCTAGACTTACATCAGTTGCTAAGTTTGTTGTGCTTTGGATATGAATTTCCTCCATTGACATTTCCAAATACTTGCTTTCATTTAGCTCAGCAACTACTGCATTCATTGTAGGCCTCTGAGATGAGGTGGGTGCTGTGCACCGACATGCTAGTTCCGTAACCTTCCAAACTGAGTTTATGTCATACTTGCCTTGCATTCTAGGGTCTACTATGCTTTCAATATCTCCTCCCGTTAGTTTTTGATGAACCCATTGTACCAAATTACCTCCTAAACCTGCGCAATTAGGAGGCTGACCTGTGATGATTTCTAGCAGAACAACTCCAAAACTAAACACGTCGCTCTTGACACTTAGCTGATTTGATAAATAGTATCTGAAAATGCATGCCATGTTTAATTACTATGTCAGAAAAAAATTTACAACGATCCAAAAGAAATCAGGTCCACTGATCCATACAATAAAAATATTTGTTTGCTATAATATAAACTACAACAATCTATTTTATTCGTGAGGGTTAAAATGGTTAATAGTGTCGGTATCTGCACAGATACTCCTGTTGGTAATAGCGAACCCTCAGGAATAACAATTTCTGTTAACTTATCATAGGCAATAGTCATGTTTTACCCTCGCAGATAGAACATATTGTTGTATATATTTTCATATGTAGCTATAACATTGAGTTTCTTAAATTAGTTGGAATTTTGAAAATGAAAATTAAGAGCCAAGACACTAGCTTGTCATTACATTGTAAAGTACCATAACCTACTTATACAGGCATGCATACATACCAACACACACAGACATTTTTATTTAAGAAAATTCATACATGCATGAATAATATTTTTTTTAGAAATATAGTTATTTTGTAACCATGATAGCCTACTATTTATGTTTTCTGCAATGCGGGTAACATTTTTATCAAAATTGATGCAATTTATAACTAAACGGTTTATAAAGTAATTTGATAACTAATTTAATGGGATATCTTTTGCTTCATTTGTTTCATTTCCAAAAAAGAAATAAAACTATCTTATTTTATAACTGGGTTATTTACGGTTAGATCACATGATTATATTTTTTAAAATTTTGCACTTAGAAGCATCTCATTTGTCATAGTTGGCAAACAATTTGTGATGTTTACAAAAACCAAATATAAAATAATGGATTTTCATAGACATAGAGAGGTCTTACTCGGGATCTAGGTAACCAGGAGTGCCTACTATTCTGGTTGAAACATGACTGATTGCATCATTGTCAAAAGTCCGAGAGAGCCCAAAATCTGCAATCTTTGCCTCGAGATTTGCATTTAAGAGAATGTTGCTGGTTTTGATATCTCTATGGATAAGTGGTGGATTGCAAGCCTTGTGCAAATACTCCAATCCTTCATTTCATTTGTGGTTATTTGTATTAATTAGTTACTAAACAATATTTCAGTAAACTCAACGTGTTCTCTATAATTAGCCATATAATCCATTTGTTCTAGTTACAATACCCTTGTCCGTTGTAATTATGTAGAACGATAACATTTTTGAGATAGAAAAGGCAAATGTTGTTGAAAAACTATATACACTATGTTTTATTTAGAGTTACATAAATATGAAGTGTTGTTCAATGCATTACATAAACTCTTCTGTCTGATACATTATGAAATACATAGAGCAAATTATGAGAATAGTTTATTAGTAACGAACCTAGTGCAGATTCATACGCAATTTGAAGTCGTTGCTTCCATGAAAGAGGAGTTTCATTATCTGCAACGATGACATTAAAGCCTTATATTCCATACTTGATGATAATTAAGTACCTACTACATATTGTAAAAGACACAGGATAAGGTTTGAGTATAATCACCTTTGAGCTTATGATGTAGATTTCCTTCCTGCATGTACTCATACACAAGCGCCATGCAATTTTCATCAATGCAATAGCCAGTCAGTGAGACTAAGTTTTTGTGGTGAACTCTTGCCAAATTTTGGGCCTAAAAGATATATTATTATTATTATTATCATCATCATCATCATCACCATCATAAGAAACGTTTCAAAAGCTAAAATTTATAAATAATAATTGTATGTATATATAGCCATTAGAGAACACTTTGCAAGAGTTAAATGTTGGGGGGGGGGGGGGGGGGGGGGGGGGGGCGTGTCAGGAGTACCTCAGCCAGAAACTCCTTAACCCCCTGTTTAGATGATTGAGCGAGCATCTTCACTGCAACTTGAGGTCCATTTTCCAGTTGGCCCAAATACACACATCCAAATCCTCCCATGCCAATCCTGTTCTTGAAATCATTAGTGATTTTTTGCAGATCATTGTAACTGAATTTGTGATTATAAAAAATTGGAATATGTTCTGGTCCTCTTGACTGTGGTTTCCTATTAGGGTTTTCTCCTTGCTGAATATTTGCATCATTTTTGGCATGATCATTTGGTAGAGGGCTTGATTCATAGCTTTCATTTTTCTTTGGTGCAATTGATCTCTTATCTGTGTATATCAAATATAAATGAGGATTAACATATAATATTTCAAAACAATGAACTAGTTATTTGTTTTGTATAAACAAGTCTGCTGAATAAATGAGCATTCTGATTTTGATGAAGATATACTACACCGAACTTGCATAGTGAAATGAACTCTTCAACACTCAAATAATCACCCAAAAACGGAACACATTTCATATTTAACAAAATTGGTAGAGAACAGGATATAATATCTTGTGCTGGTTTCTACAGCAAATATCAATTTTATTTAGGTTGGGTATATGTAAGCCAATTGTATATTTCAAGCTTTGCTTCTATTATTCCAGTCATATTGCATTCAAAATGCTGAAAGAAATTTGTGGCTTAATATTACCCACATTAATCAAAATATCACCTGTATTTCTAATATTATATAGGTTTTTGATTTTGTTACTGAAGAAGGACAAAAAAAGGCCGAGAAAAGACAGAACTTACATTTCCTCCACCACAAGAATGTTGCAATGGCAACTGAAATAACCAGAAGAGGGACTCCAATTGCAATTACTATTATAATAACATTATTCGTAGGAGACAGAGGACGGGATGGATGAGAGGGATGAGGGGATGGAATTGTATTGTTATCAAACCTATAGGCCAAAAATTAAATATTAATAAAATACTAATGTAAATGACAAATAACATTGGCCAATTACATGGTTATCGATAATTTATTGTGTGTGGCATAAAACATGGTGAATCAATTCTGTTATGTCGGTTGATGTTCTTTTGTTGCATGAATATGGTAATGGCATCCCTGAATTCATGATTCTTTGGATAAATATGCTTTGCTTTAATTATGTTAAATCATGCCAATTAGAGTAATCGACCATACTACAGAAACAGTAAAGCACAAGATGATAAATTATTTTACTGCCAAGAAAAGCCAAATAACTAAGCAATACATAAAAACATTAATTATTACAGATATGTCAGAGTTCCACTTTGTTGTTTTCTCCGTAGCTCAGGAGAAAGGGTGGTCGATAATTTAGAGTTTCCTCTTATATCCCTGCATGGTCAGAAAAAGTGAAAAACTATTATGAAATGCATGGAGTAAGAATTCATGGAGCATATTAAAGTTAAATGAAAAACATACAGAAATTTAAGAGCTGTTAAATTGTCGAGAGAACTAGGTAGCGATCCAGACAAATCATTGTTTGACAAGTACCTGAAAAAAATAATAAGCAATTACTAGCTATTAATTGAATATGATAAAATTGACACAACCAATAGGACCCGGAAATTTTAAGATAATAGGTGTACTTGAACTGTTTTCAGCAGTGGGATCAACAATGCAAAATAATAACACTCAGAAGCTAGGTATGTATACAATCTGGTAGTTGACATACTAAATTGTTCGGCAGACATGAAATGGACCATTATATTATGCGCGTAAGTAGATTAAGTTATAAGCGATAGGTATCGTTGAGATTTGTAATTTATAAGGGACAGATATCTTAAGTTGAAGGCACTTACAAGTACTCAATAGCAGTTAGATTTCCAATGGAGTTGCTTAATGGACCAGTCAAAGAGCTAGACGCTAGGTTTCTGAAAAACAAAAAGAAAAATAGTTTAATAGTTAGGGATAATTAGTGGGTTCTCATCCCAAACAAGATATGAAAAGATATAGTCCACAGCACTCACAGGCCTGTGATCCTTGTGATGTTGGAGGTGCCGGTGGTGCAATTGATATTAGTCCATAAGAATTGGAAAGGAAGACAAGGATCGCCACTCCACTCTTTTTTAACATTATGGTACATCTTGACACTATTAATGGCAGCAACTGCATGTAAAAAGACAGAGTCAGCTTGAAAATCAAATGCTGGGATATTAAATATCAACTAATCAACAAACTTTCTAGAAATATTAGGAAAATATACGTCTAATTATTTATTACTGCATGCTACTATTTTGTTTTCTTTTTCATTTTGAATTTTCTGTGCAGAGGAAAGGGAGTTGGAATTCAGCAGCAGGAGAAGGAGATATAGTGTAGCATAACCAAGTTTGTGCAAGAGCATTGACTCCAACCAAGTGGAAAACCCTTCATCATGGTCCCTTTGGCAGTGTGCTAGAATTATAACTAGGTTTTCCCATGTACATTGTATTAATTTAACATTAGAATTTGGACTTGTGAAAAACTTACCATCTGGACCATAAGTGGGAACCCTGACAGGATATAATTTATACAGTTCAAATGCATTTAGTAGAGGCGGAAGAGTCGAATTTGAAGTTGCCACCAGTGATACATTATAATTACTAAAACCTGACCACCGGATAGTCATCCATCCTGAATTATAGGAATACCTCGGACTATATCCCTTGAATAATTGAACTCCATTGGAAAGTATATTGAACTCTCTTCGACCAGTTGGCAATAACTCGGTCTCACTGAAGTGAAGAATGTAATAATATACAGTGGACTTGTCATCGCTAGACCAATAGAGGTTTAGGGGCTGTTGGGTACTTGAAGTGGTGGCAGCACTCTGCAGCACAATGGATGGGGTCTTAAACTCGTCATCAGGTTCTATGGTGGAACTACTTGAGATCTCTTTCCATCCACTGTTGGTGTAGTTCCACCACCACTTGTCATCCATATCATCAGGGTACCTATATTTCAGTGGAAATTAACCTACATTAGGATAATTCCAACATAGAAAACAGTCTCATACTATCAACAAATAATTATCAAAGTTGCAGTACTGTTGCTTTGTCAGTTGGAAGTTAATATATTTCTTGGGGAATTATATAATAAATTTATTGCATTTTATAAATGGGTTGTAGGGAATATGGGTACTAAGCTGTAGTAAAAGATTAGATCATTTTCATTATTAATACTGACATTACTAACTGTCGATTGCCTCCTCCAATATTAAGCCTCTCCATCAAAACCAGTGATTGTGTCGCATTCACAATTGAATAAGTGCCCTTCAATTGCCTCAAGTGTAACGAAGAGATAAAAGGACTGTCGTTGCCCGTTTTAACCAGGCATACTTCCAGGTATTCAGCAGTAGCAGTGACCATAATTTCATAAATGTCAAACAAAGATGTATCTACTTTATCCCAAAAGTTAACTCCTAAGTAAATATCAAATTTTGGGGGCTCATTTTTGTTATCGTAGTTGCCATAATAGAATGCTGCCCTTATTAGATATTTAAATCCTACAGTCAAGGATCTAATGGTGTAGCAGTTTCGAGTTCCAATCGGAAAATATCTCACAGTGTCATATTCTTTGGCCAAAGTGGATAAAAAGTAGGAATTGTTTCCTGTATCGATAAACTGCTCATCTGAGAAATACGTTATGTTGGTTGCACTGTCAACATAGCTATTGTTTGCGGGAAGTCCACAGTCAATACTCAGGAAGCCTGAAAAGAATAAAATTATTACATATTATTTTCAACAAAATTAATTAATCCAGTAGTCAACCCTCAACGAATATACTAATGATATCATTTTTTGTTATTTTGTACCTATATTAAATAAGAAGACAAGTATCAAAATATTTTTATTATTTTGGTAAGAGTTCTTTTATTTTATTGTTGGCAGAGAAATGCCGCCAACAGATATATTGATACTAAAAAAGTATATTTACAAAATCATGTTAGCCAAATGGCTTCCCAAAAAAAATTAATTAAGAAAACACAAAGACCTATCCTATGTTAGTTCGAATTCAACTATCGAAAATTGCCGCCAGCAATGCGCAATACTCTCCTCCTGTATTAAATGGATGAGACATTTTCCTCATGCCTTGAGCCTTACCCATCCTAGGACCAAAAAAGAATTTCAATTGTCGTATCATGGATGAACAACTGTACTCTCTTTTATCAGAGAAAAGCCTATTTTGGTAAGAGTTATATCGTCCTCGTTATCCAACATGTATTTGATACATACAAAATAATATATATGATTATTTTAATTCATACATTTATCTACATATATATCTTTTATTTTCATGATAGTGATTTCTATACAAAAATTTACATATTTCAATTAATTAGTACATAATAACGAAAAGTATGTAGCCATTGACATCCAGCCTTTGGTCTAATAGCAAAGGCAATGCCATCCATATAGGATGTCGTTGGTTCAAAACATATACAATGTTGTAACAAGTCAACAAGATATTAAAAATGGCCATCTATACAATTTTTAGTATATAGCGCAATTAATCACGCTATGAATTAAAAAATCAAAATCCTGACAGATACGAAAAAGGTTGTTTCTTCGTGTCTGTAAGAGGGAGAAGATTGTAATCAAAGATTTAAGGAGTGAAGATTATAACAATACAGTTGCAAAAGAGGTGGTTACCGTTAGAATCAGGCTGGCTCTGAACACGAATTATGATAACCGTGAATTTTAGCAGAAGAATTATGCACCACCAAACCATTCTTCTTCTGTATATATGCCAACACAATATTTTTCTTCCCCTGAAATCCTCCGAAATGAAGTCTTGTTTTATAGTACAATAATATGAATAAAATAAATTTATGATTATTAACCTAAAATTAGCAAATGAAAATTTGACTCCACAAGAGAAAACATGCATTAATTAATTAATGCCATAGTATCATGCTTGTCACGTAGTAATCTATAATCCAGAGAATAGAAGGTGGATTTTCAAATCTAGCTCTCACTGAAACCACGTTACATTCCAATCCGTTTGATAAATTTTACAAAACCTGCTGATTGCTGATTTTCAAATCTTCCACTTTGTGTATTTTTGTACGGGTGAAGAAAGCAAAGAATCCAGTGCTTCACAATCCATTGAATGCAAACAAGTAATTAAACAACTTAAAACTCATTGACCTTTTGATTTTGCTACAAACATGTTAAATTAAAATATTAGTGTTCCAGTTACACCAATTCCATTGATATATTTTTTTATAAACAAACCTATATTTAATTATAAATTACATGAAAACATAATGTTATCTGCATATCTATTATTAATGGATGGCGCCAACAGTAAGTATGAACTACATATGTTGAATAATAATAATAATAATAATAATAATAATAATAATAATAATAATAGTAGTAGAAGAGTTAGGCTATGGTGTTTCATGAAGTAAAACGAGTGTTTTACTTCACACTCATATTTGTGATTTCAAAATCAAAATGTCGATCCGAACCGTTCAAGTTGATATTCATATTAAATTGTTCTTGGAGACCAAATTTTATATTTTTTGGAAAAATCTTACTATTCCTTTAGAATTTTTAAATATCACTGTTTTTATGGTCCAGAATTTTCTTGAAAACATCGATTTTTAAAAATTCTAAAAAAGAGAGAATTTTTTTAAAAAATGTAAAATTTTGTCACGAAGCACATTTTATTAGAGAAATCATGTTGAATGGTTTGGATCGACTTTTATGTCATTTACTTAGCACATTATTATTATTATTATTAATAATAATAATAATAATAATAATAATAATAATAATAATAATAATAAAAAATTTACATTACTATTAATGTTATTTATTCATTAGTATTTTTTATTTTTCATTTTGTTATTATTATCACCATCACCATCACCATCATCTTCATCATCACCACCATTACCATTTATATTATAATTAACACTAATATATTATTGTAATAAAATACTGCTGACTGCTGCTTGTTTTTGTTCGCTCTTACCGCGTTTAGTCTTAGAGAGAGGCCTTCTTGCTTAAAATATGGTCTTAAGGATTCCAAATCTGTTTAGTGCAGCTGGTTTTCATTTGAAACCACATGAAGTCAAGATTCAAGAAGAAAAAGATCGTAGTTTTGAAAAATAAAATTGGACCTTAATTTCTCTGGTTTCCCCCGACTCCCAAAAGGACCAAACAATGGGCCAACTTGTCGATCAATTACTAAGATATTGTCATTGAATTACATTTTATCTAAGATGATATATAAGAAGGTTCAGGGTATACATCCTCAATTGGATTTCTTAGTAATTCTTTGTTTAACAAGTGATAGGAGCAAGTCGCTCTTCCCAGCAAACCCAAGTCCAGAAGCCGAAAAAAGAAACAAGAAAAACCCAAACCCTAGATCTAGCCACTACACCTCGCACGCCCCTTGTCCCGTCTAGACTTGACTCCCAACACAACGATATTCTTCCCTTCCCCCCCCCTCTCGTCTCTACCTCCTCTAGGGGAGAGGAGAATAAGAGAGGGGGGACGAATCCGAGATGAGCGGAGCCAATCAGAACAGATAACACGGTATCATCGGAGCTTGGAGCATAGAGTCTATTCCATCTTGAGCGGAGCCTGACGGTGAGCGGATCCAGTTGTTGGAGCACAGCGATGGTCCAAAGAGCAGATTCGGTTGGAAAGAAAGATTAGGATTAAGGTAATATAGTTATTAAGAGTGTATACAAGAAAAATTAGAAAATTATCTTAGTTTAGAAAATTTTCAGGAAAAATAAGAAATTAGAAATTTAGGATATATAGTCTTTTTTTTTTTTTTTTTGCAATGCAACATGCCCGTAGGATATATAGTCATTTGACTCATAAGTACATTTTGATCAACCGACTGTCAGTAGGCATTTAAAGTCAGTAATCTTAAAAAAAGTTTATATTTTTTTATTACTATTGTAATCGAGCTAAAATTAATTAATTGGTCAATGGATAAACCAATGAAAGGTAGCGTAATTCAAGTTTGTACATTAGATATTATTAAAAACATTGTTAATTATGTCAATTATGTATGTATGAATATTATAATTACTTGGACGCATAATACAAATTAAATATTGAGAGCAATGAGATTTTTGCCATCAAATAGTCATTTATATATACAACCCAATCTAGCACAGCGACCTAACTAGGCAAGCTGTGAGTTACAAACATTTTATAAGAACTGACAGTATATGAGAATCAATACTATTCTTTAGAGCATCTACGAATACATGTTACATGTTCATGATAGTAATGCACAAAATTAATTTCATTCAAAATCAAAGTACAGCGTGCTACACTTCATAATTAAACTTTTACATAAATATTACAAGTTTAATTGGATCACTTGTGATCGATGTCAGTATAAGCAAGTGTCATATATCATGGTTCAAATTTCAAAAATAAATTGTATTGAAAAATGCAATATATAAATTTAACTAAAATAAATTGCTTTAAACATCTTAAAATGCCTGGCAAATTGTTACAATTTTATAAATTTCACTGTTGATATTTTTTATCGATATTCTAATAAATTTTAATAATAATATTTCTCATGTGATCAATGTATAATGAATTTAATTATTTAAATGTATATGTGTTTTTCGATAAAAATTTCAAAATTTGTCCTAATTTAATTATTTCGACAATGCTTAATTATGTTGTTTCTTACAAGCTGAAAAACTATAATATTAAACAACTTGTTAGTTGTCTAGATATTAAATCTTTATTCGTTATAGATGAATCCTAAAATTATAAAATAGTTATTTGGCTGTTTCAAAAATTGGAAAATATATATAGATATATATGGATATTGCATGATTAAATCGTTCCAAGTTGTTTGGCTGTTTTAAAAATCAATAATATAAAAATCTTGTGGGTAGTTGAATATTATATTGATAGTCTTGTGAAGTAGCGTTATATAATGATTAGTACTATTATTTAGAAAAGTACTGGGAAAGATAATCGTGGGAAATTTGTAAGAAGTTTCATAGTTAATTAGATGAATAGTGGAAGAATTCCTTTTTGGAAAAGTGATTACTATATTTGGAAAAAAAAATATCAAAAATAGGAAAATCAGCATTAAAACACAATAAAATGAGACGTTGCTAATTTATTCCGAATAAAATCACATTATTTTATTAATTCTGTTCTTTGATTTATTTATGCGCTTCAGAATCAGGAATAAAATTTATTAAAGCAAAGATATATATGCTCTCAAAAGTATTCAGCACAATATGAAATCCAAATCCATTCATATATTCATATTGTTCCCTACAACAAACAATTCATTATTTTCATGGTAGTTCCAGCAAGTGACTCTGGTCCTGAGCCTGGCACATGGAAGAAGTTAGGCATATAAGATTATCTCACACTTGGTCCTGGCCCAGGAATGTCACCCTGGTAAGCCATATCAAAATTACTGTCCTGACTTACGTCAGTTACCGAGTTCTTGTTTTTTATATGAGCATCGTCCAATGACATTTCCAAATCCATGCTTTCATTTAACTCAGTGGCTACTGCTTTCATTGTAGGCCTCTGAGATGAGGTGGGTGCTGCGCAACGGCAAGCTAGTTCCGTAACCTTCCAGACTGAGTTTATGTCATACTCGTCTTGCATTCTAGGGTCCACTATGCTTTCAATATCTCCACCAGATAGTTTTCGATGAACCCATTGTACCAAGCTACCTCCTTCTAAACCCGCACTAATAGGGGGCCGGCCCGTAATGATTTCTAGCAGAACAACTCCAAAACTAAACACGTCACTCTTGGCACTTAGCTGGTTTAATAAATAGTACCTGAAAATGTATGCCATAGGTAATTAAAAACTTTTCATTAAGATATTTCATTGAGTTTCTTGAATTCGTCGAAATTTTGTAAATAAAAAATTTAGAGCCTAGATATATACTAGCTGATCAATATATACCGTGAAGCACCAAAGCCCATTTACACACACACATACACATATGTTCATGCAAGAAAATTCATTTATGTGAATAATATTTTGGCATTTTGTAACCTTGCATGATAGCCAATAAAACAAATTATCAAAATGTTGAACTATAAGATTATACACATGTTATCTGAAATGAGGTTAACATTCTTGCAGAATTGGTGAAATGGAATTTTATTTATTATATAGGAAGTCATTTGAAAGATAATTTAATTGTTGATTTTTTTTTAATTACCGTTGCTCCATGTTGGGAAAAAAGAGAGCAAACTATAACATAGATCACATGATTATATTTTTGCAGTTTCAATGTAATTTTCCATCGTTGTCAAACATTTTGTGATGTTCAGAAAAGTCATAATAAAAAGATGGTGATTTCATAGAATAAAAGAGGTCTTACTCAGGATCCAGATAACCAAAAGTGCCTACTATTCTTGTTGAAACATGAGTGGTTGCAACACTGTCAAAAGCCCTGGAGAGCCCAAAATCCGCAATCTTTGCCTCGAGATTTGCATTTAAGAGAATGTTGCTGGTCTTGACGTCTCTATGGATAAGTGGTGGATTACAGGCCTTGTGCAAATACTCCAATCCTTCATTTCATTTTTTTTTATTTGTAAAAGGATCGCGCAAGTGATTACAGTATATTTTATTCAGAGTTAAACTATTTTGTTGGATGCACTACATAAACTCTATTGGCTTATACATTATAAAAACAAATGGAGGAAAATGACAAGAATTGCTTATTTGCAACGAACCTAGTGCAGATTCATATGCAATTCGAAGTCGCTGCTTCCATGAAAGAGGTGCTTCATTATCTACAATTGATAACGTTATAACCTTATAGCCCGTACTTATTGACATTTCAGCACCTATTTATTTGAGAAAAAAGAAACAAGAGCAAGATTAAGTATGAACACCTTTGAGCTTATCATGTAGGTTTCCTTCCTGCATGTACTCGTACACAAGCGCCATGGAATTTTCATCAATGCAATAGCCCATTAATGAGACTAAGTTTTTGTGATGAACTCTCGCCAAATTTTCGGCCTAAAGAATGTTTTAAATATTACTATAAGAGACTATGCAGAAGCTAAAATTTCCAAATATTTGTATGATATAACTGTACGTATATATAGCCACAATAGCACAGTATGCAATAGTTAATTAAATCGGGTGAGGGATTGTGGTTGTTACCTCAGCCAGAAACTCTTTAACCCCTTGTGTAGATGATTGAGAGAGCATCTTCACTGCAACTTGGAATCCATTATCCAGGTGACCCAAATACACACTTCCAAATCCTCCTGTTCCAATCTTATCCTTGAATCCACTTGTGATTTTTTTCAGATCATTGTGACTGAATTTGCGGTTCTCAAAATTCAGAAAAATTTGTTCTGTTCCTTTGGATTGTGGTTTCACATTAGGGTTTTCTCCTTGTGATATATTTGCATAATATTTGGCATGGTCATTTTGTAGGGGGCTTGATTCTGAACTTTCATATTCCTTTGGTGCACCTGATTGCTTATCTGTATATATCAAATATAATCAGATTAATTTGTACATTTACCTCTCTGATTTGTAAAGTATGTGTAGAGCGAACTAGCTAATTATTTTTGTATAAATGTGGCTATGTTGATATATAATTGTGCATTCTAATCTTGATGAAGATATTCATCACCTGGTATAATAAAATAAACTATTTCTTATTGTTGTTTCTCAACACACTAATAAGGATCCCGGAAGGTAAAAACTTTCATGAATGAAAAAATGCTAAGGAAATTTGTGGCTTAATATTGTTCACATTAATAAAACATATCAAATGGAGTTATAAAGTTATAAGTGTGGTAATTTTGTTGCTCAAGAATGTAAAAAAAAGCAGACAAAAGACAGGACTTACATTTCCTTCTTTTCAACCAAAATACTGTTGCAATGGCAACCGCAATAACCAGAAGCGGGACTCCCACTGCAATTGCTATTATATTAACATTCTTCTTAGGAGATGGAGGAGGCGATGAAATCATATTGTCACCAAACCTATAAGGCAACATATTAAAGTTGAATACAAGTACCAAAAGAAATGACAAATATAACAGCCAACAACATGGTTATCATCCATTTATTTTGACAAAAAATTTAATGATAAGTTTTGTTATATTGATTGATGATTTAGTTTGTATAAATTATGGCTAATGTTGTCTGGAATCCATGATTGTAGAACATATATGCTTTCCTTTAATTATTTTCAATCATGCCAGTAAGGGCATTTTAGTATTTGACCTTCGTTGCACTTATTGTATGTATTTCATATAGTTCATATTACAAGCAATAAACTTTAATATCATAAATTATTTGTTTCTAAAAAATTAACATCACAAACTGATAAAATTTCAAAACATTCTACAGCATTGGAGAAACTAGAATGGTCAAATAACTGCGGAAGAAAAAAAAAAGCCATTATTACCTATACTCCAGACTTCCATTTTGTTGTTTTTTCAATAGCTCATGAGGAAGGGTGGTCGACAATTTAGGGTTTCCTCTTATATCCCTGAAAGGTCAGAAAAGTAGAAAGCTATTTTGAAATACATCAAGTAAGAAATTCAGGAGGATTATAAAGTTACAAGAAAAACATACAGCAATTTAAGAGCTGTTAAATTGTCAAGAGAACTAGGTAGAGATCCTGATAAATTGTTGTCAGCCAGGTACCTGAAAAAAATAATAAGGAATTGTTAAGTGCATGAGTATAATAAAAATGAGACGACCAATATATGGCACCAAACGTTATCAAGATAAAGATTTAGCAGAACATATATAATATGAAGATATGAGCATAGAAGGAAAAATCAGCCGATCCGGAATGGGATAGACTGTACCGATTCGATTTCAGGCCAAGTTACACTGTATGTTAATTTTTCATCCAATTACAGTCGAAATGGTCCAATTTCAGTCAAATTTTGGATGAAATGCTCCTATTCCAGTCTAATTTTGGCTGAAACGGTTTCATTCCAGTCATACCATCGGCCGAAAAGCACAAATACCAATCTCCAAAATAATTTCCCTCTCCAGCGTGACTCAATCCAAGGAATCCTTGATTATCAAGCAAGCCAACTGACGCCATTCTATACTATCTTTTATCGCTAAAATAGATAACTAAATTTAAATATAAGTGTTGAAATACTTGCATTATATTGTAATAATTTGTTTAAACAGAAATTGTTGATTCATTATTTTTTATCATTTTTCCCTATTTTTTAGCATAAAATAAGTTTCTGGTAAAAAAGTCTGAGTTTCCAATCCAATTCAGCTAATTCTAATTTACAGTCAAAAAACCAATTCTGATTTTGATTCCGGATTTTTCCTTCTATGGATATGAGTGCACTTAAACTGATCTTCACGACTATGAAAATTTTAAAACAATCTGGTTTCTGAGGAACCAAGCTGTTCGGCACAGATGACTTGGGCCATTATATTTTGTGCTTACGTATAATTAAGAATGGACAGGTATCGTTGGGATTTGTAATTTATAAGAGACATGTAACTTATGTTGAAGGCACTTACAAATACTCAATAGCAGTTAGATTTCCAATGGAGTCACTTAATGGACCAGTCAAAAAGCTAGATGACAGATTTCTGAAAAATAAATGAAAATTGTTTAATAATTATGTATAACTGTTAGCTTCTCTTTCCAAATAAAATATGAAAAGACATAGTTCACAGGGCTCACAAGCCAGTGATTCTTGTAATGTTGGAGGTGTCGGTGGCGCAATTGATACCAGTCCACATGAACTTTTTAGGAAGACAAGGATCACCACTCCAATCTTTTTTGATGTTATGGTACATCTTGACATTATTAATAGCAGCAACTGCATGTATAGAACACTCAACTTGAGACATAAGATTCTGAGATATCCAATATCAAGTAATCAACTAATGGAGAATTTTACAAAGTACCTTTCTTTTTCAAAACAGAAAACAAAATACCCTTCTTTCAAAATTCTTAACAAAATGTCCTTGTGGACCCCACACATTCCCTCTCTTTCCCTCCCTCTTCCTTCTGCCTATTTACTCTCATATATTTTTTATAAATTAGTATGTATGTTATGTAATTTATTGAAAGGTAAAAAGATGTATTTTTTATAAATTAGTGAGTATTATCTTTCCTCTCTCGTTCTCTCTCCTATCTTACGCATACTGGCATAAAGCAATGCAGTATTGCAAACTGTGTTCACTCCGACAAGTAATTGCATACTGATGCTAATAATTACAACTAGGTTGTCACAAGTACGCAGAATTAATTTATGATTAATAATTAATTTAGACTGATGAAAATACTTACCATCTGCACCATAAGTGCTAACATCGACAGGTGAAACTTTATACCGTTCAAATGCATTAAGTAGAGGCGGAAGAGTAGAATTTGAAGTAGCCACTAGTGAGACATTGTAACTAGTAAAACCTGATGGCCAGTGAGAGCTCCAGAAGGAAAGGGAAGGCTCCGGAATAATTGGCTTATCATATGCTTTAATCCCATTGATAAGTATATCAAACTCCCTTCGACCGGCTGAAGAATTCTTGATCTCATTGAAGTGAAGAATGAAATAATGTTCGGTGGACTTATAATCACTATTCCAATTGAGGTTAAGGGGTTCTTTGGTACTTGAAGTGGTAGCAGCTGTCTGCAACACAAGAGAGGGTGTTTTAAATTCGTCATCAGTTTCTACGGTGGAGTTTGTTGAGATCTCATTCCATCCACTTTCGGTGTTGTTCCACCACCACCGGTCAATCATATCATCAGGGTACCTATATTTCAGAGTAATTAACTGAGCAATGGAGGAAGAAGAAAGAGTATTTATCACCATATTATAGCACTATTTTAATTTACTAGCTTAACTCGTTTTTCACGTTCACATGTTTTTTTATTTAAGCTCATTGCAATAAAATAAGTTTCCACAAGGGAAGAAAATAACAAATATGACTATAACTTTAAATTTCAGCAAAGAAAACTGTCTCAATATAACAACAAATAATTAATTATCAAAATATTACAAAAAAACATAAAACCTTCAGTGCTGCTTTATCGTTGAGTAGTATACATTCATAATTCAGCCACAATATCCTATTAAAATCCTAATGCAAATGCATTCATGAATAGTTTGTAAGGAGAATGGGTACGTAGCTTAGTATATAAAATGATACGGTAACTAACTGCAGAATAGAATTAGAGTCAAGTAGGTAGCAAATAGATCGTTTCATGTTTTCATAATTAAGACTACTCAGCTTCTCCTAAAAAAAAAAATTAAAAAAATACTACTGACCTTACTAACTGTTGTTTGCCTCCAATATTAAGCCTTTCAATTAAAACCAGGGATTGTGTCGAATTCACAAATGAATAAGTGCCGTTCAGTGGCCTCAAGTATAACGAGGAGATGAAAGGATTGCCATTGTCCACATTAACGAGACATACTTCCAAGTAATCCGCAGTAGTCTCGACCATAATTTCATAATAGTACTCCAAAGTTGAATTTACTCTATTCCAAAAGTTTACTCCTAAGTAAATATCAAATATTGGAGGTGTATTTAACATATCGTAGTTGCCATAATAGAATGTTGCCCTTACAAGATATTTAATTCCTGCATTTAAAGATCTAATGGTGTAGCAGTTTCGAGTTCCAGTTGGAAAATATCTAACCGTTAAATATTCTTGCAACTGGTTAGGGACATATTGGGATGAAATCTGGGAATAGTTTCCTGTATCGATGTACTGCTCATCTGAGACATACTTTAATCCTGTTACACTGTCATAATAGCTAGAATTTGCGGGAAGCCCACAGTCAATACTAAGAAAGCCTGAAAAAGGAATAAAACTACCTCGTGTTATTTTCAACAAATTGATCGAAAGTGAACCTGCTCGGGCAATATACTAATGATGCCAATAACGGAATTGATAAAACAGTTATGAACAAGAAATTATTTTCGCTAGCTTATCAGATAAGGATATAGGTAAGAAAACTTTTTTTTGTTATCTTATGAAGTAATTAAGATTGAAGATAAGAATTATTGCGTACTCGTTATCCTATAAGTATCCTATAAGTAATTGATGGATATAAAATCTGATATGATTATTTTTATTCAAACATTGAGAGAGAGAGAGAGAGTTACCGTTAGGATCGAGCTGGCTATGAACTCGAATGATAACTGCGAATATTTGCAGAAGAATTATGCAGCACAGAACCATTCTTCTCAAGGAGACCAAAAAGATGTATTTCTTTCCCTTCAAATCCCTGAGGAAGGCCACTTTTATACTGCAACAGTTTTTTTTTTTTTAAAAAAAGAGTAGAGTTAAAATGTACCATTCGTTTTGTGTCCTAACTATACCTTATGTCTCTATCTTCGTTTACAAAGTTCAAATAGTCGATCTAAACCATTCATCTTGTTCTACATATTAGAATGTGCTCCGAGACCAAAATTTATATTTTTTTGAAAATTTTTTACTATTTGTTTAGATAGGTACAAAATCACTGCATTTGGACCATTCAAAAACAGTGATTTTGTACCTATCTAAACAAATAGTGAAAAAATTTCAAAAAATATTAAATTTGGTCTCTGAGCATACTAAAAATATTTTCATTTTGAAAGTTCAAATAACCGATCCGAACGTTAGATGTGATCTCCATATTGAAATGTGCTTGGAGATCAAATTTTACATTTTTTGGACTTTTTTTACTATTTATTAATCAATTTTG
Source organism: Carex pumila (assembly GCA_033356055.1). Lineage (NCBI taxonomy): Eukaryota > Viridiplantae > Streptophyta > Magnoliopsida > Poales > Cyperaceae > Carex > Carex pumila. The sequence continues at coordinate 74,784 of JARJHM010000242.1, forward strand.
AAAACTGCTATTTTGCTATGAACAGTAGAAACAGTAAAAATTTATGAACCATCGGATTAGCGATTTTCAAAATTGCTTAATAAATAGTAAAAAATATTTCAAAAAATGTAAAATTCAGTCTCCAAGCACATTTCAATATGGAGATCATGTTGAGCAGTTCAGATCGACATTTTGATATTTTAAAATCACAAAACATGAACGTGAAGTAAAATAGTTGCTTTACTTCGCAACTCACCGTAACCCATCTCTTATTTGAATAATATTATGAACACAAAATTTATTAGTCGTTCTAAATTTGGTTGTGTTTTTGTTGAATATTGACGGTACAGTGAAATGAATCTATAAGTTCTACACGTTGATTTGGCTATATGAAATTTACCAATTATTAAACAAAATAACAGATTGATGGACCACTATATATATTTTTTATTGTATTGTATATTATTATTCGTCAACCAATCATAGCACACCTTTCGATGATTGAACAGACCAATAACCAATCGATATTATTAATAGTTGAGTCACAAGACTTATTAATTTTGTCACAAGACTAATTAATAGGGATAATTGAACAGACCAACCAATCGATATTATTAACATTATCTCTTAATTGGAACATTACAATTTGAGTTAATTATAATTGAGTAGCTTAGAATTCACACCTTCCTATTTAATTAACAATGGGTCAATGCATCTGGACGAAATGAATAATTGACCGTCTAAGCATTATTGAAAATTAACGAAGTGCATTATGATTATGAAATGGACAGCGACCTGTGTAATCTTGTGCTCCCTCCTTCTAATGAAGGACACCACAAGAAACAAAGTAGGATTCAAAGTATTTGAAAGGAGATCGTCACCAATATACTGCAAATGGCGCGTTTTTTTTTTTTTTTTTTTTTTTCTGAAAATAGTACTACGTACTTGGGGTAATCACGTACTTACCTTATTGGTCTTTCATCAATCGAATTTTAATTTGAAGTTCGTTGTGGAAATTGGACAAAGCATAGCTTTGATTAGGCATGCTATTGTAATGAATCGGGCACATATTTATGCTAATTACGATTTCGCAAGGTTGGGTATTTGTTTTGTATTAAAAAAATAATATTTGCGAAAAAATGTATTAAACCACAAATTACACTCAATAATCTAATATTTAATATAATACATGTACATCTTATCTCCATTTTTATATTATGCACGTAGTTGTCCTGATTCACCAACAGTTGAGATTGAAAAATGAATTTTCAAATTGAATATCAACCCTCCAATCACATAATCTGTCTTTTTTTCATTACGTACATCTATTTTATGTGTAGAAGGCTAAATTTAGTTAAAAATATACTCGTTACACAAACTGCTACATGGTATATCACATTAAAATTAAATAAATCTCTAGCGATCAGTTTCTTTATTTCTCTTACAATTAAATTATTTCCTTCAATTCTTGCAATTAAATTATTTCTTTATTTCTCCACTTCCTCTGTTTCATTTCTCCTCTTTCTCTAAAGTTTCGACAATGAAAATAAAAATACTCATATCTTTCCAAATTTTGTTTAGGACTATTGTAACTTTTGTGAATAGATGAATAGCAAATCTTGTGCTGATGAAAACAAGAATATCTAGAACTTTCGTGTAGAGAAACTTCCATTGTTAAAAAAAAATTCATCAAGAATATATTTGTAGATAAAATTCTTATTTAAATCATTTAAGTATATCTTTTTCAATTTTGTTTCTTTACATATCATTTCTCCTCTAAATCGTTTAATGACATGTCTTGTTTGTGGAGAAAATTAGATATTGAATTCCAATGATACTTCAAAAAAAATTATTTATCTTATATTTCATTCTTTTTTTTTTCATTTGTTGTTGTTTCTTTTATTGTTATTTATTATTTGTATTTCCGCTTTTTTTCATTTCTCTTTTATTTTCATTTAAATATTTTTATTTTATTTTGTGTGAATGTCAAATAAAAAAGTTTCTTATATTTGATTCAATCTTATAATATGTCATGTTGCAAAGTACGGGCACAATACTAGTGAGATATAATTTACATAAGACATCACTTATTTGTATGGTTTACCATTTTTTGGATTAAATTTATATGTATATAGTTATACATGCATGGTTCTTCTAATTAAATTCAGAATTAATGACAATTAGTGTAACCTTTGAAGACATTAAGTTTATATAAAGTGCAAACTAGATATGTATTACCAATAAAGTAAAAAATTTATAAGATTCACAATTAAATCCGTACATAATTCAACCTTATAAATGTACCAAACTATAATAAGCACATAGTTTTTTTTTTTTTTTATTATAATAAAGTGCAAACTATGTATTACCTAAAAATTTTCAACCGTATAAATTGAAGTTAATTTGAATCATATTAATTATATGGTTCATATAATTAATTATTCAATTATATGTACTTCAATTTAATAGTAAAAAATATAAAATTTTTGATGACAGTAAAAACTTGATAAATATATTTTTATGTGACAGGTCTTAATTTTGATAAGACTGGACTTGTCAAATCGGGAAATTCTATAAATGAAAAGTGTAATAAGAATATCTATAGGCTTCCATTCCCTTCCACCCGATTTGACAGGTCTTAGTTTGACAAGCCTTATTTTGACAAGTCTTGTGCAAAAAACTATTCACTTCCCTTCACTGGTTGGCACATCTCAATTAAATCCAATTTACTCACATCCAATCACTTCCCTTTCACCCGATTGACAAGTCTTAATTTGACAAATCTTCCCTTTCACCAATCAGGAAAATCTATAAGCTTTGATTTTCTCCATTGGTTGGCACATCTCAATTAAATCCAATTTACTCACATCCATTCACTTCCTTTTCACCCGATTGACACGTCTTAATTTGACAAATCTTCCCTTCCACCTGATTTTTGAGGATTTCAACAAGTGTTAATTTCACTGTGTTTGACAAGTCTTGCACCCACCCGACCTTCTCTTCACTGGATTTTGAGAATTTTTAACTGTTCTATATCTTTAACTCATTCCCCATCTTCATTAAAAAAATATTGATTTTGTGTGAATGTCAAATAAAAAAGTCTCTTTATATTTGATTCAATCTTATAATATGTCCTCATTGGAACGCACAGGCATGATACTAGTATAATATAATACAAATACATGAAAACTAAACTGCTCATCTGATGGATTCTCACACATAATAAAAAAGCAAACAAAAATTGCTTATTTTTGTATTAAAAAAATATAAGAAAAAAATAAAGAAATAATAATTTGTCGGAATAAGTTACAATAATTCCACATATATAATATAATCCACGAGTATAATATAATTAAAATATATTCATACAAAAATATTCAGACAAATTAATTACAAATTGGATAGACAATAAAATATTAATTACCATAATTAATAACAAATAATAATATACATAATATACATAGCATTGAACTTAATGCTGAATTTTAGATGGAAAAAAAGGCAGAATGTATATATGTAATAGCATTTACATCCCTAAAACTCAACAGGATTTCTAAATAACTGTTAACTACTTTTTAAAAATTATGATCTTTAAAGTTTCTAACTCTCACATCCATAAAACTCATTTTAGAGTTTCTATTAAGTCACGTCAGCAACAAATTAAAAAGGAGAAACAATTTGAGCCAACCATTTGGCCAACATTGAGTTTATAAACAGTTTCTTAATAAAAAACTTTCATGCATAGTTTCTAAATAAGAAACTCTCCCACATCCTTGAAACTGGATTAGAAACTGTCACGTTAAATTAAAAACTCTAATAGTTTTAGGAATGTAGATGCTCTAAGAATCCACTGGTTTCTATTATTATGTACGTAGTTTGTTTCTGTGACCAGCAATGTAGTAAGTTGGAAAAGTCGCATATAATATATTCAAGTGAAAATCACTTATTTCTCAGAAAGATAAACAAAGAAAAGATGACTTGATTCCAGACGAGCCCTCCACTAAAATATTCACATATGATATTATGAAGAACATAGTAGGTTAGATGTCCATCATATCTATTTTTGGGTCCAATGAGCTCCAAAACTATCCAATCATCTTTAATTAGATTTGTGCGCATAAAAATTGAAGTAGAGGCACACGAATTTTAAAGCATAGCACACGCATCATGAAGGGAATCGAACAATGATTGAGCCATCCAACCAATGCAGGTCTGATGGACATCAAACCAAAGTATTTTCAAGAAATTACTTTATTAAAATTATATATTGAGAGGAATAAGGCCTTTCTCCCAAAATAATCATTTACAAATGCACTCCAATTAAACAGAGTGAAGATCTCACAAACTAGATTTAATGTCAAAAATAAGTTGTTTGAAGAGATGAGCTATGGTGAGTTGCAAAGTAAAATACGTTTCTACTTCACGTCGTATTTTCATTTTGAAAGTTCAAATGACTGATCTGAACGTTAGATGTGATCTCCATATTGAAATGTGCTTGGAGATCGAATTTTATATTTTTTGGACTTTTTTTACTATTTATTAATCAATTTTGAAAATTGTTGTTTTGCTATGAACAATAGAAACAGTAAAAATTTATGAACCATCGGATGAGCGATTTTCAAAATTGCTTATTAAATAGTAAAAAATATTTCAAAAAATATAAAATTCGGTCTCCAAGCACATTTCAATATGGAGATCATGTTGAGCAGTTCAGATCGACATTTTGATATTTTAAAATCACAAAATATGAACGTGAAGTAAAATAGTCGCTTTACTTCGCAACTCACCGTAACCCATCTCTTATTTGAATAATATTATGAACACAAAATTTATTAGTCGTTCTAAATTTGGTTGTGTTTTTGTTGAATATTGACGGTACAGTGAAATGAATCTATAAGTTCTACACGTTGATTTGGCTATATGAAATTTACCAATTATTAAACAAAATAACAGATTGATGGACCACTATATATATTTTTTATTTTATTGTATATTATTATTCGTCAACCAATCATAGCACACGTTTCGATGATTGTATAGATCAATAACCACTACAGCAGAATTGATTTTCTGCGACCGGTATCAGCGACCGATGCTGACGCCAATCGCAGAAGATCAATTTCTCCCCAAAAAAACGAATTTCATTCAAAGTCAGGCGACCAAATTTATCAGCAACTGGTATCAATGACCGGCGTCAAGACCGGTCGCTGATAGTTTTTTTTTTTATTAATGCTGCTGAAATTTTGGAAAAAAACGCGCCATCCCGACGAAACCCTCTCCTCCAGTTCGCGCAAGAAAGGGGCTGCCTCCCTTCTTCGTTGTCGCTGCCTACAAGCCCCACCCAGTCTCTCTTGCTGATCTCCATTCCTCTCCTCCCTAGCCTCAACCCCTCTTTCTCACTTCCGTTTAGAAAGCCGACTGCTAAAAAATGATGGCTCCGCCTCTCATGCTCCGATCCCGAGCTTTAGTTCGCAAGGCTTCCGCCTCTCTACGCGATTTCAATTGGTCTTGAGATGCCTCCAGTTGTTCGCCCAGTTCGTCGCACTTCCAGCATTCACAGGTTCGCTTCCCTCCGTCCCTCCCCACCTTCATCCGTTGAAGACCCTACAAACAAATCTCTCCTTTTCTTTTTTGTTCCTTTTAATTTTACCATTTGGAACTTATATCAAGTCCTAATTGTAGATTACCACTAATTTCGGCAGGACTGTTATCATCGCTACCTCTTCAAAGTGCAATTACCTCATGTCGTCTTAAATCAATCCTTTCAGCAGAATCACAGAGCTGGGGTTTGATTCCACAAGGTACGGTCTTGGTGAACATTTTTTAGAAAATTTGGATTAGCTGAATTAAACATCAGACTTGTTTCACAGATGGCAACTATTGGATCCATAATCTTGGTAATGCCCTCAGACTTGTTTAATGGGGGGGTTAGATTATGTTGGCAAGGTAATAAAAAGGTGAATTTGCAATTTACAATTAAGGCATGAGCATAGTGAATTTCTACTTACGGTTCACTTCTGAAATAGCTTTGGTCTCATGTTATCTTCATTTTTGTACACAACACAATTGGATGCTGATACATGTATAAAACATATGCAAATGTCCTCATTTACCTAAAAAAAACGAATTTCACCCAAAATCAGCGATAGATTTCATAAATATTGAGATTGTACCTTCTTTGAAATCATATATTATTTCAAAATTATTACTTTAGCATATTTATATGTGGTATTGCAGGTTGGTGCTGTTGTGGTAGGATTTGACCGTTACTTTAACTACTACAAAATTCAGTAAGCTTTTTACCCTTTGCAATTTTGCATTTCATCTAAATCTCAAATATGCATGGCTGGGGATTGTCTCGACATTGAAGTTGCTTGGTAAAATGCATGAATATGTATCTCATTTGTAGATTGCTTATTTGTAGAGGTGAAGTTCCTTTTTAAGGTACACATTTGTACTTGCTTATTTGTAGATTGGTATTTTCATTTGTAGATTGCTCATAAGATAACTTCACTTTAATAGCCTTGAGAATTTATTTATATTTGAACTTAAATTTTAATAGCCTTGGGTCAAAAATACCCTTCTGTTGAAAACTGGTAAATCAGAGAATATAAACTCTGATTCTGGTAAAATAAATAGTACAGTCAGATAGAGGATTTAATTTCATGCAGTTTAGGCTCAAATTTGGATCAATTTGGATTTTTTTGCTATTTTTAATGAATTTTTGAAGTTCAGCCTTTGAAATGGCAAAAAACAGCAAAAATGACAGCACTGTTCCCAGTTTACCCCTGTGACAGATCAGCCAGTGCAGGCTGATCAAAAGTCCAAATCCAAAATCCACTTACACAGTTAGATAGAGGACAGAAAAACAAGTGGTTTAGAGCCGAAGTTTTCTCCATTTGGATTTTTCTGCTATTTTCTAGCTATTTTCAAAGTTGACTTTTCAGAAATATAAAAACAGTATATTATACATTATATATGATTTGAATTTCTTCCTATCGGCTTATCATTTGAAGCTGAAATTTCTCACAATAAGTCCTCCTTGTTTGGTACCTTTTATTAATTGGTGTTACTATTGTTTGCATTTGTTAGATTCATGGCCGATCATCATGCTCAAGAGAACTCACTGAATTCTATGTTTCACTACAAATGTAAGAAACATCTTTAGAAAATAAGTAAATTTGTAACTAATGGAGTTTATAACTTTGTAGAAAAATATCAATGTGTGTATATATATGTGATGCTTTTTATTTATGTTATATGATATCATATTGTATGTTAATATTGAATTGTTGTATGATATTTGATATTAAATTCGAATCGAGCTATTATGTATATTATGATTATTTGATATTATATTCGAATCGAGCTATTATTTGATATTATTGTTTGATAGTATTGTGAAAATGTGATATTTAGATAATGTGGTATTATTATTGTGTTATTTAGTAAAATTTGAATTATGTAAATGTGGAATTAATATGTTAAAATCTACATTTTGCAACAAAAAAAAACAACAGCGACCGGATTATGGGTATCAGCGATCGGTTTCATGGATCGCAGATACCTTTTTCTGACGTCAGCAAAAACAACAGCGACCAAAAAAATGGTTGCAGAAAAAGTATCAGCGACCGGATGACGTTATTCTGTGACCGGTGACGTCATCGAAAGAGTATCTGCGACAATGCTTTCAGCAACCGGACTATCAGAGATCGAAATCAGCTTTCTGCGACGGGAATAACTATCAGCGACCGGCTACATAACTTTCTGCAACCGGAATTCCGGTCGCAGAAAGTGCTTCCTGCTATAGTGAACCAATCGATATTATTAATAGTTGAGTCACAAGACTTATTAATTTGGTCACAAGACTAATTAATAGGGATAATTGAACAGACCAACCAATCGATATTATTAACATTATCTCTTAATTGGAACATTACAATTTGAGTTAATTATAATTGAGTAGCTTAGAATTCACACATTCCTATTTAATTAACAATGGGTCAATGCATATGGACGAAATGAATAATTGACCGTCTAAGCATTATTGAAAATTAACGAAGTGCATTATGATTATGAAATGGACAGCGACCTGTGTAATCTTGTGCTCCCTCCTTCTAATGAAGGACACCACAAGAAACAAAGTAGGATTCAAAGTATTTGAAAGGAGATCGTCACCAATATACTGCAAATGGCGCGTTTTTTTTTTTTTTTTTTTTTTTCTGAAAATAGTACTACGTACTTGGGGTGATCACGTACTTAACTTATTGGTCTTTCATCAATCAAATTTTAATTTGAAGTTCGTTGTGGAAATTGGACAAAGCATAGCTTTGATTAGGCATGCTATTGTAATGGATCGGGCACATATTTATGCTAATTACGATTTCGCAAGGTTGGGTATTTGTTTTGTATTAAAAAAATAATATTTGCGAAAAAATGTATTAAAACACAAATTACACTCAATAATCTAATATTTAATATAGTACATGTACATCTTATCTCTATTCTTATATTATGCACGTAATTGTTCTAATTCGTCAAAGTTGAGATTGAAAGATGAATTTTTGAATTAAATATCAACCCTCCAATCACATAATCTGTCTTTTTTTTTATTAAATACATCTATTTTATGTGTGTAGAAGTCTAAATTTAGTTAAAAATATACTCGCCACACAAACTACTACATGGTATATCACATTAAAATCGAATAAATCCCTAGCAATCGGTTTCTTAATTTCTCCTTGCGATTAAATTATGTCCTTCAATTCTTGCAATTAAATTATTTCTTTATTTCTCCACTTCCTCCGTTTCATTTCTCCTCTTTGTCTAAAGTTTCGACAATGAAAATAAAAATACTCATATCTTTCCGGATTTTGTTTAGGGCTATTGTAACTTTGTGAATAGATGAATAACAAATCTTGTGCTGATAAAAACAAGAATATCTAGAACTTTCGTGTAGAGAAACTTCCATTGTTAAAAATTTTTTTCATCAAGACTATATTTGTAGATAAAATCCTTATTTAAATCATTTAATTATATATTTTTCAATTTTGTTTCTTTACATATCATTTATCCTCTAAATCATTTAATGACATGTCTTGTTTGTGGAGAAAATTAGATATTGAATTCCAATGATACTTCAAAAAAAATTATTTATCTTATATTTGATTCTTTTTTTTTTCATTTGTTGTTGTTTCTTTTATTGTTATTTATTATTTGGATTTCCGCTTTTTTTCATTTCCCTTTTATTTTCATTTATATATTTTTATTTTATTTTGTGTGAATGTCAAATAAAAAAGTATATTATTTTGTATTCAATCTTATAATATGTCCTGTTGTAAAGTACGAGCACAATACTAGTGAGATATAATTTACATAAGACATCACTTTTTTGTATGGTTTACCATTTTTTGGATTAAATTTATATGTATATAGTTATACATGCATGGTTCTTCTAATTAAATTCAGGATTAATGACAATTAGTGTAACGTTTGAAGACATTAAGTTTATATAAAGTGCAAATTAGATATGTATTACCAATAAAGTAAAATTTTTATAAGATTCACATTTAAATCCGTACATAATTCAACCTTATAAACGTACCAGATTATAATAAGCACATAGTTTTTTTTTTTATAATAAAGTACAAACCTATAAATTTTCAACCGTATAAATTGAAGTTAATTTGAATCATATTAATTATATGGTTCATATAATTAATTAATCAATTATATGTACTTCAATTTAATAGTAAAAAAATATATAATTTTTGATGACAGTAAAAACTTGATAAATATATTTTTATTTGACAAGTCTTAATTTTGATAAGACTGGACTTGTCAAATCGGGAAATTATATAAATGAAAAGTATAATAAGAATATCTATAGGCTTCCATTCCCTTCCACCCGATTTGACAGGTCTTAGTTTGACAAGTCTTATTTTGACAAGTCTTGTGCCCATCCGATTATAATAAGTACATAGTTTTTTTTTTTTATAATAAAGTGCAAACCATGTATTACCTATATGTTTGAAACGTATAAATTGAAGTTAATTTAAATCATATTAATATATGGTTCATATAATTAATTAATCAATTATATATAATTCGTCTAATTCAATTTAATAGTACAAAAAATATAAAATTTTGGATCACCGTAAAATCTTGATGAATATATTTTTATTTGACAAGTCTTAATTTAGATAAGACTGGATTTGTCAAATCGGGATATCATATAAATGAAAAGTATAATAAAAAAAAATCTATAAGCTTTCATTTTGTCCATTGGTTGACACATCTCAATTAAATCCAATTTACTCATATCCATTCACTTCCCTTTAACCCGATTGACAAGTCTGAATTTGACAAATCTTCCCTTCCACCCAAATTTTGAGGATTTCAACAAGTGTTAATTTCACTATGTTTGACAAGTCTTGCGCCCATCCGACCTTCTCTTCACTGGATTTTGTGAATTTTTAACTGTTCTATATGTTTAACTCATTCCCCATTTTCATTAAAACAAATATTGATTTTGTGTGAATGTCAAATAAAAAAAGTCTCTTTATATTTGATTCAATCTTATAATATGCCCTCGTTGGAACTCACGGACACGATACTAGTATAATATAATACAAATACATGAAAACTATACTGTTCATCTGATGGATTCTCACTCACACATAATAAAAAAGCAAACAAAAATTGCTTATTTTTGTATTAAAATAATATAAGAAAAAAATAAAGAAATAATAATTTGTCGGAATAAATTACAATAATTCCACATATTACTATTAGAGAGTATTCAGAAGCCAATATCTATGAAAGTTGGAAGAGAGTTAGATATGGGGAAGATGATTACCTCCGCCAACCACTCTTCTTGTCCAGAGAGCATCTTCACTACAACTTGGACAACTTGTTGTCCAATTTTCAGTTTGTCCATCTTCACTACAACTTGGACAACTTGAGGTTATTTGTCATTTTCTTCATATCCTTGCGACGGAATTTGCGGTTCTCAAAATTCAGACATTTGATTTCGATGTGGAATATTTCCATCATTTATGGCTAGTGGGCTTGATTCATTTTCGTTTGGTGCAATTGATCCCATATCTGTATATATAAATTGTATATTAATAGTTATGCATTTATATACCTCTCATATTTATAAATAATATGTCTAGAGAACCAGTTAATTAATTTGAATAAACACATCTAAGCTGAATTATAAATAAGTTTTCTGATCTTGATGAACATATTTATTAATAGTTATGCAATATATTATTTCCGTTTATTTCTCTACACCCAATTAAGGACCTAAAAAAGAAAACCAATTCATTTATAATAAAATGGGCTTAGTTACCTGATCCCAGGCTCGCATATGGATGCCCGAACAAAATGGGCTATTGGCCCATACAACATTGTGGAAATGTTAATTCTGAATAGAAAAGAAACGGAGAAAGAGAGATAATAGAAGCTGTTAAGTCTCCTTTCTTGAACCAGGTCTCCTCTCAAAGTTCTTTTCTAGGGTTCTTTCTCTCTTGTTCAAATCCACCCAAATAGATTAGGAAATCTCTTAGATTAGTGTATGAAATGGTAAGGGAGTGTGAGACAGAGTATTAATGGCTTGTTAACTTTATTTTATTGTAAACTTTTAAAATAGAGGGATTTAATGCTGTGCTCCCGCGGTTTTCTTCCACAAGGGTTTACACGTAAAATCATGTGACTCTCTTTTGATTTTTGTGATTGATTGCTTGTTGTGAGTGGTTCTCTTTTGCATTTATTATTTCTTCATTTTAGCAGTCATTGGTTTTTGCCCACAAGGTATTTGACAAAATTATCCTTGAATGCTTCTGCGAACTATCTCCAACAAGGGATAGATTGGCATGTACTGGTTTCAAGCAATTATTGTTCACCCCATCTCCATTCATAATGCTGACGAAAATTGTGGTTAAAATTTCACCCATTAATCAATCATAGAACCATACATAGCGTTGTGATGGTTAAACCACGCCAAAAAAAGCAGAGAAAAGACAGTACTTACATTTCCTCCTTTTCAACCACATGACTGTTGCAATGACCAGAGCAATAGCAAGCAGGATTCCCACTACAGCAATTACTATTATGATAACATTCTTCTTCGGAGATGGAGAAGGGGACGAAATTGCATTTATGTCTTCAACCCTACCGGAAATAATTTTAAAGATCATTAGAATTGTACCAAAGGGAGAGACAAATACCACCAGCCTATACATATATGGTTATCACAAGGACAACACTTCACAATCGCATATTGTGTATTTGACATAAAATATGATGAATCAGTTTTGTCGTAATTAAAATATGTTGGTGTTTTGCATTAATTTTGTTTAATTGCATGCCTGCATTCATGATTGAAGCATTAGATATATATGCTTTTCCTTAATTATGTTCAATCATGCCAGTAAGAGCAGTCAACAATCCTTGAAATTTGTATTTGTTTCGGTACATCACACGTTAATGAAATTATTGTTTATGCAAAAACAAAACTAATACAAGAACATAAATTATTGTTTATGTAAAAATTACATCATACGTTAATGAAATTACAAAACATTCTAAATCATCAGAGGAAAGCCCAATAACTGAGGAATAAATAAAAAAAATTATTACCTATAATCAAGACTTCTATTTTTTTGTTTTTTATCTAGCTCAGGAGGAAGGGCGGTTGAAATTTTAGGGTTTTCTCTTATATCCCTTCAAGGTCAGCAAAAAGTGAAAAACAATTATGAAATATATCGAGTTAAACTCAAGGAAAATATTAAAGATCAATTAATAACATACAGCAATTTAAGAGCCATTAAATTGTCTAAAGAACTTGGTAGAGAGCCGGACAAATCATTTTTATACAAGTACCTGAAAAAATAATGAGCAACTGTTAGGCAAATGAATAATATAAAAATAAAATACCCAATTGGTCAAGATGTTATAAGTTATAACTAAAGATTTAGCCATCACAAAATGAAGCTATCAGCACACTTAATCGACCTGTCCTTCAGCAAAATAATAATATTCGAATGGTATGTAAACAAGTGTTCTATCCTCCATGGTATCTGACACAATAAAGTGTTCGACCCACATGATTCAGAGTGTTAGATTATGTGCATGTTGGAGATTGGGAATGGACAGTGCTGCGGAAGATTGGCAAGTCTATGTAGATGATTAGGTACATGATCTTAAGTTGAAGGAACTTACAAGTACTCAAGAGCTGTTAGATTTCCAATAGAGTTACTTAATGGACCAGTCAACGAACTAGATGATAGGTTTCTGAAAATAAAAGAAAGAGTTTAATAGTTAGGGATAAATCAAGCTTCTTATTCCAAACAAAATACGAAAGCATGTAGTTCACAGAGCTTACAAGCCTGTGATCCTTGCAATGTTGGACGAGTCGGTGGTGCAAGTGATACCAGTCCATATGAATTGCATAGGGAGACAAGGATCACCACTCCACCCTTTTTTAATATTATGGAACTTCTTCACACTATTAATGGAAGCAACTGCATGTAAAAGGGCAGTGTCACCGTGATAATTTAGTTACTGAGCTTTCAAATATCAATTAAAGATCCAATTTCTAACTATATTAGGAAAGTACAGTTTTAAGTGTTACTACAATTTTTCTTTCATTTTCAATTCCATTCTGTAAAGATGAAAGGCAGTTCGAATCTCGCTCACTATATAACAAGTTTGCGACAAACAGCAATGTAAATTAGAAGTAAAACAGTAGAGAATAGCGTAGTATAATTAAGTATGTGTAAGAGCATTGAAAACAACCAATGGTGCTCACACCGTCAATGTGCCACTGTCTAGTGTGCTAGATTTCTGAGTAGTCAATGCTAAGGGTTCCAGTATTTAAAATTAGGCTGTCACAAGTATGTGTTATTAATTATGATTAGTAATTACTTAAGAACAATGATAAACTTACCATCTTCATCATAAGTTTGGATCCCGACAGGTACAACTTTATACAGTTCAAATGCATTCAGTAGTGGTGGAAGAGTCGAAATTGAAGTAGGCACGAGTGAGACAGTATAATTAGTAAAACCTGACAACTGGTGAGGGGTAAAGTGCCAAGGATGCTGTGGTTCCAGGACAATTGATTCATCGATTTGTTGCCCATTGACCAGTATATCAAACTCCCTTCGACCAGTCGACGATGTACGAATCTCATAGAACTGGAGAACGAAATAATATTCGGTAGACTTGTCATCACTATTCCAAACCAGGGTAAGGTTTTGTAGGGTACTTGAAGTAGCAGCAGCAGTTTGCAGCACAACAGAGGGAGTCTGTAAGTCAGGGTTCGTTTCTATGGTGGAGTTTGTTGAGAAAACTTTCCATCCTTTGTCGTTGTACATCGACCACCACAGGTCATTTGTATCATCAGGGTACCTACATTTTGGTGCACATTATATGAGCAGTGGAGGAAGAAAAATGAGTATGATCATACCTTTACTAAATTAGACATTTTGAACAAAGAGAACTGTCTCATAATATAAACAAATAATTATAAAAGCTGCAGTGCTGATTATTAAATGTTAAGAAGTTAATATATCTTGGTAATTGTATTATAAATTAATTATTCTGACATTCTATCCTATTAGTATTATAAATTCATTATTCTATGAATAAATTTTAAGGAGAATGGGTTTTGCTGTTGGATAAAATGATCATATCAGGAAGCTGTAGTAAAAGAATTACAGTCAACTAGTTAACAAATAGTTATTTTCTTAGTTATTACTTACATTACTAACTGTTGGTTGCCGCCTCCAATATTAAGCCGCATTATCATATGCAGTGATTGTGTCGAATTGGCAGAAAGATAAGGTCTGTTCACTTTCCTCAAGTGTAACCAAGAGATGAAAGGGTTGCCATTGCCCACATTAACCAGACACAATTCTATGTAATCACTAGTAGCATTGACAATAATTTCATACTGGAGACTAGAATATGGATCTATTTTATTCCAAAAGTTAATTCCCAAGTAAATATCAAATATTGGAGGCTTATTTTTATTATCATAGTTGCCATAATAGAATCCTGCCCTTATAAGATACTTAAATCCTACAGTCAAGGATCTCATGGTGTAGCAGTTTCGAGTTCCAGTTGGAAAATATCTAACAGTGTTAAATTCTCTGGAAAGATTTGTTGAAATATCAGAATTATTTCCTGTATCGATGAATTGCTCATCGGAAACATACTTTATATTCTTTGCATTGTCAACATAGCTAGAGTTTGCGGGAAGCCCACAGTCAATACTCAGAAAGCCTGCAAAAAGAATAAAACATACTATTTTCATCAAAATTCATACAAAAGTCAAACCTCAACCAATATACTAGTGGTGCCAACGAATCTCTTCTACACGTCCTACCCATATCATATTTGATAAGATGGACATCAATAATAACTATTTTTTTACTTCGTAAGAGAAATATTTTTGTTATCTTATCACGTAAGAGCTATTTGAGACTCGTTATCTTATATATAATTGATTTATAGAACATGATCTATTAATATTCATTATGCAGGCATTTAACTACACACACATATAGAGAGAGAGATGAGTGGTTGGCTAAGCTCATAGTGATATAACCAAGGTCTTGTAACTACCAGTTCGTTTCGGTGATCCCAAAGTTAAAAAAATCTATCTGAAATGCTTAACTTGTTCATCATATTAAAATGTGCTACTAGACAAAATTTACATTTTTTGCAAATTGTTACTATTTGTTTAGAATTTTTGAAAATCACTATAGGTGCTGATTTATAATTTTTTAAAATCACTATATGTACCAAATTTACATTTTTGAATTTTTTACTATTTTTATGGATTTAAAAAAATCACTGTTTTCCGGATTTATTTACTTATTTTTTATTATTCAAAACACTGATTTTCATGCACATTTTAATAGTAAATAATTTTCGAGAAATAGAAAATTTGGTCTACAAGCACATCTTAATATATATGTAGAATATGTTGAGCACTTCAGATCAACTATTTGAACTTTGAAATTGCAAAAATAAATTGGTAGGATTTAGGTCTTGGTGATACCACTATATATAGACACACATACGCACATATATATATATATATAGAGAGAGAGAGAGAGAGAGCACGGCTAATATGCTTATATAAGAACTTCACCACCAAGCACTTAAAAGTCAAATATTAGTTTGCAAAGTTGAAATAGTTGATCCAAACCATCCAACATGATCTCCATATCAATATCAAGTAGCAATACTCACTAAGATTAGTACTATGAATTAATATCTTCATTTTTTAAATTTACATAGTCAATTCGAACCGTTCAACATTATTTTCATATGAAAATATACTTGACCTAATATTAAATTCTTTAGACTTTTTTACTATCTTTTAGATATGTAGAAAATGACTTATTCTAAAAATGTTGGATCATTTGAAAGTCATTTTCATATCGATATCATGATAAGCCATTCAATCAACTATTTGGACTTTAAAATCATAAATATATATCCATACTACGGATAAATCTGCGCATTACAAAATACCACATCTTCACTCCATCCATATACATATATAATATATAATTAATGAAAGAAGATATGCACAAAAGGAAGTTACCGCTAGAATCAAGCTGGCTCTGAACTCTTATGGTAACTGCGAATATCAGCAGAGCAATCATGCGCCACCGAACCATTCTTCTTCTGGAGGCAAATATGATGTTCTTGTTAGTTTGTAATAATCTAGAAGTCAATAATACAATAATTTATTATAAAGCTTTGTTCATGAATTGGATGATTAATATCATTTTGTTGCCTTGAGTATTATTGCATTTATGGATCATTTCGAGTTCATGACTGAAATTGTGAAACTCCATAATATAGATGATATATACTCTTAATCTTAAAAGGTCACTGACCAAGGTAATTAGCAGAAACACTAATTGCCGCTATAAGGTTAGTATGTGGATTAAAAGATGGTTAAGCTTTACAAACCACCTGACACGAGATGTCATTTTAATCACATAGATACATATTCTAGGAACATTGTATTTGACAAACCTCGAATGAAACATTAAATATAATTGTGTTCGTGTCATTTATGTTTTCATTCAGTGTCACGTTCTACAGTATGAGGTATTTATCGTTCCCACTGAGAAATATGTATGTGTGATTGTTATCCACCGCTGTCCGTAAAAAACAGTCATAACGGTAGCATTCCCATATGTATAGCTTAGCTGAGGAAGTGATAGTCTACCAAGAATACTATTTGTCCCTCGTATTTTATACGAGCTATAGCATCACTGGGCCCCTTGATAGAGTAAGATTATCAGCGCGCGGTATGATTACAAGAGTAATCATATTTAATAATCTGCTCAAGATCAAGAAAAGATTAAGTTTATAAGGATGACACACATCTACCTTGAAACTAATCTGATAGCTATGAGACAGAAGAACAAATACAAGTAAATTGTTTACTGGATCGTGATATTGTACAGTACAGCATCATCTGTGTAATTGGATGGTCATGATGTGTTGCCAGACGCCACCCATGATTATAGAAGTTAAAACAGTTTTAACTCTATTTATCAACATAACACAGATCCTATTAGGTCACATCATATAGGAGTTAATCGGAGAATCTTATTGTGATTAATTATAAATTGGTTATGATCAATAGTAAGATGGTTATAATTAATTATACGTGTTATAATTAAATTATAAATGTTATGTAAAAATAACAAGCAAAAACATTGGTTAATTTATAAACGTGTGTGACACGTTGTATAAAAGTTAACCGGTTAATTTATAAATGTGTAGGACACGTTGTATAAATTACCGAAACAACAAACCGCAAGAAAAATATATATATAATTGTTCAGAATAATTATACGAATATTATTTGTATTTGAGCCGAGGGCATTCGGGTTTTTTCAGATTCGTGCTTATCCGCATGACGTGTCATCGATCCTATCCAGATGACACGTCATCGATCTTATCCACATGACACCTCACCCCCTAGGTGGCATGCCTTGTCATAGGGGTATTTTGGTCTTTTCACACCATTTTAGAGGCTATAAATAGAGGGGTGCATGAGAGGATTAAAATACTAATTCACTTGTATCATTTCGTGCAGAATCGAATCGGTATTTTCTCTCTTTCTCGGTTTCTCTCCCAAATAGTGTTTCGGTTGAGAAAAGAAAGTTATACTTAGTTGACGTATAATCTTACGGGTTGTTGTGGACTATATTTACGGGATTGATGAATAGTGTTTTACCGAATTTCGCAGTATGTCAGTTTTGCTCATTTGATGAAACTGAGCAACCGAAAATTCGTGTTTACGGGTTTTCGTCTTTTCCCTGTGAATAGTGTTTTTGCAGAATTCCGCGGTTTATGGTATTTCTGGTAGAAGAAATAAACCACTCTCTGGTTAGTCCTGGTGGATAACCAATAGAGGCATCAAACGTCTGATGCTCCGAGACTAGTCAATTCCTTCCGTGATGTAGCTCTACACGTTCGGTTTGCATTCCAACTGTGATTTGGAAACAAGGTATAAATATGTTATATTAACTATTTAATTGGTAAGTAGATTAAAGTTTTAGAAATCAATCATGAAGTAGATCTGTAAAATGATTAAATTGGGTTTTGATGCCAAAGGAATACTGAAGGTGGACCGCCTTGGAAAGTTTCCTGACATACCCCGTTTAATCCTGAGCTTAAGTTGGCTGTAGAAATTTTTGTTCTACGGTCATTCTGCACCTGAAGCCTAAACGAGTTTTGGTTACCGTGAAACCCGAAAAGTGGTATCCAAAACCCAACAGTTCTTCCCCTTAATATCTCCGAGAACCAATGAGGGCTGCATGCTTTTGTAGTGCAACTGTTTGACTCCAAAAAAGAAAACATTTATTAATTATTGACATGTGGTGTCATGCTTGTCACGTACGTAGTAATTTATATTCCAAAGAAGAGGGTTGGTTGGGTGACTTGGTCTTCACATCTCTCTCCATCGTACCACGTTAGTTGCATTCTCATCCGTTGATTTTACAATACCTACTAATCTGTTCTAATCTGACGGTTATTATCAATCTTCTACTTTTTCTACCGTTAAAGAAAGCAATATTTATTAACACAGTAATGCGCCACAATCAACTAAACGCAAAATATTTCATGGCACCTAACTTAACAAAGTTAATTCATAACTGTTCGTGACTAAAAAGTATTTTCAATATATATAGCAAATACTTCTTATCAAAACTATATATAGACAAAGAAATAGCTGCACCGAAGAAAGCTCATCGAAGATCAAAGGAATGGCATCAGACCGAAATCTGTCCTATGCCTGTTGTAAGCCATCCAATTCACATCGAGATTTGCACTAACTGTTTAAATTTTCAGGGCAGCTGGTTTCGTACGTAATATAGGACTGCTATATTGATTTGCTGTCAATTTGTGGGAATAATATGTTTGTTTCTTTACAGCTACAACACAGCTGATTTCGTACGTACAATAAAATACTTCTGAGTGCTACTTGTTTACTTGTTTATGTCCGCTCTTACTGCATTAAGGCCAGGAAGAGGCCTTAATTTTTTCTTAAATAAGGTTTTGAATATTCAATGGCTGTTGAGACTTGAGAGCTTCTTTTTTCCACTTGTACATCAATTACTAATATATTCGTCATTGACTTGAGTCTTATATAAGAACTCCAACTTGTACATTAATTACTAAGCCATTGTCATTGACTTAAATCTAATCTAAGAAATCCAACTTGTACATCAAATATTAAAATATTGTCATTGACTTGAATCTTATTAAGAATATAAGAAGCTTTATATATATCTTATTGTTTTTATAATCGAGTTAATATCACTTAATTGTAAAAAATAAACAAATAAAAGATGACATAATTCCAGCCGAGTCCTCCAAGAAAATATCCACATAAGATATTGTGAAAAAAATTGATATGTTCCCAGTAAAGTGTATCAAGTACAATGGGTAGTACTTCCAACGAATCATAGATAATATTTCTAGAGAAATGAAACTTTTATCCCAAAATAGTCATTTAGAATTGCATCCCAATCTAACGGAGTGGAGATCGACAAACTAGATTTAATGGGAAAAATAATTTGTTTTGAATAATATTATGGAGACAAAATTTATGTCCATATATTCCTAGTGTAAAAAAGTTGGAGCAATATTGGGAGAGATTATCTCTGAATGATAATTGTTTGCTCGTTACTGCAGAATCCTGTAAATATAACATAACTGAACAACACAGAAAAGGTAGATATGGATATCTTATGATTTAGTCGTTCTAAATTTTGAGGAGGTGTAAAAAATAATCAATAAAATAAAATAAGATTTCTATTTTATATTTTAATTTTGTTGATTTAATGGCTCTCAATTATCACTCAACAAGCAATCTACACACTACTAGAATAATCGTTTATTGCATGACAACGAAAATGGCTTATTGCATGGCGTTTGTCATGCAACAAGCCCCGAAATGGCTTTTTGCATGGCGATAGCCATGCAAGTGCAACCATGCAAATGCCTTCCATACAAATAGTCAGTATTTATAAGGACAGCCATGCAAAAAGTCTGTTACATGAGACTTGTCATGCAATAACTAACCATGCAACTACTTTGAGAGTTGACCCAGTTTGGAGTTTATGCAAGGGAATAGAGTGTGGGTCCCATCATACTATTTGCAAGGAGCGGACATGGGTCCCACCATAGTATATGCAAGGCAAGGGAACACGGGACCCACTAGACTATATGCAAGGATAAATAACGTGGGACCTACTTGATTATTTGCAAGGTTAGTTAACGTGGGCCCCATATGTTTATTTGCATGGAAGTTGATTTCGTTATAACATGGGAGGAATATGTAGTTATTACATGGACGACAGCAATGCACAGATATGATTGATTCGCACTTTTTGCATGCACCTAAGTTACCAATATTTGCGTGGAAAATGGCGATGTCTAAAATGAGCTAACTAGAGGCAATAAAGCATAATCCAATTTTACAATCCTCCCTCCCTGTACCAATATGGTACCAATGCAGTGTTGTTTACCAATTTCTAGATTACCATTCAAAAAGATTTACATATAACACATAGAAGAGTACATCCATAAAAAACAACAAACAAGATAAAAAGAGTAATTAACTTTGATATATAACTAGAAGACTATAGTCATCATACATTTTTCCAACATTATAAAGGCAGTAAAACAACACCTTTCAATCAGTTACCAAGATAAGAAGATAAGAAGAGTAAACTTCTATATATAACCAAAATATACCCACCTTTCAAGCATTAACAAAATAAAACAAACGCCCACTGAGTTTGCAAAATATACCCAAAATATTACCAAAATAATGAACCCTTACTATTGCCAACCACACTAGACCTCCCTGCTTCATGTTGAAGGTTGATTGGCCAACCAATCAGACATTGCGGCATCATGTCCAGCAATTTCTTGTACATTCTGAGAACTCAGCAATGCTTGGAAAGGCCCCTGATTTGGTTGTATAGAACCAGCAGCATCCTATGTATATCAAATTGTTGTATTAGAACATGTTATTATTATAACAGTTATTTATGCAGTTGAAGCCTCTAAACAACTCATTATTATTTATCATACAATACTATTACCAATTAAGGGAACCAAGTTACATTGAGCTTGTTTTTACAAATGTTGCAGTTGATGCCACAAGATAACTTAGATAAGTGCATTGTTCAACCAATATTGTAAATGTACTTACCTGATTGAATTCCATTTCTAGCTGTGATGGTACTTCTTGAGATGGTTGAGATGTGAGATCATCCTGTCAGATTTGTAATATTAAAATCACTTAGATTTTTATCTGAGGTTGTTAGATGTGACTACCATCAGTTGAGGGGTGGGACCATGCACTTAACCAATATTCCCTACTAACCATCAGTTATTGGTTCATAAGTGGTGGGTGGTGCATAAGTTAAAAATGTGAAAGGACAAAGGTAATTAGTTGTTTTAAAAGTCTGTTGTTATAAAAAGTGCAATCTAATATGTGCCATTATTTCCATGTTATAAAAGGAGTCAGATGTTTTGAAAGAACCCATATTCCCTACTATTCTGGAAATACGAACCTGTGAAGGAAGGTGTTGGATCCCAATCGTCTTGTACAATTGGGCGAACATTAATAGGTTCTGTGCTTGATCCTTTTTCATCTGAGCACGCTCCTCGGCAATATGACGATCACGTTCTTCCATTATTGCATTCATTTCTGACCTAGTGAAGGTTTCCTGCTGCCCACAATTTGTCAACCCGGATACAGAAGATGTTTGGCTCTGTCTGTCTCGGTTGTTTGCTGTTTTGGTTGGTGCTATCACGCTTCCAAAGCCTACAACGCGGCCATTTTTGGGTCCGCCAAGGGCTGTCAGAAATAAGGTGCTCTCGTCTAATTCCGCATTGGCCTGATCAGCCTTCAATGCCTTAACCTTCATCTATTAATTGGAACAGATGCTAAATATGTATTAAAGTGAAAATTGAGATTTCAAGTTTTTTTATATAGAGGCAAATGTCTAAGAAGCACGAGGGTTATGTTGTGAAAATGAGATGGCAATGAATTTGTTAAGTTAACATAAAATTGATAGTGCCTTAAGCCTACTGTAGTGACCAATATGAAGCTCTTATATGAGGAATGTCGAAAATAATGTATTGGGAAAGGATTTGTATTTTGTGAATTGTGGGCATTACATGTTAAATTGGTTGAGGCAAATAATTTTGTACATATAATTTTCATTTTAAATTACCCTTCATTTTCAATTACCCTTCCATCCTTACCCTCATCTTTAATTTCCCTTCCATCATTTTTAATTACCCTTTCCATATGTTTCATCTTACCAGTCCTTTATATTTGTAATGGTAATCAGTGTTTGTAAATTGAACTTACATAAATATTTTCCTTTTCCGTGGTGGTAAATTGCAAGGTGTTGATATCGAACTCCATTGTACTCTCCTCGCAGCTTGGATCCACTTCCCTATTACCATCATTGTTTTCATTATCTTTAGCCACACCCTCCTTGGGTGGACTAATTTGAGCCACAACCGGTGATACACCATTTTCTCTTGCACAGTGCATATGGATGTAAAGGTCCTCCATGCTTGGCTTTCTCCCATTGAACAGCTTAGTCTTCAAATGAAAAGCAAGTTTGATAATTAAATGTTAGATGAATGTTTAATGTGAACACAATTATAATATTGGAGCGTAAGTGTTAGGAATACCAGTTTCTCAAAATGTTGGTGAGCACTAGCTGATCCAGCGTAGTGGGAGATCGTACCACCAGAGCTGGTGCGGTTTATATGGTTTTGTTTACTAACCATTTGCCACTCTTCTGTGAACCAGATATCACAAAGGCCTCGCCATAATTCAGGCACCACAGACCAATGCGGCACATCAGCCTTCCAAGAAACAATGTCCCACTTGTATTTTTCAATACGATTCCTCCTTGCTGTACCCAGCTCCTCACAATACCTTTTGGCTGCTATGGCATCAAGTACTGCACGACAACGGTCGACATCTTCATCTTCGTGGTATGTGTATCTCTCCTACATTCAAGAAGATTAAGAAGCATCATCTTAATTTTACTATTCAAAATCTAATTATTTGATGAGAAACCCTATTACTGACAGCCATTGGCCATGTGGTAGGCTAATTTATTACAACCAAGGAAACCTTCTTTAGAAAGCCATATGTCATGCATATTTGGGATGGTTATTACTAAACAAAGGACTATTGTTGACAGATTAGGGAACCCTACTTCTGACAGCCAAGGGAACCTTATATAGCACCCTTATAGACTCCCTCCATTTTGAAATCAATAGTTGTTTCTTTAGAAATTGAACCTATCCCTTTGTTATTTTAACCTTTTAATTTTCTGTATGCTGCTTTCTTTGGATGCCTAACCCAATTCCATCACAGTACCAGAATTACACCATGTACAATAAATTAAAAGCTGATAAATTAATGTAGTAGTATGTGATCGGTAAGCATGAATATAAAAAAAAGGTTACCAGAAAGTCCCTCTCCAGTTTGTCCTTTATTGTCTTATCGAAGCTGTGAAAAAATCTTAATGGGGAGGAACGTGAGGAGACATCTCAACATGTCTCGCACCATCCACCATCAGATCTCATCAATGATAATTATCAAGTGGGAGCGGATATGGTAAGGGCAGCTGCCGGGCAAGATTTCAATTGGGAGGAGGATAAGCCTACCGGAATGGCCAAAAGATTCTTCGACATGATGGCCGCATCGGATACACCGCTTTGGGAAGAGAACATGACGGGCCAATTGAAATGCGAATCACACACAATCTTATCGGCCGTTACACAAACACTCGCATTGAAGTCCGAACATCAATTGAGCCAAAAATGCTTTGATGGAATGATGAGTCTTATCAAAAGCGTGCTTCCCCCTAGTGAAAAAATGCCGGAAAACTTCTATCAAGCTAATCGATTGGTTGAGCCACTCGGCATGGAGCATAAGAATATAGACGTATGCCCAAACTTTTGTATGCTTTACTATAATGATAGAGAGGACAAGACAAGTTGTGATGTATGTCATACACCGAGATATAAGCCAATGGGATCAAATACGAATGCCAAACCGGTTGCACAAAAGACACTTCGTTATCTACCTATCACCCCAAGAATGCAAAAGATGTACATGACCCACTTCAATGCAGTCCAAATGAGATGGCATAAGGAAGGTTTCCGTGAGAAGCCCGGAATTATGGTGCACCCGGCAGATGGTGAGGCTTGGAAGCACTTCGCACGGAAATATCCGTCCTTTGCTAAAGAGGTGAGAAATGTTTGGTTGGGGATAACGACGGATGGATTCATGCCATTCACCTCAAATGCATCTCCATATTCTTGTTGGCCGGTTTTAGTTTTTCCGTATAACTTACCACCCAGAATGATAATGAAAAAAGATACCATGTTTCTTGCGCTTGTCATTCCTGGACCTAAGCATCCGGGTCGGGACATTGACATTGTTCTTGAACCTTTAATTGAAGAATTGAACAAATTGTGGAAGGATGGAGTGGTTACATGGGATGTATCTAAACAAGAGAATTTCAAAATGAAAGCAACACTTCTTTGGTCGATAAACGATTATCCCGCGTTGGAGATGCTAAGTGGGTGGGGGTACTAAAGGTCGATTAGCATGTTTTCATTGCTTGGGTGCAACAAAGGCATTCCGACTAAAGTATGGTGGGAAATCTACATGGTGGGGTTGTCATAGATGCTTATTGCCTCTAGATCACCCATTTCGTCGCGATAAGAACAATTTTCAAAAGGGTATGGTAGATTTTGATCGGCCACCACGAAAAGTAATGGGGGAGGAGTGGCTCGCGATGGTAAATAAACTAGGGAGGATGAAATGGGGTAAACAGACTGGCCTTGACCAGTTTCCAGGTTATGGTGTCACCCACCATTGGACAAAGAAGAGCATTTTTTAGAGCTTGCCATATTGGAAAGACAATTTGTTGCAACACAATATTGACATGATGCATGTGGAAAAGAATTTCGCAGAAAATTTGATTTACACAGTTCTAGGCATGGGGGCCAAGAACAAGGATAATGAAAAGGCACGGAAAGATTTGGCTCTTCTTTGCAATCGTTCCATTCAGAACCTAATACCGGACCCGGATCATCCCGGAAAGATGCAAAAACCAAAGGCTCCATTCACACTCTCTCCACAAAATAAGAGGAAGATTTTAATATGGCTCAAGAATAATGTCAAGTTCCCCGATGGATACGCATCGAGTTGGTCAAGGTGTGTAAACCTCAAAACAAACACATTAACTGGGCTAAAAAGCCATGATTTGCATGTGTTCATGGAGCGACTTCTTCCGGTTGCATTTTGAGACTTTGTCCCTGATTACGTATGGGATGTTTTGTGTGAGATTTCAAGCTTCTTTAGAGAGATTTGTGCCAAGGAGCTTGATCCATCCCGTATCGACCAATTAGAAAAGGATATTGCGGTCACAATATGCAAAATGGAAAAGATATTCCCTCCGGCATTTTTTGATTCTATGGAGCATCTTGTGGTCCATGTCTGTGAAGAGGCTAGATTAGGTGGACCGGTAGGGGCTCGATGGATGTATGCATGTGAAAGGTGTGTGTTTTCTTAGTCTCTTTCTTTGTGATTCACTTATTGCTTCCTTATCTAAACACTTGTAATTGTTACAGACAAAACAAAGAACAGAGAAAGAAAGTCACGAACAAGGCGCGTGTTGAGGGTTCAATCGTCGAGGCAACAATTGTTAAAGAAATTGGTTCATTTTGCACTCGTTATTTTATGGAGAATTCTAAAACTAAGGAACAAGGGGTTGGAACAAGTAACCCTCCGCGGAGACGCCTCTCGATATTTGATACCGCAGGACGTTTTTGGACACGGTCGGACCGAAGGACTCTCGATGAGAAGGAATTTAAAGCTGCACACACATATGTCATCCTCAATTGTCCAGAGATAAAAAATAAATTTCTAGGGTACAATCTTATGATATGTTTATTTTGATGATTTCAAAAGTACATATTCTAACACAACCTTAATCTCTTATATTTTGATATGTTTGAATGTGTAGAGAGTTTGATGCATGCATGCTAAACTCTGGACAAGCCAGATCCGCACAGCAATTGGACAAAGTTCGTGAAGATAGGTTCGCAGATTGGCTACGGAAGAAGGTTTTATCCGATCATGATTGCGACCCCTACATTCGAAAGGCTTCACTCATGCCACAAAAACAAGTGAAATGCTACGGTGGGTACGAAGTTAATGGCTTTCGATTTCACACGGAAGCATATGGGCGAAACAAGTCAACAAATAGTAGCGGTGTTTGCATTAAAGGGGAGTGGGATGGAAATGACACACCACAAGACTACTATGGACTTCTTCAAGAGGTAATTGAGCTAGATTATGATGGATTCAACAAGGTCGTTCTTTTTAAGTGTAATTGGTTTGACATAACAAATGGTGTAAGGGTGGACAACCAACATGGAATTGTGGAGGTTAAACATGCTTCTCGTCTCAAAAATTATGAACCATTTATATTGGCACCTCAAGCAATCCAAGTTTTCTACCTTCCTTACGCATCGGATAAAGTTGAAAGACAACAATGGTGGGTGGCAATGAAAACTAGCGCGAAGGGGAGGTTTCGTGCCGATGACGAAGTTGATGCCAACCTAGAATTTTTCCAAGATGAAATGCCGGATCATGCAATCGAGGTTTCAAATGGTGAAGAATTTGATTGGAATGGTTTGGCCCCTCATGAAGGCGAGTTCGAGCTAGTAGACGATGCAATTTCGCAAGATGAGGATGAGGATGAGGATGAGGAAGAGATCAACCAAATTGAACTTTCAAGTGACGAAGAGTTGGACATGGACCAAGATGAGGATGAATTTGGTTTCTAGGCCCTCGATGCTTCCATTCAAGAGTTTAAATATTGGTTAATCAAAAGTTGTATGTGTGTTGATACATCTTTTGTACAATTGTTTTTGTTCCTCCATTATTTTGGAAGATTTGTTCTAAATGCAAGAATTTAATTAAGTTAGCAAAGTTTTGAATTCTTATATTCTTATATACTGCTATTATTCGTGCTGTTGTGAATTTTGATTTCAAGCTTCATTGAAAAGGAGATATCAAATAAATAGAAATGAATCTGTGTACAGTAAATAAACTATTGCATGGCTAGTCCCATGCAAATGTTTAGAACTTCAGTCCAGACCTTTTATATGCGAATGATAGATGACTATTTGCATGGACCTTCAATAAAATACAATATAAATATGGAATTAAGTAATTGCATGGCCATGGGGTTAAGTAGTTGCATGGACCTTTAATAAAATATAATATCCACTAAGTGGTTAAGTAGTTGCATGACAAGGGAGTTGAGTTGTTGCATGGAACTTTAACTAAATATAATATCTACTAAGTTTTTAAGTAGTTGCATGGCCATGGAGTTGAGTTGTTGCATGGAACTCGAATTAATTACAATATCTGACCTTCAAAAATCATTTGCATGATAGAAAATCACACAGTTGCATGGTTGCACTTCATACAATTGCATGCGATACCTGTTACATGGGAATTCGCATGCAACAAGTTTAAAAAGTCAACAAACGCCATTTCTTTTGCATGGGCCTTCTCAACCATGCAAAAAAACGGTACTGGGCATGCAAAAAACGATTATTCTAGTAGTGACACAACTTGATACTGTGAGTTAGAAATTTTTTTGAAATCATGAGTTAGAAATTTAATTCACGAGGTTTATTTATAGTATTCATTTAACAGGCCAACCAATCGATATGGAAGAAATGATTTGGTTAATAATTGTCTAAGCATCTAGGAACGTTTCAATTTGAGTTAATAATTTTGTTGCTTAGAAGTAACACATTTTTCCTATTTAATTAATTAACTATGGGTCAATGCATATGGATGAAATGAATAATTGGCCATTTAAGCATTAATGAAAATTAAAGAAGTGCTTTAGATTATTAGCGGGGCATTATCATGTTTGATCATATTTATATATATTTGTGTGACGGGCCGAGAGTGTGCTGTCGAAAATAAAAACATTAAAAAAAATGGGAAAAATAAATTTGTTAAATAAAATTTTAGTTAACTCGGGCTGAGTCCTCAAGAAGGGCACCACAAGAAAGAAAGCAAGATTCAAAGTATTTTTTAAGGAGATAGTCACACATTTATGGCATGATATGCATGTGCTATATATTCAATTATATATTTGTGTCTACTTTCAACAATTGATACATTTCAGTGCAATTACTCGAGGAGATGAACAACGATGCACTGTGACAAGATGATCTCGGCATTGTTGTTTTCATTTTTAATCTATTCTACTTTCTTTCTTTTTTTTCCGTTTTTAAACATCATAGGCTTAATATATTGAAATTTTAAACTAACTTGTGTCTGTCACGGGATTTTAATCTGACGTATTTGTTGTTCGTGTTGTTATGTATTATGAAAATTATATAACCAGCATTAATTAAGAGTTCTGTTACAGACTTAGTAACCCCCAATTGTAGTGTACGTAATTAGCTAGTATGGGTCTTGTGGAGGTATATTCATACTCATACCCGCTTCAAATTAGTCTTACTCCTACCATCATACGTCCCTTACTCATTAAACATTAGCTTAACAATATTCTTAACTTATCCATTAAAATAACAGGTAACGAAACAAATAACAGTAATTAGCCAATAAATTGATAACATATACAATATAATTCACAAATATCACAAATATATATAAAATGTTGGAGACGAAATGCAAAAAATTAGTACAAAAGTAGTACAATGTAAGTACATTAGTATTATTTTCTTTGGAGAGAATGTAAAATGATTTCAATAATGCGCATTTCTCTTAGCTAAAAAATATTGTCAATGCTGTAACTATTATATCAATTATTGGACCGGTTTAATGACGTGAAGGGAGGAGAAATAAAGAAAAAAAAAAAAGTGGAGATGGAGGATGGAAACGGTAGGGAGGAAAAAATTGAGGTTAACAAGTACATTTTATTAATATTTTTAGAAGAAGAGTTTTCTTTTTAATAATTTTTTAAATAAGAGGAGAGTTCAAATGCCTCCATTAATTTTTGTGTCCCACTATGCCTCTAGATTCAAAACATTAATAACTCAAAATTTAAATCATAAACTTCAAAATAAAATGTTAGATATGATCTATGTTATTTTATCTATGTGCTCAAAATTTTTTATCACATTTCGTTTTTCTTTTTACGTAAATCAATTAGTTGAAAAATCAAGACCTAGAAATTACCCACAGTAGTATGTTTTTACAAGCTCTTGATGATAATCAAAACAAAGTTGAAATGTCATATTTTTTTTACAAGTGCTTAGATAAAATGATGTGGATCATATCCAATGATTTTATTTTAAGTTTTAAATTTTGAGTTATTAAAGTTTTTCAAAATGAGGGCATGATGGAAGCACCAAAAATAGAGGCATTTGAATCCTCCTCTTAAAATAAATATTATTTTATATAATTAAAAAATCTATCAGATTCACATAAAACATCCAAATATATTTTGTAATGAGCGAATAAAGGGCATGGCCATGTAATGTAGCTGAACATGGTCTAGCTTGAACCAAGAAGCAGATTTAAAATTGTGACACAATATTAGTGAAACGAGTCTAGGCAAAACATTAATTTGACGTATTTGTTGTTTGTGATGTTATGTATTGTGAAAACTAAATAATCGACATTAATAAGAGCTCTGTTCCAGACTTATAGTACGCCCATGCAACTGTAGTGTACATAATTCATTCAAAAATATATAACCGGCAAGGTTGGGTACTTGTTTTGTATTACAAAAAAAAATTCTAAAAATATGATTTTTGAAAAAATAATATTAAAACAAAAATTACACTCAATAATCTAATACATAATATAATGCAAACACATCTTACATAATATAATACAAATGCACGAAAACTAAACTAGTAATATAATGGATTCTTGCACATAATAAAGAAAAGCAAAAAAAAATTTATTTATTTTTGTGTACAAAAATACAAGAAAAAAAAACAAAATAATTTGTCGGAATAAGTTAAAATAATTCCACTTATATAATATAATCTACTAGTATAATAAATTAAAATATATTCAGAGAAAAATATTCAGACAGAATTAATTCCAAATTGCATAGAAAATAAGATATCACTATAATTAATAACAAATTGTATACATAATGTACCTAACATTTAACTTAAATGACTATTATTATGTACGTAGTTTTTTCTGTGATAACAATGTAGTAAGTAGGAAAAATATATGAAATTGACCCGCTATTGGAAGCATGGCGGAAGCATTTGAGAACAGCAGTTGAAAATTAATAAATGTAAAGAATTAAAAATTGTGAACATGGTATAGCTGAACATGGTCTAGCTTGAACTATGAAGAAGATTTAAAATTGTGACACAAAATTAGTGAAACGAGTCTAGGCAAAACTCTGATGAACCTTCTGCTTTTCCCAGCAGTACTGCGCGCCTCTTCTGAAATACTTGCGATCGATGTTTTGTACCAAATCGATAACTATATAACCTTCCTTAATTTTCCGATTACTTAACAAACTGAGTGATAATCTTAAAATAAATGTTGCTAGTTTGCTACTACTCTGCTGATGAACCAGTCATGTCAACCTGATTTTACAAAATTCGACCCAAAAATTTTCCATCCGGCTGTAACTTGGCTGAGTGAACTCGGAACCATAGAAGGAAAAATCGGTCGGATCGAAATCGGGTTGTATCAATCCGATTCATACCGAGTTACACGGTATGTGAACTTTTCGTCCAATTTTGGCCCAAACAGTTCTATTGAAGTCAAATTTTAAATGAAATGGACACATTGAAGTTAAATTTCGACTGAAACGGTTTGATTCTAGTTATACCATCGGACAAAACACACAAATACCAATCTCCAAAATTATTCCCCTCAAGTGTGACTTGAATCAACCAAGCGAACTACCACCACACTATACTATTTTTTGTTTCTAAAATACATAATTACATATAAATATAAGTGTTGAAATGCTTGTATTATATTGTATGAGTGGATTATTTAATTGTAATGATTTGTTTAAATATAAATTGTTGACAAATTATTTTTTATCATTTTTTCTATTTTTTAGTATAAAACAAGTTTCTGGCAAAAAAATTTGAGTTTCTGATCTGATTCGACTGATTCCGATTGATTCACCTGATTCCAATTCCACAGTCAAAAGACGAATCCCGATTCCGATTTTGATTTTCCTTCTATGCTCGGAACAATGTTCATTGAGTGGATAAAATTTTAATTTTATAAAATGTTATAAATTTAAAAATTATGATACAAAATACTGCTTCTTCTATAAATAATACTAAATGATATTTTGAGTCACAATTTTCGCTCAGAAAGGAAGTCGGTATAGTTCATAGCTACTATCATGCTTCTTACAAAAAAAAAAAAAGGAAAAAAAAAGTGGGTATACCAACCAACAAATGCGAACTTACCCAAAAATCAGTCACACATATTATAAGTAACATATTCGGTGAGCTCAGGATAGTTGAAAAAATATACAACATCAATCACATATTATAACATAGCAATCCGTCGAACCCTCCCTCTCTTTATTTTCTTTCAAAAATTGGAATACATTTTTAATACACAGAACACGATAATAAATAGAAAACAAATCCAGCTAGCCTGAAGCATTTATGGTACGACTATAATCGGTTACCTTTTCCTTTTGTCTTTTCTATATTTAACTCATATATATCTCAATCTATATATACTAAACAATAACTAAACCTTAGCCACCTAAGCAAGCAAATCAATCCAGTACCGCCTTCTGTGTACCAGATGTGCTGGCTCGCGGCTTAGATTAATGACCAGTCTCAACAATAGTTACATTGCTGTTTTCCTTGTTGCAAGTCTTCTTTTTGTAATGTAATGAAGTAACTACACTGATGTCAGTAGAGTATTGTAGGCAGTGACAGATGTAACGTGTGTAACTGAACATGGATGTAGTATTTGGTATAAAAATGAGTGTAAATAGCTGTCTAACTAAATCAAATCGAGAAAGTTTATCGTGTGTACGTAGTAGTTATTGTTATTTTTACCAGACGGCTATAGCCATTTTTATTTGTTTTGACACTAAATCAATGATGGATGTAGTATACCATTGACAAAATTTTGAGCCAAATAAACTGAGAAATATTTTGTGGTTTTATAGTATGCATCTTATGGTTTTATAATATCTATCTTGTGGCGATCTGGACGAGAGATGAGAGAGATGATCTGAAGGAGATAGGAGAATATGATCTATAAGAAGCTATATGCAGCACTACATGAGGAGCAATAAAGAGATCGTGCTCTTCTTCCTCACCACTGGTGGAAACTACAACAATTGTCGGCCACTACCAAACGAGCGGCTTGAGGAGCACAAGGAACGGTTTTACAGTATTTCTAATTGAAGTTTACATGATTCTATGAAGAGTTTTACATCCATTTTCAGGCGAAAAGTGTTTCACCCAAAGTTCTCAGTCAAACATGTGGCGAGGTGTCTGATGACACTGGGAGACAAAATTCACAAGGTTTTCGTTCTTATTTTTCTTTTCTAGTATTTATTTATAGTGCATTGAAAGGCTTTAGTGTAATAATTTTGAAATTTCTTATTGGAATGACTCAATTTTATCATCATTTGTTTTTTTTCACTTGATCTGTTAGAGTTTAAAGGGTCGATTAGCTAGTTTTACAGTATCTATGTTGTAGTGTTATAGTATGGATTTTATCAGTTTCTTGATGAAATTGCAAAATTTTAAAGCATTTTTATTTATCTCACTTCATCTATTTAGGTTTTAAAGTGTCGATTTGTTATGGTCATAGCCTGGATTGGTTAGAGTTACAATATCTATCTAATAGTTTTACAGAATATATCTAATAGTATTACAGGATATATGCAATAGTTTACAGGATATATACAATAGTTTTCAGTTCGTTTTTTAAATATCTAGATTGATTCATGCAGCTTGTCTAGTTAGTATTCCAGCTGATGCAATTGTTTATACATGATTCTTGTAATTGTTTTAGAGGATTGTTGCACTAGTTGTATAGGATTTTTGAATTAGTTTTATAGGACTTCTGCAATAATTTTACATGATACTTGCAATTTTTTTTACATGATTCTTGAACTAATTTTACAAGATTCTTGCAATTGTTTTACATGATTCTTGAACTAGTTTTATAGGATTCTTCTAATTGTTTAACAATATTTTTGCAAATATTTTATAGGATTCTTGAACTAGCTTTACATATTCTTGCAATTGTTTTACTTACAATTTATAAAGTTGTTTAATCTTTCAATCAGGTAACTACAATTTATAACATTGTTTATTTTTTTTTTACAGGATGATATATCAAAGGAATCAGAGGATTATGAAGTACCAACTGTTCAAGAGATTTGCCTTTATGTTTTTATTTTGTCTGATGTAATATTGTGTGTTGAATAGTATTGTTTTGTGGTACACTGTGTATGTTAGTGTTGTTGAACAGTTATGGGTTATGAAGAAACAATGTGTTTGTGAATAGTGGCATTTTATGTTTGTGTATCATTTTGTTTTACGTCATCCATTATGTTGTTTTATAGCATGCATATGTTGTTCCAGTATTCATCTTTTGTTCTATTATTCATAATGTTGTTTTATTGTATCCATAGTGTTATTTTACAGGATCTAGATGCAAATATAAAATATGAAAAGGAAAACTTTTTTTTTAATTTTATAGTATTCAAAGTGTGATTTTAAAGTATTTATCATGTGTATTATAGTATCCATAATGTTATTTTGCACTATTCATAGTATCATTTATGAAAATTAAAATTTTGAAAAATAAATTAAGAAAAACATTTTGAAATAAAATTAAAATTAAAATTTCAGAAAAAAATTAAATTTTACAGTATTTCCAATGTTCCCAGTGTTTGTTGCAAAGTACTACAAGTTGTAGAAGTGGTCTCAGTGAAAGTACAATAAGTGATCCTGATGGAAGTATATGCAGTTTGGCAAGTTGTGCAAGTTGCAAACCGTTAGCAACTAACTATGGACTACTTTCAAGAGTCACTAATTGTTAGGAATTTGAATTACTTATTATATATGATTTTCTATTGAGATATACAATATGGAATATGAGGAGGGATCGGATTACACCACTATTTTGGTGACATTGTGTGACAATGTCCATTTTCGAAATTTCAAAATCCAAATAGTCGATCCAAACCGTTCAATATGATGAATATATTAAGAGTAACTTGGAAATCAAATTTTACGTTTTTTCTGAATTTTTTTACTATTTATTAAGTATTTAACAAAATCGCTATATTCAGACCGTTGAATTTTTGAACCCCTCTAAATAAACCCAAAAAAATTCAGAAAAATGTAAAATTTGATCTGCAAGCACATTTTAACATATCCATCAAGTTGAACTGTTTGGATCGACTGTTTGGACTTTGAAAATGAATGGTGTCATCCGATGTCACCAAAAAATGGTGTCATTTGATCCCTCCTCATGGAATATTGAGTTTTACAGTATTCACGCTAATCAAATAACAGTTAGTTTGAGTAAAAGCTAGATACAAATCGCTGGGTACAATTAGTCACTTCCATTTAATTTACTATGGAAAACTAAAGAAATGCTTTAGGATTATTAATGGGATATTGTTGTTTTTTATCATATTTATTTTAGTGTGATCGATGGTCCGAGAGTGAGCTGTGGAAAACAAAATACTAAAATCTATCTAATATTCTTGTCTAATTTTATGTTTGTTACATATATTTATAATAATCTCAGGCACGTTACTAATGAAGGGCACTACAAGAAAAATTAGCAGAATCCAAAGTATTTTGCTAGGAGATCGTCACACAAGTACGGCATAATGCTTGTGGGGCAGATATTTTACTGAAAATAATACTTGTGTTGTTCCCGTATATCACTACAACAATGTAGATACTTTTTGTGAGAGAAAAAATAAATTTATGATGGTACTCCCTCGCGAAAAGTACCGTCGCAAAAAGAAAAAGCTGAAGAATGAGAGTAGTCCGTCGCAAAAAGTAACTTTTTTATCCTCGCGAAAGGTGTCTCATTCTTGTTGTGTATGTTTGTGTTTTATACACTTGATATGTTTCAATGCAATTACTCGAGGAGTTCATCAACAGTGAATAACGACAAATTCTTCAAATAATTATTGTTTCTTCGACAACAGTCACAACAAGAATGAGACACTTTTTGCGAGGATAAAAAATAATTTTTTGCAACGGACTATCTTCATTGTTCAGCTTTTTCTTTTTGTAACGGTACTTTTTACGACGGATGACCGTCATAAATACGTTTTTTCCCTCGCAAAAAGTGTCTACTTTGTTGTAGTGAGTGAACCCTATTTTACTTCTTCTTTTTTTCTTTTTTAAAACTTTATAGGCTTTATATATTTAACTTCTATAACAGATACTTCAAGATCAAATAAATATACTGATTATTCAGAACATATATAGACAAAATGTAAAATTAACTAACCTTGTGATTGTCACAGAATTTTAATTTGATGTACTTGTTTGTTGTGTTATTATTTATTATGAAAATTATATAACAAGCATTAAGGGCTCTGTTCAAGAATTGTTGTATTATGAGCAATAGGGTTCAAGTCTTTATTTATATATAAAAATATTTCTTTCAAAGTTCTGGTTTTGATATAAAAATCCAAAAACCCATTTAAAAGTTAAAATTTGCCATTATAGAATTAAAAAAAGAGAACAGAAATAGACTATGATTCTAAATACATATAATTGAGTTACGATCTCTGACTGATTCTAGACCTCATCTGCCAGGTCATTTGTTTTTTTGCTTTCTCCTGAAATATCATGGCGCAGCTCTGTTCAAGTCTTATTAACGACCAATTGTAGTGTGCATATTTCA
Source organism: Carex pumila (assembly GCA_033356055.1). Taxonomy (NCBI): domain Eukaryota; kingdom Viridiplantae; phylum Streptophyta; class Magnoliopsida; order Poales; family Cyperaceae; genus Carex; species Carex pumila. The sequence goes on from JARJHM010000242.1 coordinate 111,292, forward strand.
GTTTAACATATATAATCGACATTATGGAATTTGATTGAGCAATTTCCTAAATTACATGGACTTAAATGGTGATGATATGAACTAAGCAATACAAAGAAAAATAAAATACATGTCGTTGAAACATACCGGACATCTTTTGTAATTGTTTGAGAGAACCTAAATCTCTACATGCAAATTGTTCGGCCTATATGAGATCATAGACTCATAGATTTTATTGGGCTTTCATTAGGGAAGTTCCGAAAAATTGACAGAGCATAGCCGGCTTTGATTAGGGACGATATTGTAGTGGATTGGGGACATGTTTATGCTAATTACGGTTTAGCAAAGGTTGAGTACTTGTTGGTTTACAAATCGGTCCACAGAAAGATAAAAATTAATTGTGATTTTCTGGGGTTAGGTATTTGTTGGTTTACTGTCTGATCTAGGGCTGCAAACGAACCGAACCAAATCGAATTGGACCTAGCTCGAATTCAAAATTATTTCGAACGGAATCAAGTTCGAAATTGAAATAGATTTCAAATCTAAAAGGCCAGTTCGAATTTGGTTCGGTATAATTCGAACTAGTTCTATTTGATTCGAAATTAGTTTGAAATTGAGAGCGATTTGAACTGGTTTAGCCGATTTTTCCAGAGTAGACTCGGCTGTGCGAGCAAATGCATAGTCATCTCGTGTTGGATGAAGAAATCTCGATACTGAGCATCTACACTATGTACTTCTTTACCCAAAGCTTTCTTTCATTTTTCATAGATCTCAATTTTGTCGTCGGCCGACCATTTCACCATTGTTGTTCTCTCTTTTCTTTAGACAAAACGACGAAGAAGACGAAGAGAAATAAAATAATTAAATAATATTTTCCGAAGTCGACTCACTCCAGTACTGACTGAAGCAAATTATAAATGAACGTTCCAGATTAATTATTTTAATTTGACACGAATCCCATCAAGGTTCCCTTTAGTTACTATAGGTATCGGGTTGACTTTTGGTCTGGCTTGTATTAATCTGGACCGTCCGTTTGTAATTTGCTTGAGTTGGTTAAGAGCGTACAGATTGCTTTGATATTGATGCATACATGAATGGTAGAAAAAGCGAGTTGTATGCCCTCCGGTACGTGAGGTACAATTTAAAAAAGTAGACGGTCCAGATTAATCTTAACAGGACCAAACTTAATCAGATGCCTATTGATGCTTAGGGTGCTTTGGGGTTCCCATCAAGGTTCAGATGGACTTCTTTTAATCTGGGCTGCAAACAAAGCAAAAATCTCCCCACGCCTTTGTTACCAAATACAAATTATTGTCAGAACTGGCTGAAAACTAATTGAACCAAAAACAATTCGCAAAGTCGTCGAATTGAACCTGCCTTGGTTCGAATTCGGAATTGAATTAATTTCGAATCGAACTAGTTAATTTGAATTAATTTCGAATCAAATTTTTTTGAACTTTTTCGAATCGAACTCGAATCGAATCATGAATCTCAAATTTTTTGTGCACCCTACTCTGATCAATGTAAAGATAAAACTAATTAAGGCTTTGTGGGTTTTACATGGTTTAGTCTGATGACCATCGGACAGCCCCGGTTCCTGCTAGTATACTCATTAAAAATTTAAAATAATATGTTTTGTTCAATTCGGATGCATCCATTAAGATTCTGGGACAAACTTGAAGTAATTTATGCTACAATTGATATTATCTGACCATGTTATTTATTCGTGCACACAATACAAAATATATTTGGATATCATCAAACAAAATTCTCCTCTTGTAAAAATATTAATAAAATGTCGACATCAGCCTCAATTCTTCTCTCCACCCTTTGCCCTCCCACCTCCTCTCTCTCCTCTTGATTCTCCTCTCCTCCCTTCTCATTAACATAAGAAATACTAATCATGTTTTTTTTTTTCTTTTCCCAGACAAGCAACGAGCTTTGTTGGTGGTCTTACCAATACATCCCAAAAATTGTCCAATTATGAATTAAGCTAAGTGAAATACAAAATAATTTTATATGTGATTAATTATTAAAATCATTTTACTTTTCTTTACATTGTACTATTTTCTTAGGAAACAAACATATATAATTCTCTTATTAACACAGTTATACATAAAACCAAATTGTATTTAGGGAGATCGACATATTCGCAACTTCACGTATTTTGATTTTGAATATTCAAAATTGATAAAGTAAGAATAAATCTTTGGTAATTTTAGTATTTCGCTACTAATAATATTGTTTTTATCGAAAAAGTGTTTGGTGATTTCTAACAACCAGTATTCTATCCATGTTTAGCTTTTTATGAACAAATATATATTTTCAATGGTTTCAAAATATCATGGAGTGATAGTATATTAGATTAAACACTTTTGAATTTGATCTCCACTACGGTTTTCATTTTTGTTTGTCTATGACTGTGTTTCAAATGCAGCTTTTAATTCCAAATTTGCCAGACACATGATAAAACAGGTGGGAATGTATTTGGTAGATATTTTATCAGTAAGTCCAAAATTTCTTTTCCTCAACACTCAGCGTTGTGTGAGACAAAATCACGTTGTTCAAAATCTACAACCCAATATATAATTGAACAAAAATGCTAGTGATGTTTTATCATGTACACTAACAATTTAATTGATAAAAAAAAGGACTTACAATGGATCAAATAACCCTCTAGCTCCTTTTTTGATCTAAACTCATTTATTCTCATGAAATCACGTAAACTACTCTAATCAACTAATCATATTTATCTACTCTAAAAAATACCCTATTGCCTCTTTCTCCATCTCTATCTACAACCGGATCTGCTTTCGTCTGATAGTTGCCGCTCTCCGATGGGCGGATTTGTCGTCTCCGATCAAGATGGGATAAAGGCTCTATATTTTGACCTCCAATGATACCGCACTCTCAGCTCTCTCCCTCTCCCTCATTTTCTTCTCCGCTTAAAGAGATAGAGACGAGAGAGGGAAGGATATCGCTATGCTGAAGAAGAAAATTAAGAGTTGGACGAGTGGAATGGAGATAGGTGAGGAAGAAGAGAGTGACGACGGCTAGGATTTGTCCTCTCTAGAAAGCTCTTTCGAAATGCTAGCGATGTTGGAGGAAGTAAATAATGTCAATGCATGGAGGAAATCAATAGAAGAAGAACAAAAAATATAATAAGCAAATTCTTAACCAAAAAGTATTTTTAGTCGTTGCCTAATGCTTGAGATCTACAAGATACTAGAACAAATTTGATGAATATGATCCAAAATAGTATAAGCACTGTAGAGATCTACAGGTACTGTTAGAACAAAAAAGATTGTCATTGTTTCTAATTGAACAAGTTTTGCATTGAATCAATATGGCCAAGAAGGAATGAAGAAGTTTGGAATGGTGATTACTATATTTAGACGGAATAGAACCGATCTTCTTCCTTTTTATTCAGTGTTTTGATGTAACAGAGGACTTTGCAATTCAGAATCAAGAAATAAATTTACTAATGTAAATGTGCTCTCAAAAGTTATGCAGTACGTATGAAATCCAAATCCAACCATATATTCAAATTGTTCCATACAACAAATAAATCATTATTTTGAAGTTCCAGAAAGTCACTCTTACAAAAGGCAGAACATTCGATGGATCAAAATTAAGTGGCATGTAAAGTTACCTCACACTTGGGCCACTGTCCTGACCTATGTCCGTCACTGAGTTTTCTGTGCTTTTGATATTAATTTCCTCCATTGTCATTTCCAAATCCAGGCTTTCCTTGAGCTCAGCAGCTACGATAGCCATGGTTGGCCTTTCAGAAGAGGTGAATTCTGTGCACCTACACGCAAGATCGGTAACCTTCCAGACTGAGTTTATGTCATAGTTGCTTTCCAATCTAGGATCCACTATGCTTTCAATATCTCCTCCAGATAGTCTTTGACGCACCCAGCGTAGCAAGCTACCTCCCTCTAAACCCGCGCTAGTGGGGGGCTTGCCTGTAATGATTTCTAGCAGAACAACTCCAAAACTAAACACGTCGCTCTTGTCTCATAGCTGGTGTGATATATAGTACCTGAAATGTATGCCATAATTATACCGATAGACTTGAAATATTTTGACGCAGACATCATTGTATAATAGACTCACGTGCACACAGAGGTATGCTAAGTATTGAAGCTCAATTGGTTGACTCACTGGCTCCAGGTTTTCTATTTCACACCAGAGGTATGCTAAGTATTGAAATGTGGGTTTATATAAGTGGTGCATTTTATTGTACATACTGAAACTTAATAAAAAAACCAAAGTATTATACTTTACACATTTTCATCTTTTTTCAGCTATACAACGTGATTTGGAGAAAAGTTTAGAATTATCTAATGGCAATCAGTTTATACTTGTCCAAACAAGACTAATGCCATTACAAAAAAAAAAAAAACGGTTTTCTAAAGAATTTCACAATATATTTATTTGTTACCATATAATTTTATCAAAATAATGAAATTAATACCAAGAAATATTTATTTGTAACCATGAAACAGACACGCATGCAAGAAATTACATATAATTTGGCAATATATTTATTCATAATCTTGAACTTAAAAGGCAATGACATATTTTATCAAAATGTTGAAACATCAAATTTGTACACATGTTATCTGCATTCAGGCTCACATTCTATCAAATTTGATGCAATTTGAAATTATTTATTGTTTATAAATCCATTTGTTAGCTAATTAATTTAAGTTTTTATAATTTATTGCATTTCTGCTAATTTAAGAATCAATCACAGGATTATAATTTTTATATTTTTGACAGTTTCAATGTCATTTTTTCATAGTTGCTACAAAATTTGTGATGCTGAGAAAAACACAATGAAAAAATATGGATGTTTTCATAGACAAAAATAAGGTCTTACTCGGGATCCAGATAACCAGGAGTTCCTACTACATTGGTTGAAACATGAGTCATTGCATCACTATCAAAAGCCCTGCAGAGTCCAAAATCTGCAATCTTTGCCTCAAGATTTGCATTTAATAGTATGTTGCTCGTCTTGACATCTCTATGTATTAGTGGTGGATTACAGGCCATGTGCAAATACTCCAATCCTTGATTTCATTTTTTTTTATTTGTATAAAATAGTTTTATACAATATGTCAGTAAACTCAAGATGTTAATTAAACTTTAGCCATATAAGCCATATAATTCATACGTTGTTCATACTCTTGTCTGTTTGGATTTAGTAAAATAAAAGAACTTTGGTATATTTTTTTTGAGAAAAGGGCAATGTTGTCCAAGTATAGTTATACCATGCTTTATTCAGAGTTGTATAAATATGAATTTTTATGCAATGCAATGTATATATTCATTTGTCTGGTACATTTTAAAAATGAATGAAGCAAAATTATGCAAATATAGCTTGTTATTAACAAACCTAGGGCAGATTGATATGCAATTCGAAGCCGTTGCTTCCATGAAAGAAGCATTTCATTATCTGCAATTGAGGATTTAAAACCTTATATTCCATACTTTTGAACCCTTCAGTACCTACTACTTCGAGAAAATGACATGAGTGCAATTTTTGGTATATGTAGTCACCTTTGAGCTTATCATGTAGACTTCCTGCCTGCATGTACTCATACACTAGTGCCATACATTTTTCATCAATGCAATAGCCCATTAGCAACACCAAGTTTTTGTGACGAGCTCTTGTTAAATTCTCGGCCTAAAAAATGTTGTAATTAATACCATAAGGAACTATTCAGACCCAAAATCTATAAATAAATGTACGATATTTCTCTTTGGAAGGGTTAGATGGGGGGTCCATCTGCAGAAAATTGTACCTCAGCCAGAAACTCCTTAATTCCTTGTTTAGATGATTGAGTGAGCACCTTCACTGCAACTTGGAGCCCTTTTTCCAGGTGGCCCAAATACACACCCCCAAATCCTCCCATTCCGATATTATCCTTAAATCCATTAGTGATTTTTTTCAGATCATTATAACTGAATTTGCGGTTCTCAAAATTCACTAGAATTTGTTGTGCTCCTTTAGATTGTGATTTCCCATTAGGGTTTCCTCTTTGCAGAATATTTGCACAATATTTGGCATTATCATTTAGCAGAATTCTTGATTTGTAACTCTCAATTTCCCTTGGTGCAATTGATCGATTATCTGTATATATCAAATAAAATCAGATTTCTACATTTACCTGTCATATTTGAATAGAATTTATAGATAGAACTAGTTAATATTTTTTTATAAACACATGTATGGTGGTATATACATGAGCATTCTTATCTTAATGAAGATATACAACACCTGATATATAAATGAACTATTTCTGTTTGTTTCTCAACACATGTATAAGTACTCAATAATGGAAAAATTCATATGCACGAAATTGGTTGAAAACAAGATAGGATGAGTTCTGCTGGTTTTGACTAATTATCACCTTACTTGGTTTGGTTAACTGTAGTCAATTATTTGTTTTAGACTTTGCTTCTATGATTTTGTTCCTCTGTCATTCAAAATGCTTCAAGGAACTCGAGGCTTAATATTACAAAAGAAATGAAAAGGCATAGAAGAGACAGGACTTACATTTTCTCCTTCTGAGTATTGCAATAGCAACTACAATAACCACAAGAGGGACTCCCACTGCAATTGATATTTTAATAGCTTTCCTCTTGGCAGCATCTTCAAATAAAATGACAGAATAACTTTGAAAAATCAAATGCTGAGATATCAAATTTTCTAAATATACTAGGCGTGTGCAATTCTACTCAAGTGTTACACATATTACTACGATCATCTTCTTTTTATTTTAAGTACCCTTTTGTGCAGAGGAAAGGGACATGGGCTCGCACCCACAACTTTACAAGTTTGCAACAGACATTAATGTAACTCAATAGAAGAAATGGATACAATATCTTAGAAAATCAAACTAGTTTGCATAAGATAAATGAAAACAACCAAGGGGGGATCCCGCTGTCATGGTCCCATTGGCCATGTGTTAGAGCTCTGGGATTATGCTAAGGATTCAAGTACGTGATATTAATTTAGGTTTAATAGTTAATTTGGACAAATGGACTAATGAAAAACTTACCATCAGCACCTTTACTGGGGACCACGACTGGTACAATTTTGTACATTTCAAATGCATTTAGTAGAGGTGGAAGAGTTGAATTTGAGGTAGCCACTATTGAGACATTACAATTAGGCAAACCGACACTCCAGTAAATGACCACATTGGTTGTAGACTCCGGTATTACTGGATCATGCCATGGCTGCTTATGTCCGTTGATAACTACATCAAACTCCCTTCGACCAGACAAGGATGCCTGGATCTCATTAAAATGAAAAACCCAACAATATATGGAATAGTTGTCAGGGACAGTCCAATAGAGGTTAAGGGGTTCTTTGGTACTTGAACTGGTTGCAGCGGTTTGCATCACAAGAGATGGGACCTCAAAGTCTGGGTCAGGTTGTATGGAGGAGTTTGTTGAGATCTCTTTCCATCCACTTTTGGTGTAGTTCCACCACCACCGGTCATATACATCATCAGGATACCTATATTGTAGAAATTAACTGAGAACTATAACGAGATAATGAGTAAGACCATACTTTCATAAATTAGGTTCATTCAAAGAAAGAAAGCTCTCTCAAAATATGCACAAATAATAATGAAAATATGACCAAAAAAGAAATAATTTAAAAGCTGTAGAGCTGCTTTATCATTGAGGAGTTAACATTTTTTGGAATTATATATGACATAAAATTATTATTAACCCTATTATTCTATTTTAATTTTGATGCCTCTATGAATGATTTGTATCGAGAATGGGTACATAGTTGGATAAAATGATTAGAGTCAAGTAGTTAACAAATAAATCTATGATAGTCAATACGTACTGACCTTACTAACTGTCGGTTGCTTGCACCAACATTAAACCTCTCCTTCAAAATAATTGTTTGGTTCGAAGTCACAAATGGATTACTTTCATTTAATTTTGTCAAGAGTAACGAAGAGATAAAAGGATTGCCGAGCTTCTTATTAACCAAGCAAACTTGGAAGTTATCTGCAGTAGCAGTGACCATAATTTCGGTGACAATAATTTCTGGATAGGAACGAGAACTGGCATTTATAGTATCCCAAAAGTTGTCTCCCAAATAAATATCAAAAATAGGGGGTTTATTCAAGCCATCATAATTTGCATAATAGAAAGCTGCCCTTATAAGATACTTAGAGCCTACTGTCAAGTATCTTAAGGTGTAGCAGTTTCGATATTTAGCATTGGGGAAACTTCTAACACTTTGTAATTCCCTAGGTACGCTATCTGATATGTAGGAGTAAGATATTCCAGAGTTGAATCCTGTCTCGATGTCAATGAATTTCTCATCAGATACATAAGTTAAATTTGTTCCACGGTCAACAAAGCTTGTGTTTTCGGGAAGCCCACAGTCAATGATCAGAAAACCTGTAAACAAAACCAATAAAGTCGCCAAAATTTATATATTTCTGTGGACACATATAAGTATTAGTTTTTCTGTTCGACTAAAATAAATACCATTTTGTTTAAAATGATTTTTTTATCACATATATGTTCAGAATGATTACTTCATGATTTTTTTATCACATATAATTTATATATGTTCATAGAGTCCAGCTGATATGTTTATATAAGAACTTCATGAATGCCAAGTTCTTATATGTCAAAGATCAGTTTTCAAAAATCAAACAGTTGATTCAAACCATTCAACTAGATCTCCATCTTAATATGTGCTTCTGAGACCAAACTGGCTGGTTCACAACTTGAGCCTAGTCAGCATAGTTCACAAAATTGGCCAGTTCATACCAGTTTTGGAACGTAACAATCCAATTTTAAGCCAAGATGCGCATGATTTTTTCGCTGGAAATCATTTGAATAGGTCAAACCGGTCTGATTAAGAAAAAAAAGAAAAAAAAAAGTCAATCGAAATCGAATTGATTATGATTTTTTTGTCGTTCCGGGACATAAAAGAGCTATCTAGGCAGGGCCATACAGAAGTGACAACATTTGAGGGTACAAACTCTTAGTAGTATTTAATTTAAATGTCTAGGTATTAGTTTAAGAGAAGTGGTATTGTCTCCCATTTAGCTTTACTCACGTTTTCCCCATAAATTTTCAACTCATCACTTTCTAGGTTCTAACAACTTCAACGGTTCCCATCAGATCTTCTTTTCTAAACTTCTTTCTTTCTTCTCCAAATCTTTCTGATCTCTTTCTCCTATTCTCTTCTCACTTCTTCTCCCGACCGATCTCCTTGTTAAAAATTGATTAAAAGTTGTAATCAGCATCATCAGAGGCGTGGGTGCTATAATTAGGAATTTCTATTTTAGTAAAATTAGTAATTAGAGGCATGATGTGCCTGAAATAGTATGAATTGCAGTTTTGGTCAGCAGAGTTATTTATGGTAACAGATACTAAATTAGATTGTAGTGCAGTTATAGAAAGTAGTGGGTTCTAAAATTAGATAGAAGTACTTGTTATAAATCTGTAAGAATGTTATGTAATAGATGGCAAGGAGTAAGTAAATGAAGAAGTGAATTTCCGCAGAAATTCTTGGTCTCTGTTTTTGTTTATTCTTCCAGAAAATTCCAACACTCCTCTCTCTCTCGTTCTCTTCTCTATTCCCAATCAACCTCTTTTCTCCCCTTATGTTCTCTCTCTCTCTCTCTTGATGCAATGGCTGGTCTCAATCGGGTGCGAGCATAATTGATTGGATCTGACCAGGGGTGCAGCCAAGTGCCGCCCAATGGCGGAGGCAGACAGACTCCAAGATCTTCTCATCATGCGCCAGGTGCTGCCACCGAGAGCTAACACACAACTGAAGAAGCTGAGCTACATCTGAAGAAGTTGATAGGTTTACAAAATTTGAAGCTTTAATTTATAGAGTTATATGATAAGGAGTACATAATTGAGAATATAAAATTGTAATTTTTGCATCCAGGACAAAAAAAAATTCACAATTCACAATTTATGTTTATAGAATATATAAGGTAACAGTTTACAGAGATTAAAGTGGTCTCATGTTAGTTGCTAGTATTGAAAAGTAATTAGAGAACTACTAAAAGTGGTTCCAGTGTTCCCGTTCAAAGTTCTACAAGTGGTCCGAGTGGTCTCAGTCAAAGTGGTTAGTTGCTATTTTGACCGAGGGTCCATACGGTAATGAAAAGACTCATGTTTTTACCGCATTCAGTGATCAGGTTTACAAAATTGCGTATTGACATTTACATGATTCTAACAAGATGTTCCCGGACACTTTCAAAGTCTTTTTTTGGATATCCAGGAACACTTTCAAAGTCACAATAGTTGGTTTTTCCGAAAGTCCGGAGATGTTCACGAACTACTGCCTTAGTTTTAATGGAACGTTGTGGGACTAAATATATAAAATCGTTCTTTTAATTTTTCATTGGCCCATGACCTTACGTCACCAATAGAAATGAAAACAAAATAACAGAACGAAGTCAGCTACAAAGCTCAGTACCCGGTTATTTAATGATGCGCTTCTCTATAATTGGCATAATTTAATAACCATTAAATTAAATAGGCCGGATTAATCCACACAAATACACCTCAAATTATGCATGCATATTTAACCGACAATAGCACGTCGGTCTAGGTTATCCGTAAAACAAGTCACATCATATTCACACATGTGTAATCCCTGCCATACATGATTCCCACATTCTCATAACAAAATTCCTTAAACTGTCAATCCAGTGAAAAATTCATCCAACATTGGAAAGTTGTCAGCCCACTAGGAAGTCCAACCAACAGTGGAAGGCTACAATCACATATGAAAATCCAACTTTAGACAATCTATTCCGTTAAATATGTTATTATAATCTAATATGCAATATCAATATTCAAATTAACCATACAAAACAAAAACACAGATTATAGAAAAATCCGGTTACTTGATAGCGAGACATTAGGGATTTCAAATTGGCTTGCAACAAAGTCAGAATCACTACGACATAGGCAGAATTCAAATTGGAGATTGAAATTGAATAGCAAAATAGTTGTCACGGGAATCTTTCTTTATTTCTTTTTATTTTTCATTTCTTTTTCTTTCTTTAATATAATTTAATTGGAATATAGGCTGATATCTTTATAAATGGAGATAAGTAGTATGATTCATTTTTCTTTCTGCGTTCATGGAAGTCTGAGAGAAAAGAATTAATTTGATACTATGAAGAGTAGAAGTATTTATTTAACTAAATAATTAACAGAGATAGATCGAGAAATAAATCGGAGAGATGTCAATCTATTTACAGCTTGCAAACGAAGGGGTGCATTATCAGAATAACAGATGAACTTTTAATGAAAAGGTGTTACTCAAATGGATCGGTTACGAATTTGTTAATAGATAAAAAATCAGAAACAAAATTATCAAAAAAAAATTTAATTAATTATAAAATTTATGTTCATTGATGAAAGTTTCTCACTATAAATAATCACAATTATTATGTATTGATTCAGCGTAATTTTTGAAAAGAAAAATATTTAATTTTTCGGGATGTTACACTTTCCTCCTAAGGCAGTCAAAAAAGCTTGTAACTCGTGGATCGCTCATGACTTGTCTCAGACTCGATCGCTAACAGTCCTCTCAATAGTGGACAGGGATATTTCTGAGCCAGCTCTCCAGTAGCTCGCTCTAGAATCAACAAGTTGAGTTAGGACCTAGTTTGGACTATTAACGAGCTAGTATGTATGCCTTTGGATATATGTGATTTAATCAAATCCAATATTCATTCATATTTAGGTTTTAATCCCAAAAGTTCCTGACTCTGAATCTCTCTCGTCAATCTCGTACGGCACCTCACCAAACCTCTCAGACACTCAATCCGACAATCCCCCATCTCCTCAACTCCATCTGACCATCGACTGTTGCTCCACCAAAACCTTAAAACCATACCCTTCTCATCGCATGTCAGAGGTGGAACAAGTGTCAAGGATCCTTCACTAGTCTGTAGGTCTATCTCAGACCGAGCCAGCTCATTGTCATCCATCCAGCTCATATCATCATCTTCAAAGTTAAAATAGTCGATTCAAAACATCCCACATGATCTTCATATTAAAATGTATTTGGAGACCAAATTATTTTTAAAAATCATTGTTTTCTGAATTTTTTTATTATCTTTTTGTTTAATGAAAAGCTGTGATTTTCGAAAATTCTAAAAATAGTAAAAAATTCCCAACCATATTTTAATTCACAAACATTATAATATAATTTTATTTTATATAATTACCCTATATAGTAACAGATATGAAATACCCTTTATCCGGACCTTTACCCGTTTAGCTAACGAAAAAGATCGTTATCTATACCAATACCTGATAAGCTAATAAAAAAAATGCCTTATCCAGACCTGCCTTATCAAATACGGTATGGATAGGGTAAACGGTTATAAGGGTATCATTGACACCCCTAGTTAAAAGAGAAACAGAGAAGGAAGATTGTAATACTGCAGATGCATATATAAGAGGATGTTACCGTGAGAATCAAGTTGACTATGAACTCTAATGGTGACCGTGAATATTAGCAGAACAATTATGCGCCACCAAACCATTCTGAAGGCGGCCAATAAGACGATTTTCTTCCCTTAAAATCTTCCGGAATGAAGGCTGCTTCAGTTTATAGTGCCAAACTTGTTGAAATAAGTATCCGAAAATAGAATTCTGTGTTAATTGATTGTGTACTAAAAATAGAAAACTGGTTTGTCAAGTAAACCAGATTTAGTATCTCAATATTTAGATTAAGTTAGTGGGTGTTTTATATATGGAAAGTACCTGTAATAGGTTTAGTGGCTAACGTGGGTTAGTTGTTTCCAAAATTAGATTTGTGTGGTGCTTAAATACAGCACTTGTAATAGAGATCAGGGTATTTAGAAATAAAGGAATTTCAGAAATAAGAAAATTGTTGAAAAGCAGAATTTCTCTTGTCTTGTCTCTGTTTTTTTTTACCAAAGTTTCCAACAATTGGTATCAGAGCCATAAAGGGCGCAATCCAAAGAGTAGAAGAATATCTCCCATCGACGAAGCATTGAAAGAATGTCTTCAAGCTCAACCATGGCACAATTCCCAACTCCTATGCTGACCGGAAACAACTACGGCATATGGAAAGTGAAGATGGAGACTCTACTACTCTCACAAGGTTTGTGGGATATCGTTGAAGCTGGGTATACCACGTATGCCGCCGGACACCAACTAAAAGAAGAAGAGAAAAAGCAGTTGAAGGAAGACAAGATGAAAGATGCACGAGCGCTATTCCTTATTCAACAAGGGGTAGCAGAAAACATCTTCTCACGCATCATCAACGCAACCAAATCAAAGGATGCTTGGATCATGTTACAGCAAGAGTTCCAAGGATCAACTAAGGTGCAAGTTGTCAAATTACAAACCTTACGAAGGCAATACCAAAACATGCAAATGAAAGATTCAGAGAAGGTAAAAGATTATTTTTCACAAGTTATGGATTTAGTAAATCAAATGCGTTCGCTTGGTGATAAAGATATTACCGAACAGAAACTTGTAGAAAAGATGTTGATTAGCCTTCCTGAGAGTTTTGACTCTATAGTCACAGCTATAGAGGAGTCCAAAGACCTTGAAATCTTACCCATACAACAGTTGATTAGTTCTCTTGAAGCGCATGAAGAGAGAAAATTGCTAAGACACATGTCTAATGAAAACGCATTCAAAGCAAGTCCAGCCTTCAAATCTGGAATTTTCCGAAAAACAGAAAATCTTGGACAAACCGAAACAAATGAGAATGCAGAATCTAGTAAGGCCAACCGATGGTGTGAAATTTGCAAGAGGGATAGCCACGATACAAAATATTGTTGGACTACCAAACAATGCAACAAATGTAAGAAGAAAGGCCATATAGCTCGGCTTTGCAGAACAAACATCTCTCCACAACCCAATCAAGCACAGCCACCTCCTGCTCAAGTCAACTTCTCAGAATAGAGGGAGAATTCTGAAACAATATTCTATGCATGCCAATCTGCTAGTGAGGAAAGAGGCGACATCTGGTATATAGACAGCGGTTGTACAAGTCATATGACCGGAAACCATCAGATCTTCCATGAAATCAACACCTCATTTGAAACAAATGTTCGAATGGGAAATGGCGCATTGGTTCAAGCCAAGGGCAAGGGCAGCATTGCAATACATACTAAGATGGGTTCACGGTTGATAAGGGATGTGCTCCTAGTACCGGACTTGAAGCAGAATCTGCTAAGCGTGGGCCAACTGGTTCAAAATGGTTATGCAGTGCATTTTGAGAAGCATGGCTGCAGGATAATTGATCGGCATGGCCAAGTGTTGGCGAATATTGGGATGGAAGACAAAAGAAATTTCGTGTTACAATTGAAGCATACTCCACATCTGGTTCTTCAAACCGAAACAGTTGATGAGTCAGTTCTTTGGCACAAAAGGTTTGGTCATCTCAACTATAGAGCACTCAAACTGCTACAAGCAAAAGAGATGGTGCAAGGGCTACCCGAAATCAACACAAACTATCAAACCTGTGAAGGATGCATTAGAGGCAAGCAACATCGGAACTCTTTTCCAAAAAAGGGTGCATGGAGGGCAAGCTCACCATTGGAGTTAATTCACACCGACATTTGTGGCAAAATGCAAACACCATCAGAAGGACAAAATTGGTACTTTCTTATCTTTGTGGATGATTTTACTAGAATGACTTGGGTTTATTTCCTCAAAGAAAAGTCACAAGCACTTGACACATTCAAAAAGTTTAAAGCTCTAGTTGAGAACCAAAGTAATTTCAAAATCAAGGTGCTAAGAAGTGACAGAGGTGGAGAATATACATCCAATCAATTTGTTAAATTATGTGAAGATCATGGAATCAAAAGACAACTCACAACTGCCTATACCCCTCAACAAAATGGTGTAGTTGAAAGGAAAAATCGTACCATAGTAGAAATGGCAAGAGCCATGCTCAAAGACAAGGGTATGCCATTAAAATTCTGGGCAGAAGCAGTCTCCTTGGCTGTCTATATCCAAAATAGAAGTCCAACAATAGCTGTACCAAATAAAACTCCAATTGAAGCATGGAGCGGAACCACTCCGAATATTAGCCATTTGAAAATCTTCGGTTCAGTATGCTATGCACATGTGCCAAAGGAAAATAGATCTAAACTTGATGATAAAAGTGAATGTTGTATTTTTATGGGATATTCGTATGGCACCAAAGGGTATAGATTGTATAACCTTGAGAAGAAAAAACTGATTGTTAGTAGAGATGTCATCTTTGATGAGAAAGAAGTGTATAATTGGGAAAACAATCAAGTATCCACATGTCAACAAACACCATTCATTATACTTCAAAACCAAGACAGCCAAAACATTCCAAATACAGCAGCTCCAAATTTATCGCCTCAAACCTCTCCCAGCCGAGATCATTACAGCAGCTCAGCTGTGCAATCTGAAGAGAACCCACTACCAGAAGAAAACCCGCAACCAAATGCGTCTATTTCACAACCCATTAGCTCCAGTTCACAGCATCCTGATGTTACAACAGAAGTTTCTCCAAGTAGAGTTAGAACCTTGGCTGAAATTTATGAAAGGACAGAAAGATGCAATTTTTCGGTGGTTGAACCACAGTCATTCGAGCAGGCCCAACACCAAGAAAATTGGAGAGAAGCGATGGAGCAAGAAATTGGGATGATTGAAAAAAATAAAACATGGGAGTTAGTGGACAGACCAATTGATAGAAGTGTCATTGGTGTTAAATGGATCTACAAGACCAAGTTGAATCCAGATGGTTCAGTTCAAAAGTTTAAGGCAAGACTCGTTGCAAAGGGTTTCAAGCAAAAACCTGGAATTGACTATTTTGAGACATACGCACCAGTTGCACGGTTAGAAACAATCCGTACAGTCATCGCCCTAGCAGCACAACAAAAATGGCGCATTTTTCAACTAGATGTCAAATCAGCCTTTTTAAATGGAGAACTTAATGAAGAAATTTTCATTGAGCAACCCGAAGGATTTTTAGCTCAAGGGGGAGATAACAAAGTCTACAAATTGAAGAAGGCACTCTATGGACTGAAACAGGCTCCAAGAGCGTGGTACAGTCAAATTGACAAATATTTTTTGCAAAACGAGTTTGAGAAGAGCAAGTCCGAACCTACTCTCTATGTCAAGAAAAGAGGTACTCAGATTTTAATTGTTGCTCTATATGTAGATGATTTAATCTACACGGGCAACAGTGAAGAAATGATGCAAAGGTTTAAAGGAGACATGATGAACACTTATGAAATGAGCGATCTTGGATTGATGAAATACTTCTTAGGTATAGAAGTGGCTCAAGTTCAAGATGGGTTATTCATATCTCAGAAGAAATATGCGGAAAACATATTGAAAAAGAATAGATTGCAAGATTGCAAGAGTGTCACAACACCACTTGTTTCATTTGAAAAATTCAAGAAGGAAGATGGTTCGGCAAAAGCAGATCCAACTGAATATCGCAATTTGGTTGGAAGTTTACTGTACTTGATTGCAACAAGGCCGGACATCATGTTCAGCTCAAGCCTTTTATCAAGGTATATGGATTGTCCTACACAAAAGCATGTTACAGCGACAAAACGAGTTCTAAGGTACATCAAAGGTACTGTTGCATATGGCATATGGTACAAACCGGTCAAGAGTTCAAAGCTGATTGGTTATACCGATAGCGACTGGGCGGGATGCCAAGACGACATGAAGAGTACTTCAGGCTATGCGTTCTCACTTGGATCAGGTATTTGCTCATGGTCATCCAAGAAACAAACGGTGGTTGCCTTGTCATCAGCCGAGGCAGAATACGTTGCAGCAGCAAGAGCTGTTGCACATGCCATTTGGCTTAAAAGAATATTGGAGGATGTCAACAGCAAAGTGGAGGAACCAGTCACCATCTACAGTGACAGCAAATCTGCCATAGCAATCAGCGAGAATCCAATAAGCCATGACAGAACCAAGCATATTGCCATCAAGTATCACTACACTAGAGATGCAGTCGAGAAACAAGAAGTGCAGTTGAAGTTTTGTCGAACTGACGAACAGTTTGCAGACATCTTTACGAAGGTGCTAACAAAGGAGAAGTTTGAGCTAAACAGGGGACACATAGGTGTATCTCAGATGTAATCGTTTTACCGCTGAGGGGGAGTGTTGAAATAAGTATCCGAAAATAGAATTCTGTGTTAATTGATTGTGTACTAAAAATAGAAAACTAGTTTGTCAAGTAAACCAGATTTAGTATCTCAATATTTAGATTAAGTTAGTGGGTGTTTTATATATGGAAAGTACCTGTAATAGGTTTAGTGGCTAACGTGGGTTAGTTGTTTCCAAAATTAGATTTGTGTGGTGCTTAAATACAGCACTTGTAATAGAGATCAGGGTATTCGGAAATAAAAGAATTCCAGAAATAAGAAAATTGTTGAAAAGCAGAATTTCTCTTTGTCTTGTCTCTGTTTTTTTTTACCAAAGTTTCCAACAAAACTTTGATTTAAAAAAATTATCTTTTGAATCAATCATGTCTATCGCTTCAAGCAATCCCCAAAAGAAAACATTAATTAATTAATGACCTGGTGTCATGCTTTTGACGTAGTAATAATCTTTATATACCAAATAAAGAGCTAACAGGATTGGGTCTTGAGAGCATACCCCGTCAGATGCATTCTGCTCCGTTTTATTTTATAATACGCGCTGATTTTCTGATTTGACAGGTATCTTTGTTATACTTTTCTGATTTGAAAGTTATCTTTTTTTCAGGAAAAATAAGAGTATAGTTCATATTTGATTGATAATTGCTGTTACAAAAGATTTGTAGTTGCAAAAAATGAAAATAAACACAGGACACTCAAACAAACTTGAGATAAAAAACAAAATGAAAGAAATGACAAATAAATGTAAACTAGAAAAGTTAAAACTAATAAACAAATAAAATTAAAAAACACAGAAAATGGAAGATACTGAAAAGTCATATTCCTCCCGCTTGTTGTCTATGGCGTTGTAACAAATATGCCACTTGCTCTATCAATTCTTCCATATTTTTTTTGGTGTCTTGGAATATGCGTGCGCATTGCAGTAACACATAACGCACCTGTTCGTAATGAGAAATCCTCTTTTCTGTAAGTTGTCGATAGTTAGCAACCTGTTGTTTACCAAAAGCCAACCAAAAACTTGTATTCTCCACGGCACTCGTAACTTCCACTTGACAGTTATCTTTGTTATACTTTTCTGATTTGACAGTTATCTTTGTTAAACTTTTCTGATTTGACGGTTATCTTTGTTATACTCATATTATATTTTGATTTCTACAAAGAACTTTAATTCAAGTACCAGAGTTAATTCTAGTAGCTTTGATATCCTTCTAAAATAAAATATTTCATCCCACCTAAAATTTATCAATGTTAGTTCGTAAAAGTATTTTAGACTGAAAAAAATATTTCATGGAATGGAGATAATAATACAATTCGTCGGAATCCAGTGAATGAAACCAACAAAACATCATATGATATTTTGATTTGTACAAAAAACTTTTAATGCAAGTACCTGCATTCCAGTTACATGGAAATCCTTTATCTAAAGTGAAATATTTCATGGCACCTTAAACCTACCAAAGTTAATTCGTAAAAGTGTTTATGACTGAAAACAATATAGCATAGAATGCAAAATAATTATGTGAATTATACGAAAAACAAAGGTGCATATAGCGAAGAAATTAACAGAAGATCTTCGGAATGGCAGAAGAATATCGCATTGTCAATTTGTCATATTTTTATTTTTATATTGTAGTTTTGTTTTCTTTGAAAATTTCAGATCGCAATATCTGTCAATAATCCGACATTTTGTTGCTATTAGCATTTCCACTAATTTATGTACGCCAAAAATGGTTCATTATAATTATTTCCAATAATAAAAAGGAAATATGTATAATTTTGTTTAAGCATCTAGCTTTATTTTTTATGTAGAATGCATCTGCCACTATTTGCAAGGGTAAGCAATCATAAATTGTTATTTTGGAGGATATGGCTTTTATATGACCTGAGTATCCTCAATAATAATGATAGTAGAAAACACTTTTACTCTCGCATATAGTGATAGATTGTTATAGTTAAAAAATTTCTTTTGATTTATAATGTTTCGTTAGTAACGAAATCTTGATTGTTGGAATTAAAGCGTTATTTTTACATAGAATCAGTTTTTTTATCTGGAAATAATAAAATTTACGTCCCTACCTAGCACTCTTTTTTAAACTAAAATAAAAAATTAAAGTCTAAAGAAGACCACGCAATTTGTTGGAATAATATATTTTTTTAATTTGCAGGTCTAACTCAACAACTTGTTTTTTACCTACAATATAAATAATACGGCTGGGTGCTGCCTGTTGCTGTTAGCTCTAACCTTATTAATTGAGGCTAGCAAGATACCTTCTTGCTTAAAATAAGATATCAAAAATTCAATACCTGTACTCACTTGGTTTTCATTTAAGTCCGCTCAAAGTCATTGAGAATCTTATCTACGAAGATAATCAATGCTATATTTTAATTTTGTTAAAATTAATGGAGTTAAAATCAATTTCTTCAA
Organism: Carex pumila; assembly: GCA_033356055.1. Classification (NCBI taxonomy): domain Eukaryota; kingdom Viridiplantae; phylum Streptophyta; class Magnoliopsida; order Poales; family Cyperaceae; genus Carex; species Carex pumila. The sequence goes on from JARJHM010000242.1 coordinate 130,873, forward strand.
CAGTAAACTATAGGGAATGCTATTTTGAAATTGAGGGTACTCCAGATCGAATATGGTCCCAGATGCATCCTAGGATGAGTTCTCCTATGAACGAGGTTGCCCCTCAGATTGTTGAGGACAGGACACAATTGAAGTGACACATCATGTTGCGAAAGTGACACATAGCGAGAATGCAGAAGAGAGAAAGAAAGACAATCGGGATCTCTAATCATCGTCTACTGAAGAGAGCAAAGGTAGCATCAATGTCGAATTATTATTCAGAACAGCGAGAAGTGTCACAAGTGTGCATAATTCATTGGAAACAGAAACTGCCGAAGCAATATGCATATGGAAAGGTCCGATCGAATATAAATGAACAATTTCCAAAATTGCATGATCTTAAATGGTGTACAATTATTTGAACTATCCAGGAAAATGGGAAGTAAAATACATCTCATGTCAACAAATTCTTTGAGAGAAGCTCATGAATACATGCATGAAAATTGATAGGCCCTAACTTAGATTGTATAACCCTAGTGATTTTATTGGGCTATCATGAATCCACGTTTAATTCTATTGAAAATATGTATAACTTTCGGCCCATTACTATCTCCCCGCTCAAACCACATAAACCCTCTCCACGCCTCACCATATCTATCATCAGCCCATTACTATCTCCCCGCTCAAACCACATAAACCCTCTCCACGCCTCACCATATCTATCATCAGCCCATTACTATCTCCCCGCTCAAACCACACACTACAGCTAAATTATTTATCTGGGACCGGATTTTGGAACGGGTCCAATCGCCGGTCGCAGAAGATATAAAACAAAAAAAAAAAAAAACGCAGTGGGGACGAATTTTGTCCATAGCCTTCTAGGCCCGGCGCCCCAGCCTTCTGGGATCCATTTTGTCCATAGCCTTCTTGGATAGTTATTAAATTACTTTCTTTCTATCTTCTGCATTCTCGCTATGTGTCACTTTCGCAACATGATGTGTCACTTCAATTGTGTCCTGTCCTCAACAATCTGAGGGGCAACCTCGTTCATAGGAGAACTCATCCTAGGATGCATCTGGGACCATATTCGATCTGGAGTACCCTCAATTTCAAAATAGCATTCCCTATAGTTTACTGTTGAAGAAATTGATTTTAACTCCATTAATTTTAACAAAATTAAAATATAGCATTGATTATCTTCGTAGATAAGATTCTCAATGACTTTGAGCGGACTTAAATGAAAACCAAGTGAGTACAGGTATTGAATTTTTGATATCTTATTTTAAGCAAGAAGGTATCTTGCTAGCCTCAATTAATAAGGTTAGAGCTAACAGCAACAGGCAGCACCCAGCCGTATTATTTATATTGTAGGTAAAAAACAAGTTGTTGAGTTAGACCTGCAAATTAAAAAAATATATTATTCCAACAAATTGCGTGGTCTTCTTTAGACTTTAATTTTTTATTTTAGTTTAAAAAAGAGTGCTAGGTAGGGACGTAAATTTTATTATTTCCAGATAAAAAAACTGATTCTATGTAAAAATAACGCTTTAATTCCAACAATCAAGATTTCGTTACTAACGAAACATTATAAATCAAAAGAAATTTGTTAACTATAACAATCTATCACTATATGCGAGAGTAAAAGTGTTTTTTACTATCATTATTGTTGAGGATACTCAGGTCATATAAAAGCCATATCCTCCAAAATAACAATTTATGATTGCTTACCCTTGCAAATAGTGGCAGATGCATTCTACATAAAAAATAAAGCTAGATGCTTAAACAAAATTATACATATTTCCTTTTTATTATTGGAAATAATTATAATGAACCATTTTTGGCGTACATAAATTAGTGGAAATGCTAATAGCAACAAAATGTCGGATTATTGACAGATATTGCGATCTGAAATTTTCAAAGAAAACAAAACTACAATATAAAAGAAAAATATGACAAATTGACAATGTCATATTCTTCTGCCATTCCCAAGATCTTCTGTTAATTTCTTCGCTATATGCACCTTTGTTTTTCGTATAATTTACATCATTATTTTGCATTCTATGCTATATTGTTTTCAGTCATAAACACTTTTACGAATTAACTTTGGTAGGTTTAAGGTGCCATGAAGTATTTCACTTTAGATAAAAGGATTTCCATGTAACTGGAATGCAGGTACTTGCATTAAAAGTTTTTTGTACAAATCAAAATATCATATGATGTTTTGTTGGTTTCATCCACTGGATTCCGACGAATTGTATTATTATCTCCATTCCATGAAATATTTTTTTCAGTCTAAAATACTTTTACGAACTAACATTGATAAATTTTAGGTGGGATGAAATATTTTATTTTAGAAGAAGGATATCAAAGCTACTAGAATTAATTCTGGTACTTAAATTAAAATTCTTTGTAGAAATCAAAATATAATATGAGTTTTAGTTGGTTGCATCCAATAGATTCTGAAATATAACAAAGATAACCGTATTATTAATATATATAATTATTATTTGCTATTTTCACGAGTAAAAAAAGTATAACAGAGATAACCGTCAAATCAGAAAAGTGTAACAAAGATAACTGTCAAATAAGAAAAGTATAACAAAGATAACTGTCAAGTGGAAGTTACGAGTGCCGCCGAGAATACAAGTTTTTGGTTGGCTTTTGATAAACAACATGTTGCTAACCATCGACAACTTACAGAAAAGAGGATTTCCCATTACGAACAGGTGTGTTATGTGTTATTGTGATGCGGAATTGGTAGTACACATGATGGAACACTGCTCATTTGCCACAGAAATGTATAGAAGGATGAATATCACAACAACAATGAGAACACACATGATTGATGCTTTGTTGCAGGTGGAAAACAACAAAAAGGATAGAGGAACATTACTGGTAGCGATGTTTATCATCTGGAGAGAAAGATGCGCACACATATTCCAAGACACAAAAAAAAATATGGAAGAATTTATAGAGCAAGTGGCGTATTTGTTACAACGCCATAGACAACAAGTGGGAGGAATATGTATATTCCATTTTCTGTCTTTTTTAATTTTATCTGTTTATTAGTTTTAACTTTTCTAGTTTACGTTTATTTGTCATTTCTTTCATTTTGTTTTTAGTTCAAGTTTGTTTGAGTGTTTTGTGCTTATTTTCACTTTTTGCAACTACAAATCTTTTGTAACTGAAATTATCAATCAAATATGAGCTAGATCCTTATTTTTCCTAAATAAAAAGATAGCTGTCAAATCAGAAAAGTATAACAAAGATACCTGTCAAATCAGAAAAGTCATCGCGTATTATAAAATAAAACGGAGCAGAATGCATCTGACGGCGTATGCCCAAGATATCTCAAGACCCAATCCTGTTACCTCTTTATTTGGTATATAAAGATTATTACTAAGTCAAAAGCATGACACCAGGTCAATAATTAATTAATGTTTTCTTTTGGGGATTGCTTGAAGCGATAGACATGATTGATTCAAACGATAATTTTTTTAAATCAAAGTTTGGCACTATAAACTAAAGCAGCCTTCATTCCGGAAGATTAATTTTAAAGGAAGAAAATCGTCTTATTGGCCGCCTTCAGAATGGTTTGGTGGCGCATAATTGTTCTGCTAATATTCAGGGTCACCATTAGAGTTCATAGTCAGCTTGATTCTCACGGTAACATCCTCTTATATATGCAGTTTTAAAACTAGCTTAAACATCTAACGATTTAGATTTGTTGTTTGAACATCACAAAATAAAAAAAAAGGCAACAGCACCTCTGGCTAAAATGCTGCTGGCAGCAAATTAGCCAGACCCTATATATATATATATATATATATATAGTACGGCTAATGCGCTTCCTCTAGTATATCGACAATATGCTTCCGACCTTCAAAATCTATCAAATCGGCTTCAAATGACAAATCCGAACCGTTCAATCCAATGTCCTTAACAAGAGCTTCGTTTTCATATAAAAATTTTATGTTTCAAATTTATTTACTATCAAGTCAAGCGGTCAAAATTTGAAGGATTTTGTGCGCATTTTAATGCACTATTTTGCTCATTTTTTGACCACTTGACTTGATAGTAAATAAATTTGAAACTTAAATTTTTTAATATGGAAACAAAGCTCTCGTTAAGAAAATTGGTTTGAACGGTTCGGATTTTTCATTTGAACCCGATTCGATAAATTTTAGAGGCCAGAAGCATATTGTTGATATACTAGTGGAAGCGCGTTAGCCGTACTCTCTCTCTCTATATATATATATATATACACCCTATAGAGACTGTTGCTAATTTGCTGCCGGCAGCATTTCTGCCAGCAGTGCTGCCGCTGTTTTTTTATTTTGTGATGTCCAAATAACCGTTAGATATTTAATCTATATTATAATCTACTTGGGGACCAAATTTTATATTTTTTGGAATTTTTTTACTATATATTAAGCTGGTTTGAAAACCGCTGATTTCAATGCTGCAAAAATTTATTGAAATCAGAGGTTTTCAAACCAGCTTAATATATAGTAAAAAAATTTCAAAAAATATAAAATTTGGTCTCCAAGCATATTATAATATAGATTAAACATCTAACGGTTTGGATTTGTTGTTTGGACATTACACGGCTACATATATTCCCGGCAGCACCTCTGCTGAAATGCTGCCAGCAGCAATTTAGACAGACGTACCCTATATATATATATATAGGAAAATGGTTATATTTTTATGGTTATAAGTGATTTTCATGTCACCTTTTATTTGTTTGTCCTTTTGATAATAAATGGTTATATTCAATGACAATATCATAGTAATTGATGTACAAGTTGGATTTCTTAGATAAGGCCATGTGCGCTGATCATTTCATTGACGTCAAACTAAAGAGAACAGCTTAGGTCGGATAGATTTGCGTCCGCATTTTTGCATATGTTTTAAAATTTGTGCACACAAATCCTAAAACAAATTCGATGATGAGAGAACCATTAGAACCACTTTAGGTCCAATGGCCATTGGACCCAAGCTGAATTGCAAACTAAAACCATGTGGTCAGAACAGGCTTTGACTTTTCAAAACCGTGTTTGAAGCAACAAGGCCAATTGATTCCTTCCCTCATGTGCCGTAAAATGAAACAGAAACAAGCACCTCCCAGCCATATTTTTTATTTCTTCACACCTGCAAAAAGTTAAAGGAATAGAGGATTGATAACCGTTAGGTCAGAACAATTAGTAGGTATAATGTGCTTGAGGGATTTGAAGATACAATCCCTCTTTTGTCTTTTATATAGAATACTACGTCAAAGTATTACATCTTGTCATTAATTAATTAATGCACGTTTTAATTTTCTAATTTTAATAAATCTAACATTAATTTATTTAAACAACCTGTTGTAGTATAAAAGTATCCTTCCTAAGTGATTTGAAGGGAAAGATACATTGGCCTCCTTGAGAAGAATGGTTCTCTGCCGCATAATTCTTCTGCTAATATTCGCAGTTATCATTCGAGTTCATAGTCAGTTCGATCCTAATGGCAACTCCTCTCTCTCTCTCTCTCTCTCTCTCAATGTTTGATACTAATAATGATATGAGATTTTATATCCAGCAATTACTTGAAGGATAACGAGTACGCAATAATTCTTATCTTCAATCTTAATTACTTCATAAGATAACAAAAATAAGTTTTCTTATATATATCCTTATCCGATAAGAGCGAAAATAATTTCTTGTTCATAACCGCTTTATCAATTCCGTTATTGGCATCATTAGTATATTGGCTGAGGCTGATTTTCGATCGATTTGTTGAAAATAACATGAGGTAGTTTTATTCCTTTTTCAGGCTTTCTGAGTATTGACTGTGGGCTTCCGGCAAATTCTAGCTATGATGAAAGTGGAACAGGATTAAAGTATGTCTCAGATGAGCAGTACATCGATACAGGAAACTATTCCCAGATTTTATCCACATATATCACTAATACCCTACCCAAACAATATTTCACGGTCAGATATTTTCCAGCTGGAACTCGAAACTGCTACACCATTAGATATTTAAATGCAGGAATTAAATATCTTGTACGGGCAACATTCTATTATGGCAACTATGATAAGTTAAATATACCTCCAATGTTTGATATTTACTTAGGAGTAAACTTTTGGGATAGAGTAAATTCAAATTTGGAGTACTATTATGAAATTATGGTCAAGACTACTGCGGATTACTTGGAAGTATGTCTCGTTAATGTGGGCAATGGCAATCCTTTTATCTCGTCGTTACACTTGAGGCCACTGAATGGCATTTATTCAGTTGTGAATTCGACACAATCCCTGGTTTTGATTGAAAGGTTTAATATTGGAGCAAGCAAACAACAGTTAGTAAGGTCAGTAGTATTTTTTAATTTTCTTTTAGGAGAAGGTGAGTAGTATTAATTATGAAAACATGAAACGATCTATTTGCTACCTACTTGACTCTAATTCTATTCTGCAGTTAGTTACCGTATCATTTTTTATATTAAGCTACGTACCCATTCTCCTTACAAACTATTCATGAATGCATTTGCATTAGGATTTTAATAGGATATTGTGGCTGAATTATGAATGTATACTACTCGACGATAAAGCAGCACTGAAGGTTTTATGTTTTTTTGTAATATTTTGATAATTATTTGTTGTTATATTGAGACAGTTTTCTTTGCTGAAATGTAAAGTTATAGTCATATTTGTTATTTTCTTCCCTTGTGGAAACTTATTTTATTGCAATGAACTTAAATAAAAAAACATGTGAACGTCAAAAACGAATTAAGCTACTAAATTAAAATAGTGCTATAATATGGTGATAAATACTCTTTCTTCTTCCTCCATTGCTCAGTTAATTACTCTGAAATATAGGTACCCTAATGATATGATTGACCGGTGGTGGTGGAACAACACCCAAAGTGGATGGAATGAGATCTCAACAAACTCCACCGTAGAACCTGATGACGAATTTAAGACACCCTCTCTTGTGTTGCAGACAGCTGCTACAACTTCAAGTACCAAAGAACCCCTTAACCTCAATTGGTATAGTGATTATAAGTCCACCGAATATTATTTCATTCTTCACTTCAATGAGATCCAGAAATCTTTAACTGGTCGAAGGGAGTTTGATATACTTATCAATGGAATTAAGGCATATGATAAGCCAATTATTCCGGAGCCTTCCTTTTCCTTGTGGAGCTCTCACTGGCGATCAGGTTTTACTAGTTACAGTGTCTCACTAGTGGCTACTTCAAATTCTACTCTTCCGCCTCTACTTAATGCATTTGAACTGTATGAAGTTGCACCTGTCAGTGTTAGCACTTATGGTGGAGATGGTAAGTTTTTTCATCAGTCTAAATTAATTATTAATCATAAATTAATTCCACGTACTTGTGACAACCTAGTTGTAATTATTAGCATCAGTATGCAATTACATGTCGGAGTGAACACAGTTTACAATACTGTATTGCTTTATGCCAGTATGCGTAAGATAGGAGAGAGAACAAGAGAGGAAAGATAATACTTACTAATTTATAAAAAATAGATCTTATTACCTTACAATAAATTACATAACATACATAGTAATTTATAAAAAATATATGAGAGTAAATAGGCAGAAGGAAGAGGAAGGGAAAGAGAGGGAATGTGTGGGGTCCACAAGGACATTTTGTTAAGAATTTTGGAAGGAGGATATTTTGTTCTATGTTTTGAAAAAGAAGGGTACTTTGTAAAATTCTCCATTAGTTGATTACTTGATATTGGATATCTCAGAATCTTATGTCTCAAGTTGACTGTTCTATACATGCAGTTGCTGCTATTAATAATGTCAAGATGTACCATAACATCAAAAAAGATTGGAGTGGTGATCCTTGTCTTCCTAAAAAGTTCTTGTGGACTGGTATCAATTGCGCCACCGACACCTCCAACATTACAAGAATCATTGGCTTGTGAGCCCTGTGAACTATGTCTTTTCATATTTTATTTGGAAAGAGAAGCTAGCAGTTATACATAATTATTAAACAATTTTCATTAATTTTTCAGAAATCTGTCATCTAGCTTTTTGACTGGTCCATTAAGTGACTCCATTGGAAATCTAACTGCTATTGAGTATTTGTAAGTGCCTTCAACATAAGTTACATGTCTCTTATAAATTACAAATCCCAACGATACCTGTCCATTCTTAATTATACATAAGCACAAAATATAATGGCCCAAGTCATGTGTGCGGAACAACTTGGTTCCTAAGAAACCAGATTGTTTTTAAATTTTCATAGTCGTGAAGATCAGTTTAAGTGCACTCATATCCATAGAAGGAAAAATCCAGAATCAAAATCGGGATCGGTTTTTTTACTATTAAATCAGAATTAGGTGAATCAGATCGGAAACTTAGACTTTTTTGCCATAAACTTATTTTATACAAAATTTCTGTTTAAACAATAATTTATCAACAATTTCTGTTTAAACAAATTATTACAATCAAATAATTAACTAATAGAATATAATGCAAGTATTTCAACACTTATATTTAAATTTAGTTATATATTTTAGTGACAAAAGATAGTATAGTATGGTGTCAGTTGGCTTGCTTGATAATCAAGGGTTCCTTGGTTCGAGTCACATAGGAGAGGAAATTATTTTGGAGATTGGTAATTTGCTTTTTGGCTGATGGTATGACTGGAATGAAACTGTTTTGACCGAAATTAGACCGGAATAGGAGCATTTCGTCCAAAATTTGACTGGAAACCTCGGACCGTTTCGGCTGTAACTGGATGAAAAATTCACATACAGTGTAACTCGGCCTGAAATCGAATCAGTAGAGCCTATCCCATTCTGAATCAGCTGATTTTTCCTTCTATGCTCATTTCTTCATATTATATATGTTCTGCTAAATCTTTATCTTGATAACGTTTGGTGCCATATATTGGTCGTTTCATTTTTATTATACTCATGCACTTAACAATTCCTTAATATTTTTTTTCAGGGACTTGGCTGACAACAATTTATCAGGATCTCTACCTAGTTCTCTTGACAATTTAACAGCTCTTAAATTGTTGTATGTTTTTCTTGTAACTTTATAATCCTCCTGAATTTCTTACTTGATGTATATCATAATAGCTTTCTACTTTTCTGACCTTCCAGGGATATAAGAGGAAACCCTAAATTGTCGACCACCCTTCCTCATGAGCTATTGAAAAAACAACAAAATAGAAGTCTGGAGTATAGGTAATAATGTTTTTTCTTTCTTCCGCAGTTATTTGACCATTCTAGTTTCTCCAATGCTGTAGAATGTTTTGAAATTTTATTAGTTTGTGATGTTAATTTTTGAGAAACAAATAATTTATGATATTAAAGTTAATTTCTTGTAATATGAACTATATGAAACACATACAATAAGTGCAACGAAGGTCCAATACTCAAATGCCCTTACTGGCATGATTGAAAATAATTAAAGGAAAGCATATATGTTCTACAATCATGGATTCCAGACAACATTAGCCATAATTTATACAAACTAAATCATCAACCAATATAACAAAACTTATCATTAAATTTTTTGTCAGAATAAATGGATGATAACCATGTTGTTGGCTGTTATATTTGTCATTTCTTCTGGTACTTGTATTCAACTTTAATATGTTTCCTTATAGGTTTGGTGACAATATGATTTCATCCCCTCCTCCATCTCCTAAGAAGAATGTTAATATAATAGCAATTGCAGTGGGAGTCCCGCTTCTGGTTATTGCAGTTGCCATTGCAACAGTATTTTGGTTGAAAAGAAGGAAATGTAAGTCCTGTCTTTTGTCTGCTTTTTTTTACATTCTTGAGCAACAAAATTACCACACTATATAACTTTATAACTCCATTTGATATGTTTTATTAATGTGAACAATATTAAGCCACAAATTTCCTTCAGCATTTTTTCATTCATAAACGTTTTTACCTTCCGGGATCCTTATTAGTGTGTTGAGAAACAACAATAAGAAATAGTTTATTTCATTATACCAGGTGATGAATATCTTCATCAAGATCAGAATGCACAATTATATATCAACATCGCCACATTTATACAAAAATAATTAGCTAGTTAGCTCTACACATACTTTACAAATCAGAGAGGTAAATGTACAAATTAATCTGATTATATTTGATATATACAGATAAGCAATCAGGTGCACCAAAGGAATATGAAAGTTCGGAATCAAGTACCCTACAAAATGACCATGCCAAATATTATGCAAATATATCACAAGGAGAAAACCCTAATGTGAAACCACAATCAAAAGGAACAGAACAAATTTTTCTGAATTTTGAGAACCGCAAATTCAGTTACAATGATCTGAAAAAAATCACAAGTGGATTCAAGAATAAGATCGGAACAGGAGGATTTGGAAGTGTGTATTTGGGTCACCTGGATAATGGATTCGAAGTTGCAGTGAAGATGCTCTCTCAATCATCTACACAAGGGGTTAAAGAGTTTCTGGCTGAGGTAACAACCACAATCCCTCACCCGATTTAACTATTGCATAGTGTGCTATTGTGGCTATATATACATAGAGTTATATCATACAAATATTTGGAAATTTTAGCTTCTGCATAGTCTCTTATAGTAATATTTAAAACATTCTTTAGGCCGAAAATTTGGCGAGAGTTCATCACAAAAACTTAGTCTCATTAATGGGCTATTGCATTGATGAAAATTCCATGGCGCTTGTGTACGAGTACATGCAGGAAGGAAACCTACATGATAAGCTCAAAGGTGTTGATACTTAATCTTGCTCTTGTTTCTTTTTCTCAAATAAGTAGGTGCTGAAATGTCAATAACTATGGGTTTTAAGGTTATAACGTTATCAATTGTAGATAATGAAGCACCTCTTTCATGGAAGCAGCGACTTCGAATTGCATATGAATCTGCACTAGGTTCGTTGCAAATAAGCAATTCTTGTCATTTTCCTCCATTTGTTTCTATAATGTATAACCCAATAGAGTTTATGTAGTGCATCCAACAAAATAGTTTAACTCTGAATAAAATATACTGTAATCACTTGCGCGATCCTTTTACAAATAAAAACAAATGAAATGAAGGATTGGAGTATTTGCACAAGGCCTGTAATCCACCACTTATCCATAGAGACGTCAAGACCAGCAACATTCTCTTAAATGCAAATCTCGAGGCAAAGATTGCGGATTTTGGGCTCTCCAGGGCTTTTCACAGTGATGCAACCACTCATGTTTCCACAAGAATTGTAGGCACTTTTGGTTATTTGGATCCCGAGTAAGACCTCTTTTATTCTATGAAATCACCATCTTTTTATTATGACTTTTCTGAACATCACAAAATGTTTGACAACGATGGAAAATTACATTGAAACTGCAACCAATCAAAAATATAATCATGTGATCTATGTTATAGTTTGCTCTCTTTTTTCCCGACATGGAGCACTGGTAATTAAAAAAAAATCAACAATTAAATTATCTTTCAAATGACTTCCTATATAATAAATAAAATTCCATTGCACCAATTCTGCAAGAATGTTAACCTCATTTCAGATAACATGTGTATAATCTTATAGTTCAACATTTTGATAATTTGTTTCATTGGCTATCATGCAAGGTTACAGAATGCCAAAATATTATTCACATAAATGAATTTTCTTGCATGAACATATGTGTGTGTGTGTGTGTAAATGGGCTTTGGTGCTTCACGGTATATATTGATCAGCTAGTATATATCTAGGCTCTAAATTTTTTATTTACAAAATAACTTTATCTTAATGAAAAGCTTTTAATTACCTATGGCATACATTTTCAGGTACTATTTATTAAACCAGCTAAGTGCCAAGAGTGACGTGTTTAGTTTTGGAGTTGTTCTGCTAGAAATCATTACGGGCCGGCCCCCTATTAGTGCGGGTTTAGGAGGAGGTAGCTTGGTACAATGGGTTCATCAAAAACTATCTGGTGGAGATATTGAAAGCATAGTGGACCCTAGAATGCAAGACAAGTATGACATAAACTCAGTCTGGAAGGTTACGGAACTAGCTTGCCGTTGCACAGCACCCACCTCATCTCAGAGGCCTACAATGAAAGCAGTAGCTGCTGAGTTAAATGAAAGCATGGATTTGGAAATGTCATTGGAGGATGCTCATATAAAAAACAAGGAGAACTTGGTAACTGACGTAAGTCAGGACACTAATTTTGATATGGCTTACCAGGGTGACATTCCTGGGCCAGGACCAAGTGTGAGGTAATCTTATATACCTAACTTCTTCCATGTGCCAGGACCATGAAAATAATGAATTGTTTGTTAGGGAACAATATGAATATATGAATGGATTTGGATTTCATATTGTGCTGAATACTTTTGAGAGCATATATATCTTTGCTTTAATAAATTTTATTCCTGATTCTGAAGCACATAAATAAATCAAAGCACAGAATTAATAAAATAATGTGATTTTATTCTGAATAAATTAGCAACGTCTCATTTTATTATGTTTTAATGCTGATTTTCCTATTTTTGATATTTTTTTCCAAATATAGTAATCACTTTTCCAAAAAGGAATTCTTCCACTATTCATCTAATTAACTATGAAACTTCTTACAAATTTCCCAAGATTATCTTTCCTACTTTTCTAAAGGGGAATGCTATTTTAAGGGCAATAATTAATTTTTTGAGAGCTGAGAAAAATATTTTCTATTAATTCCAGTTTTACCCTTAGTTTAATTAAGAAATGAATGGACCTTTACTCTCTCTCCAGCTTAATTAGTTAAGAATCATAGTTAACAAAAGAAATGGGTTCTAGGAAATCTTATTTCTTTCTTATTAACCAAATCTTTTTTATGAATATATCTAAATTTTATTCAATTCACAACATCAACTCGATTCATAATAAGTTAATTATTGGTTTTACTAGTAAAAAAATGAGATGAAATAACTAGAGAAGTTGAAGATACTACTCAAGGAACCAGTTACAAACCAGTACTATTAATCAGAAAAGGCTACGTGTGAAATAATACATTTCATCACTGTTTTCTAGGAAGAATGCTATTCAACACCTTGTTTTCTTACTTCAGGTTTGCACTATTATCATTTCACCTAGCATTCTGTTTATTTTGAAATTCATATTTCCTTCATGCCAACCTGTCAAAAGTCTACAAAAGATGATGTATGTATACTCTATTGTAATTCAATATGAACAATGTGGACATGTGCCGAGAGGTATATATGTCTAATGGCTGCAAGCAATACTTGTGTGGTGCATAATAATAGTCTAAATATCTTGTATAATGCTGGATGGCATGCACAATTTACCATAGACATGATCAGTACTACCTTCTAGACATGATCAGTACTACCAGTTTCTTGAGTGGTATCTTCAATTTTAAATTTATGAATCGAGTTGATGTTATGAATAGGATAAAATTTTAATTTATATTATCCATAGAAAAACATTTAGTTAATACGAATGAGAGAAGATTTCTTCGGACTCACTTCTTTGGCTAACTATGATTCTTAGTTAAGTTGGAGAGAGTGAGAGTAAAGGCCCACTCTGTTTCTTAATTAATTATTTCTTAATTAAGGTAAGGGTAAAATTGGAATTAATGGAAATAGTACTAATCTTATATAACACTACTTCACAAGACTATCATGTTGAAAGAAGCAAGTGCACATAGAAAATCCAGCAGGCTAGAGGCGCACAATCACAACTTCTATTTGCTTCCCTGTTTGTGTTATCTAAAGATAGAAAGGAAGATATGTAATGATAGAATTGAGGATGCTAGATTATTTGTTTATGTAATTTATCTCTTTTCTTTTTCTCTTTTTTTCCTTTCCTAATTCTCCAATTCTTATCTCCCTATTTGAAGAGGCTACGATTCCTCGGATTGTAATACACATAATTTAGATTTTTTTTTTATTTAGAATTAATGAAAAAAATTTCGTTGAAACAAGCCTTGGATGGCATGATTTTCAGTAACTAGCCTTCACCGATCCCTAGGATCAGTGGAGCAAAAAAAATCAAAACTACACTGGTCCTAGGAACCGGTGGAGCACGTTTTTCACCAGCAGTGTTCGCTCGCCACAGAAGTTCTTTTTTAGCCCTCCATCGATCCTAGGAACTGGTGTAGGCTGTTTATATTATTTTCCAACGCGTTCGCTCGCCACAGAAGATCCGTTTTAGCCCTCCACCGGTCCTAGGAACCGGTGAAGGCTATTTCTATTATTTTCCATCGCGCGATGGCTCTGTCGGCTCTATCTCTCCCTTTCCTCCTCCTCCATCATGGTTCTTCATCCCAAATCGTGAGCCCCCTTTTATCTTTTTTTTTTTTTATTCTCTCAATATACTCAATCAATTCTCAATCCAATTGTCTCAAAATTTCAGGATTGTTTAGGAGATTTGAAAACTCTTCAGATCTACAATTTTGACAAGGTCAATATCTCTCTTTATAATTCTTATTTTAACCGAATTAAAACAAATAATTAATTTAATTTAGATTATTATTGTAAAATGTAGTGTTAAATTAGTATTTGGTGTAATTTATATTGATTTGGAGTATATTTAGCAATTTGGTGGTAATTTAATGGTAATGTAGTGTAATTTAGAGTTAATTAAGTGTAATGTAGTGTTAATTTAAAGTTTATTTGATATTAATTTAGTGGTAATTTAATGGTAATGTAGTGTAATTTAGAGTTAATTAAGTGTAATGTAGTGTTAATTTAAAGTTTATTTGATATTAATTTAGTGTAATTTAGTATATATGTAGTATAAATTTGTATAATTAAGTGTTCATGCAGTATAATGTAATTTTTTAATAATATGTATTACAATGTTTACAAAATTAGATAAATGTGTAAAATTAGTAATATGTAGTATAAATTTGTGTAATTAAGTATTTATGAAGTTTATTATTAAAATAAAAATTAGATGATATGTTGTTTACATATAGTTAAATTTTGATTATTGTAGCCATATGCTTGAAAAAATGTTTGTTTATATAATTATGTGTGATGACTCTCATCAGTTGCAAAAATATTGTTTATCAAATTTTCTAACAGAGTCAATGGATAATGTGAATTATCCGGAGCTGTTGAAATTAGCACCACAGAACTATAGAGCATGGAAAGTTCGTGATATGATAATTTTGATTATATCTATTAATTATTTGTTGCAAATAAATATTATATGAAGTATTTGAAGGGTTTATAATGTTTTATTTCTTTTTGGCAGCCTTCCTCTTCATTGAACTAGATAAATTCACATCAGACTAGTATTACTTACAACAGTCTGATGGATAATGCTCTAGAGAGATTAGGGTTGTATCAAATTGCTCGCCTTAATGATTGCAAGATTGATCCGCATTTGATTAGTGTTTTGGTTGAGAGGTGGAGGCCGGAGACCAATACATTTCATCTACCTGTTGGTGAGATGACAGTGACGTTGGAAGATGTTGCATGTCTATGGGGCTTACCGATTAAGGGTAATTAACTAATTAAAGTTGTTTATCGGTTAATTTAAATAACTATTTTTTTAAGATGAATTGTTGATTATATAATTCTTTTAATTTGTAGGTGACCCGATTACTGGCACCAGCGATACTGATTGGAACCCATACTTAGAGTATGATCTAGGGGCTGATTCGGCTCTTTTTTACGAAAAACCTCATTGAGACAATGCCATATAAATATAGGATTTATAATCCTAACACATCGAAAGAACGATTGTCCGTCTCTGCTTATGCGATTAGACTGAAATGGGTGCGGGCCAAATTTAGTGAACCCTTACAAGATTGGCACAATGATGAGAGAGTTGCACAGTACACCCGAGGTTTTTGTATGGATTTATTCGGGTCAGTTATGTTTCTGAATTCTAGTATGGATGGAGTCCCTGCGATGTACTTGCAATTCATCAATGATCTAGAGACTCCACAAGAATACAAATGGGGAGGTGTTGTATTCGCACATCTCTATCGAGAGTTGTCGTGTGCTTGCCTTGCAGGAGTAGACACAATAGCGGGTCCGATATTGTTGTTACAGATTTGGTCATGGACTCGATTTACTATTGGTCGGCCTATTCCCCGGGACGAGCCACCTCCCTTCGGTGGTGCAGATGAGGATACGAGAAATGCTTTCGGTGTGAAGTGGACCACTCGACATTTGTGGAAACGCAACCCTCACTTAGGTATAAAGATTTATAATTCGAAATGAATTCGATAGATTTATAATTTTTTTTTAAAATTTTTGACAGGTGGTACAGTCATGTATAAAGATAGCTTTGATAGACTAGCTGATGAGACAGTTAACTAACGACTATACGTTGATTACTATGATCAGTTACCTGGACAAGTCCGACGACAAAAGAGGTATTGGATGAGCTGCAGTTACGTGTGCAGCCAATTGGCAGGAATTAATCTTTAAAGTTCAGGTGTGCAGAAAAATACTACTGCCATAGAAGGGATATGCTATAGAAGATACAAGTAATAAAAATGTGATACAACTTAGTAAGATACATTAATGCATGTCATAACATGATACAATAAAAATGTCTAAATAAGATACATCCCTAATGATACAATACAATGTCAACACAACCAATTCTTGGATTACAATAAAAATGTCTAAATAAGAAACATTAATGACAGTGTTTAAATTCTTCAACATCTACATGATTTTTTTTTTTTTGTAAAAAAATGGAGCTCAAGCTTTCAAATTACATATCCTGTTGTTATTATAATAAAAAAAAATTTCATTTAAATTTCAAAATCATGACCTCTCTTATCAGAAACCATTCATGTGCTTTGACCACCACACAAAAACTAATACTTAATATCTACATGCAATTAGTTGACTTATTTATTGCATGTGATATATCAAACTATTTACCTATATATAAAGCATTTTGCGAATATTGTGCTTCACAAATACTAAAATGATATGGATATGAATACATATTAGTTGAGATAAATTTAATTAAAAAATAAATCGAGTACGGTACACGTCTCGTTTATTATTTGAATTGCAAGGATATGGATACCTAATATATTGATATAATTAAAAGAAGATTAGAGATCTGTACAAATCACGTGCAACTTTTTTCAATCGTGGGTCCAACCAGTTGTGTTTATTGGCTTCTTTAGTCCACTGGCGAGAAACATACATCCTTAAAATATTAATATCTTCAGGCTGACTATGTGGAGAAGATCATATGAAATCTTCTATTTGAATCTTCTCTGTTTATAAAATTACACCTTTCAATTTTCACTACGTAATTAAGGAGGGAAGTTTTGCTGTCGTTTCCTTCACGTTTATATCTGATTTTTTTTCCTCCCAAAACCTACCACAAATTAATCCAGAATTCGAGAAAGTCCAACGAATTCGTGAAAATTTCATCCGCATATGCTTCCATTTTTCTATAATTATTTTTCAAATGTGTGGATTTATTTATTGGTTAGGTCTTTTTTTTTTTTTTTTGATAAAAGGCTTTGTAAAGCCCGTTTCATTAAAGAAACTTCAAATTGGATACAAAACACAAGTTCAAAATATGTGCCATTGGAAGGCCAAGCTACTAGTGCAGAAAATAAAAGATAGTTCTAATCTAACAGCTAATAATATATTACAAACACATGCAATCATAAAGATACTAAGAAGTTTATCCTACCGACTCACGTGAGTCAGCTTCTTCCTCCATAGGGCTATGATAAACTACCAGCTGCATGTTGTTTGCTTCCACCTCTGCAGTAGGGTCCCACACCTGTAATGGTATCATATCCACATCTTTTGGCATCCAATCAGCCTGAATTATGTCTCTGGTCTTTTAATGATCCCTGCCCAATATGTGAGTAAAGAGATAATAAGTAAAATAATCGTTCGAAATGTTTTATTGGGGACATTGTTAAAACAAAAGTCATTCCTGAGTTTCCATACAGTCCAGCACAAGACACTAAACATGGTTAAAAAAGCTAGTTTAGATTTCCCATTTAGAGAACAAGCAAACTCTACAATATCAGTAATATTCTGCCAATGAGAGAAATAGTGTTGGG
This sequence comes from Carex pumila, assembly GCA_033356055.1. NCBI lineage: Eukaryota > Viridiplantae > Streptophyta > Magnoliopsida > Poales > Cyperaceae > Carex > Carex pumila. The sequence continues at coordinate 148,875 of JARJHM010000242.1, forward strand.
TACCACCCATCCAAAACCAAATTTGTTGTGTGAGAGGACATTTTAGGAATAAATGATTAGTTGTTTCCTCTTGACTACAAAATTGACACTTTGTGCTACCTAACCACCCTTTCCTATTGAATTGGTTAGGTCTTTTGTCCAAAGGATTTTGGATTGAATCTTATTTCAAGTCAGGCATTAACTGTTGGATTAACGTTGAGATTCACATAGCGATTTAAATTTGTGTGCTACTAAATCGTCTCAACGATTCTTAATTTAATTTGATCTAACGTACATAACTCGATTTTGAATAAAAATTTGATCCAATTTATTTATTATTTATTTTGTTCTTGTAAATGAATAAAACAATATGTTATTGATGCGCCAAAGTTTGTTTGTTATCAAGAAGTCTTGAACCAACAAAATAAAGCGATGCCCGCTCTATGACTGCATAGAGATACCGTTTATTCAAATCCCTAGTCGCATGTGATGCCGGTCTAGTTGTGCAATTAGAATCGTTGATTAGAATAATATATATCCTATCACCATTTATTAGATAAATATATATATATATACATACTTCTCCTCATCTTTCTAGTCCATGGATAACCCCAGAGAGAAGAGGATCAATGTTCTCATGCTTCCATGGCTTGCTCATGGCCATGCAAACCGTTACCTAGAGCTAGCCAAGAGGTTAACCCAAGAGCTAAACAACCTCTCTATTCACTTTTGCTCGACCCCGATCATACTCGATTCCATACGAGATAATGTTCACCGGCATTCGACGGTTACAAGTCCATCGAGCATAAACTTGGTCGAGATTCGGCTACTGGAAACAGAAGAACTACCAGCTCATCTGCACACCACAAAACACTTACCGCTGCATTTGATTCCAGTACTCACTCAAGCATTCGCCCAGTCGGAAGAAACCTTCTCACATCTTCTGGAAACTCTAAAACCTGACCTCCTCATATTTGACATCTTTCAACCATGGGCAGCAAATATCGCACGCCAACGCAACATCCCATGTGTTGTGTACATCGGTTGTACCGTTGCGATGTCGTTGTGTGCTCATAATTATTTTGCACCTTCTAAAGATTTCCCCTTCCCTGCGATCAAGTTAACCCAAGAGAATCGTAGACAAAGAACTGGACCACCCGAAGGAGATCAAGGTTATCGACATTTTCAAGAGAAAGTTGCACTTTGCTGGCAGCTCTCTGACTTTATAATAGCCAGGTCTTTTCGCGAAATTGAGGCAAAGTACATCAACTACCTCTCGGCCCTTATCAGGAAGGAACTGGTTCTGACAGGACCCTTGATTCCAGATGTCGGCAGTGTTTCTCCTGGAAATATCCAAGAAGAAGAGAAGGTCATGCAATGGTTAGACCAGAGAGAACCGAGGTCTGTGGTGTTTGTTTCATTTGGTAGCGAGTGTTTCATGCCGTACAATGAAATGGAGCAACTCGCTCACGGCTTGGAGCTCAGTGGTGTTTCCTTCATTTGGGTTGCTCGCTTTCCAAAGAACAATGATGAAAAGGATAATGAATCGGCGAAGGCGCTGCTACATGGATTGGTAGAGAGGGTAGGTCCACAAAGGGGGCTTGTGATCACCTCATGGGCACCACAACGAAGGATCTTGCTTCACCGCAACCTTGGTTCCTTTCTAACACACTGCGGTTGGAGCTCAGTAATCGAAGGAATGCAGGCCGGTGTTCCCTTGTTAGCATTACCAATGGATTGGGACCAACCAGCGAATGCCAAGCTGATAGTAGAACTCGGCATCGGAATAGAAATCCCACAACATGGTCTCGGGAATTTTAAAGGGGAAGATGTTTGTGCATGCATTAAGCAAATTCTAGTGTTGGAGTATGGTGGCCGTGTCAGGAAAAACGCGGAGGATTTGGCGAAGGTGATATGCAATCGAAAAGATGATGACATCCGAATTTTGGCTGATAAGATTCTGGGACTTGCTAGCAATCCTAAAACAGCATAGGCGAAATCAGAAATATACTTCACCTATAGTTAGCACTGAAATGCTCTTGTTATATATTTATAAAATGTTCATCTATTGTGGTGTTTGTATTTGGCTCTATCTCCTCTCCAGACTCCATGTATGTTTCCTTAATTATATAATTTATTTCTTGCAAATTGGATTCTGTTGTTTTCTTCAATGAATACGTTTTTTTTTTTTTTTTCCCCCTAGCTGCACTAGAGAAGAGTTGTTACTAGTACTGTGTTGTATGAAGGAATTACAGAGCAATTCTTGTATAATTTTTAAATTTACAATTTATGGAAACGAGGGAACCTCTAAGGTCATTGAGACAGAAAACGCGATCATAAACAGCATATCATACACACACACAAACAGAGTGAAAGTCTTCAACCGTGTCCGGAAGTGGCATTTATTTGTACATGGTTGAATAATACTAAACCGTCTCCAATTCTACTAGTTCATGCATGGTAATTTTTTTAGAAAACCGTGTATTGTTTTGCTTAGTTTTCAAACACTGTTATTTAATTGAAGCCGTGCACGATTCTTTTGCGCCTGTCAGATACCGTCATCCTAATTCTTATTATATTTATGTAAAATTGTATAGAAAAAAAAAGGTTGGTAGGAAGGCAACAATAAACATAATACTTAATGGAGAAGATCCTTTATTAATTACAGTGGCCAGATATGCGTCTCTTTCGAAGTCTATATCTGTATCTCTCAAGTATTTCACAGCGTGAGAGATGATTAGCTGATTCAAATCGGACAATTCAATCATGTTGACTAACTGATGTGGCAACATTGAATGCAATTATGTGTGTGTATATATAGTGTCCAGCTAATTTCATAACATTATAATTTTTGTCTAAGTTATAAAGAGTTAATTTTTGTTATTTTAAAGTACGAATAGTAGAGCCAAACTGTCCAATATGATCTTCATGTTAAAATGTGCTTCAATACAAATTTTATATTTTTTGAAAAAAATTTACTATTTTTTTAAAATAGATACAATATTACCATCTTCAGATAATTCTAGATCATCTAAAATAATAATTTGGTACCTATTTAAAAAAATAGTAAAAGAATTCTAAAAGAATATGAAATTTGCTCTAGTTCTCCAAGCACATTTTAATATGGAGATTGTGTTGAGCAACTTGGACCGACTGTCATGACATTTGCTGGATTGTCTCTGTTTGTCTATCTCTCTCTCTCTCTCTCTCTCTCTCTCTATATATATATATATATATATATATATATATATATGAGTTGGATTATGATAAGCTGTGAAATAAGATGCTTGTTTTAATTCATGTTTATATTTTCATTTTCAAAATTTAAGTAACCAATCGATGTAATGTTTGATGTCAAATCATTTTACATTTTTGAGATATGTTTACCATTTTTTTAGGTGCATTTTCGATAATAAGAAAAACAGTGATTTAAAAAAACTCTAAATAAATAGTAAAAGAAGGGGCTGAGTTGCCTTAGCAACTCAGTATAGTCCATCTATAGAGAGAGATGTCTCGCTAAAATATCTCCGCATTTGCATAAGCACACCTACTTCGAACAGTTATTCTAAACTATATGATACAAATATATAAACCGATCAATTCGATCTGTATAAACAGTCCGAATATATATCCTTTTTTAAAGTGCGGTTATTATATTTGTCCAATAGCACGGACCAATATGTTTATATTCTTCCATACTATGAAAAAATATTTCTATTTTAAAGTTCAAACATTCAATCTAAACTGTTAAGCACGACCTTCATATGAAAAGGTACTTGTAGATTAAATTTTTTAGAAAGTTTTTACCCAGATAGTGGCACTATCAACTCCTTGAAATTAAGTGGGTAAAAGGAGGCTGAATCTTGCTTCCTATGAGCCCGGCTTACACTTGCAACTGTTTGTTCCTTTGCATTGTGCATTCAACGGGCAGTACTATTGCAGAGACCATGCACACAAGAAAACCGAAATAGTGAAAAGTAATGGCCACGAAAAGCTTACTACAAATTTGTCATCATTGAGTGGTATGAAAGTTTGTTGCGTTGGTTCAAACAGACTGAACTTGAATGGAACAGATTTTGGGTGGGGTACACCGGGATTGGAGGCGTTTGTGTCGATGAATAGTGATGGTGATGTGATGATTACAGCTGGGAAGGAGAAAGGCAGTGTGCAGATTACAGTTTTTGCTCAAGGAAGACATGGATGTTTGAGAGAGGGTTGCAAGAGACACTAGTTGCTAGCAAAGAGGTGAAGCTTTGATCTTGAACTCGAGATATTTAGCATGGATTTAGTTTGATATCTATATGATTTATGGGAAATTTTGTTGGAAATTAACATGGAAGATGTTAGATGTTATAAATTAAAGATTGCCACACTCAGCATTTGAGTTGACAGTATTACATGTTTTGTTCAAAACAGCAAAGTTATCACATAATTATGATTTGATAGGATCATACATTCAAATGCTAACAGGCTGGGCCTATATTAATGGATTAGGGGAAAAGAATATTTAAATATGTTGTGGAAACAACTGCATGCTGCGCTGAAGCAAATGGACTGGGCCTTTTGTCAATCTTGGTTTGACATTAAACTGCCATATCACAATTAAGGAAACAGAAAAACACACACTACCAAATAATTTGTGGTGTCAGATTGTATCTGCTGCAGTGCTTTTAAAAATGTTGTCTCACAAATGTTGTGGTATAGCTTGTCTTGACAAGTCTTAGACATAGTTCGTAAAATGGGAATCAGAATTGGGTAAATCAGTTGGTATCGATTGAATCAGATTGGAAACTCAAAGTTTCTTAGATAGAAGTATGTTTTGTAGTAAAATAATAGAAAAAATTAATAAATAAAATAATTTTGATTCCTAAGAAAAATAAATATAAGAAGAAAACTAAAGGAATAATAAAAAAGGAGATACAAAACATAGAAAAACAATTCAAAAGCGAATGCAAAAAATGGAAGGCTCCAATAACGAACAAAATGGAGAGGAGAAAGAAACGTTGACAGATCCTTTTATATGTCATTACACCTTACATGTGGCCCCATCTCCCTATCAGAGTTTTTTGGCTACTCCTGATTCATTATGGACCAAATGGTTTTTAGATTTCTATATTCAATAGACTTGGTACACCAAGTTTATTTAAGATGTCCCTAGCCATTAGCCTTTCTTCTTCACAGAACCCTTCGTTCTTCTTTCCCAAATCAAAAACTCCTCTTCTGATAAAACCAAATTCAGACTAGAAACGGAAAAATCAGCTCATCAGGAAGAGAATTGTCCTAAATCGGTCTGGAATCGGTCAAGACTCGCTTGACTTGATCTGACTCGGACCAAAAATCGGGCAACTCGGATGAGTCAACATGATTCAACAGAGTTTTGATGAAAAAATCGCATAAGCATGAAACTCGGATGAAACTCAGGTCGGACCCAACCAAAACCGCTCTGAATTGGCTGAGTCAACTCATACTTGGCCGATTTCCAATCCATGGTCTTCGACACGGCACGTGCCAACATGCGTCGATGAAAAGGACGCAGTTTTTTATCATACTTTGAATTCAGGAAAAAAGTAGATCCATTATCCATCAAATTTATATTGATTTCGATGGACAGTGCTGTCATCTTATTTGCATAAAAATTTCTATGTACTTGATCTGCGCAAAAATTAAAGCAGTACACACGAATTTGGAGACAAATAAGACAAAAGCACTGTCCGTCGATCGAATCTAAATTTGAGTTGCATGGACATGGAACCTAGCTACCATTTCCGTAAATTAATATAGAAGAAGAGCATTTCATGTATGTAGAAAACATACATGAAGCCTGGAGATCATAAATATATACACCTGAATAAACACACAACAATAGGAGCTTTTTTTTAATTTCTTCCTTTTTTTTTTTGTAATAATATAGAAGAACAGGAGTATTTCAGTTCTATAGCTCAAATTTATTTCTGATTTTCCCAATTCTGCTTAATGATTGTTGACAAGTTCCAGAATTTTATCAGCCAAAATTCGGATGTCATCGTCTTTTCGATTGCGTATCACCTCGGCCAGATCGTCTGCATTTTTCCTGACATTCTCACTATACTCCGACTGGAGAATTTGCTTAATGCACGCAGCAACATCTTCTCCCTTAAAATTTCCAAGGCCACGTTGTGGGATTTCTACTCCGATGCCAAGCTCTACTATCAGCTTGGCATTCGCCGGTTGGTCAGTATCCATTGGCAGGGCTAACATGGGAATGCCGGCTTGCATTCCTTCGAGTACTGAGCTCCAACCACAGTGTGTTATGAAGGATCCGAGGTTGCGATGAAGCAATATCTTTCGTTGTGGAGCCCATGAGGTGATCACAAGCCCCCTTTGTGGACCTACTTTCTCCACCAAACCGTGTAGCAATGCCTTCGCCGATTCTTTACCCTTTTCGTCATTCTTTGGAAAGCGAGCAACCCAGATGAAGCAAGCACCACTGAGCTCCAAACCTCGAGCGAGTTGCTCCATCTCATCGTAAGGCAGGAAAAACTGGCTTCCAAATGAGACAAACACCACGGACCTCGTCTCTCTCTGGTCCAACCATTGCATCACCTTCTCTGCCTCTTCACTATTTCCAGGAGAAACACTCCCGACATCTGGAATCTTTGGCCCCGTCAGAACCAGCTCCTTGCCGATGAGGGTCGAGAGGTAGTCAATGTACTTGCCCTCAATTTCGCGAAAAGACCTGGCAATTACAAAGTCTGAGAGATTCCAGGAAAGGGCAACTGTCTCTAGAAAATGTCGATAACCTTGATGTTCTTCGGCTGGCCCAGTTCTTTGTCTTCGATTCTCTTGGGTTAGCTTGATTGCAGGGAAGGGAAACTCTTTAGAAGGTGCAAAATAATGATGGGCACACAGTGACATCGCAACAGTACAACCTATGTATACAACGGCCGGGATGTTGCGTTGGCGTGCGAGCTTTGCCGCCCATGGTTGAAAGATATCAAAAATGAGGAGGTCAGGTTTCAGAGACTCTAGAAGATGCGAGAAGGTTTGTTCAGACTGTGCGAAGGCTCGTTTGAGTGCTGGAATTAGATGCAGTGGTAAGTGCTTTGTGGTGTGCAGATGAGCAGGCAATTCTTCATTTTCGTGAAGGCAAATCTCTACTAGGTTTATGCGGCTTTCTGGTGGCAGTGGGCTCGACGGACTTGTTACTGTTGATTGCCGGTGAAGATTCTCTCGTATGGAATCGAGTATGATCGGAGTCGAGCAAAAGTGAATAGAGAGGTTGTTGAGCTCTTGGGTTAACCTCTTGCCTAGTTCTAGGTAACGGTTTGCATGGCCGTGTGCAAGCCATGGAAGCATGAGCACATTGATCCTCTTCTCTCTTGGGTTATCCATGGACTAGATCTATAGAAGAAGAGAAATATCAAATATGTATATATTTATCTAATATATAATGATGTGATATAATTAGGTGGGCACTATGTGGTAATCAGAGAATTATTTAATGCAATCACCAACTAGGCAGACATCACAAGTTTGCTCTGGTGATTTTACAAGATTATACATCTCCTTGGTTATTGCCCTCGGAAACATTTGGAGTTTTGCGAGGTCAATTTAGGTACGTATATCCCTGGTAAATATATCCTGAAACTTTTTATTAATAATAAAAAGGAAAATTTCCAGTATACCCATATAAATATTTGAAATAATCAATTTTCCCAAAAAAAAATCAAAATATCTAATATTCTCACAAAATTTTTACATAATCTCTTCTATCCTTCTTTTAGTTATTTAACCTTTTTATTTAATTACTTTAAAAATTATATTGACTAATATATCCTTCCACATGAAATAGAGATGTACAGCTCTTCTAATTTTCTCTCTCCCCGTCTTGTTTGTTCTCTAACACTACAAAAATATGCTCTTTTCTCTTATTCACCTTCCTTTTTCTCCTCCATTTTTCTTATTCCCCACAAAACAGCAACAAGCTTCAAGTATTTCAACCAATTCATGTTTAAACTGTTCAGTAGGCCTTGAGTTGTACCTTGTTATACCTTGAAATAGTAGTTTAGTAGGCTTCAATTGCAAGACTTACATCATGATAAGTGCAATTTATAGAACAAATTGTGGAGCAATCATGCACTCTTGAGAATAAAAAATAAGGAGAAAAGGAACATAGAGCGATCTTTGTCTGAGACCAAATCAAACATATTATAAGAGCTAAAAGAGCAAAAAAGAAAATTAAAAAAATTCCAAATTATTTTCTTCTGAGACAAGCATCTGTTACACCCTCCTAAATCAATCAGTAGTGTGTTATTAATAGATCAACTGATTTTTCTAATTGTCTAAAAAAATAATAAAAGGTTCCAAAATATAAAATTTGGTCTCCAAGTTTATTTTCAGAGTAAAACAATTCCAAAATATACGGATCAGTTCCTTGTACAGTTCTCTCTATTAAAATAAGAAATAATTCACTCGGTCTCAAACATCATCTAGATCTCTTTTGTGAACTCAGATAATTAGGCATGCATTACTGCTGTTGATTTACCAAGCGGCCATATCTTTTCTTAGATTAATTGTTTGTTACATCGATTTATGACGACCCGACATGTTAATATACTTTGAAAAACAGCATGGTTTGGGATCTTGAACAAGCTAAGGATTTGGTGAAGCCTTTGAAAAACTATATATGAAGTTGATTTGATTTGAATCAGTGCTCTTTTTACCTTTCTGAGGTCGGAAATGATTGTTGTATGGACTATTTATTATCTTGTATTCACTATTTAATTGTATTTATTATGATGGAATCTATGGTAGTGTCACACAGTCACAGGGACCACTTCAAGAAAAAAACATTATTTGATGGGGTAAAGAGAAAAGATAGCATCAATCTATGGTACTGTCACAGGGACCACAAGGACCACTTCAATAAAAATATCCATAAAGCTCCTCAATCAATTAATTTTTATATCTAAGTATCATGATAAATAAAAAAAAATTAATTAGACATCTACTTTTGGTATTTTTCTCAAATACCAAGTCTCTTGTTATGTTAGGGTTCTTTGAGAAAAGATTACAAAATGTAAATGCATTATTGATATTTATACTTGGCCCTTTGTTGAAAAGTGTGATCCAAGAAAATTCTTTTTTTCTAAACAAAATATTATAAAAAAAGATAGAAAAACAGAGAGTATGGTAGGATTTTCATAAGGATCGATAAAATTTCTACCGATTCAAAAAATTCAAAGTTTAAAATATGCAATCGGCCCACTATTCAAATTCGGTTTGAATATAATTCAAACTAATGCAATTTGATTCGAAATTAAGAGCAATTCAATTAAATTAAATTTAAATTATTAACAAAAGAATCCAGATTCAGATTCAAACAAATTTAAATTAAAACCAAACCCATTATTGGAGTTCGGATTCCATACGGTCAAGTTAAGTGGTTTTAAAATTCTCCCCAGAACCCAGCTACTTTTATAGGCTACTGACCGCTGCTTTTATTTTGATTTCAAATTGTGGGATAAAGAATTATAAACCAGACGACTAGGCGCTGAGCGCTACTTTCTTCAATAGCTTCATTATTTTATTATTAATCATGAGCAGCCCAATAAGTAAGCCCAAATGTGAACCTTTCAGAGCCATTCCCGGATTGTAACATTGATGTATCAAAGAGTTGGTGTAGGGCCCGGGTATATGCAGAGGCGCACAGAGAACACGAGGTGTATATGATAGTACTGGGCCCACTGCATTTAAATTAATTTTGACTCGAACTAGTTTAAATTAATTTCAAACCGAATTATTTTCGAATCTAATTTTTTTCGAACTTTTTCAAATTAAATCATGAATCTCAAATTTTTTGTGCACCCCTACTTCTATGCATCAAAAATGAAAACACTCTTTATATTTCTCTTATTTGTAATATTTTATATAGATAAAATATCCTCCTAATCCAACCTGTTGGCAGGCGATGGGTACAACAAAGTTTGTATTAGTCCGATTAGAATCATGAGTTCAGATCCTCTACAATACCTTACCGTTTAAATTAAAATCATGATCGACCGAGTATATAATCTGATTAATTCAGTATAAATCAATAATACAATATATATTTTTTTTAAATTGTGCTAATAAATAATGACAAAAAATGATTGGGATATATATATCAGCGGGGCACATTGAAAATAAATGAAATACTGTTTTTTAGATTGGTACAGAATTTATTGGAGTGGGGACGGTTTGATGGACAATGTTCAAAAAATGATATGACAAGATGTCATGTAGAAATTTGGGTTCCGTTTGTTGGAGTCCGAATCAAGTCCAAATCGTTAGGTCACGAGGAGCCATCAGCACTAGCTTATTAATTAAGAAAGTTTCTTCAGCAAATTTACAATTGATTGTAAATTTGCGGACCCGGTTGTTAAGAAACATCTGAGGGTATTAGAATATTTATGTTTGATACAGACTGTTTAATTACTTGATTTAAAAATTATAGCAGTCTTTAATTATGAGTCCATATCTTCTTAAGATATTATAATATTTCTGTTTGATACAGACTGCTTAATTTAAACAGAATGTGGATCAATTCATCTGAAGGTAGAATCCACAGAGCACCTTAAATATTTGTGTTGATTCTGATCATAGGATCCGGATTTAAACATAAATATTTTGTTACCTAAGGTGATGATATGAATCCAGGTTTTAGTCATGTCAAATGTCTGCATAGCTGTTATTTTAAATTAGGAGCGTTATTTGCATTTTTTTTATTCGTTTAACTGATCCATACAGTTACCCTTACAAAACGAGTATGGGTAAAAAAAATAATTTGTTAACTATATAGTACGGATAAGGATACAATTTTTTCGTTAACATAATGAGTTAAATTTTGATAGTTGCCACTCATTCGCCACCTCTCCTTCCATTCAGGTCTCACTTTTTTCATGCCTTGTAGTCTTCATTCCAGATACATCACCAATCCTCCCTCTTGGTTGTACCTTCTTGAGTGGAGAAAGTATGAGAGAGGAAAGAGGAACCAGAGGCGATCGTAGCCAAAAATGTGATATCGTCGGAGTTTGGAGCGTAGAATTTCCATTTCAATTGGAGTGCGACAGTAAGTAGATCCAGCGATTGTTGAAGCGCAACAACAGTTGATGAAGCGGATCCGTTCATGGAGCGAGATGACGATTAAATTATTATGGTGATCAACATCTCAATTAGAGCATGATGGTAAATAGATCCAGTTGCTGTTAGAGAACTGCGACGGTCGAAGTAGCAAGTCTGGTCGTGGAGCGAGATGAGGATTAGAATACTAGATTATATTTTATGAGAATAAAAGAATAAATTTAGTAAATATATTTTTTATCAATGAAATTGTTAGTTGGCATTTAAAGCCACTAACCTTAAAAAATAATATGGGTAATTGTAGAATTATTAAAAAAAATTAAATATATATACACATAGGCAGACCCAAGAAGGCCAGAGTAGGCACTCTGGATTGAAAAAAAAATTATACACAGTGGTATTTTATATTTGTGCCTACCCTTGGATTTAATTCACAGTCCAATAGAAGAAAATTACGCAAAAAAAAAAAAAAAAGTCAACCCAAACTAATTCGCTACTCCACTTAGAAGAATCGTCGATTTGTTAGGAGAAAAAATAGGTCTGCTACTAAGTATATAAATATGTATTGTGTCATAAGTAGTTATCCCATAACTTGGATGATATGCCGTGTCGTAATCAAATTTGAAAGAAATTCATGACACGCGAACGGTCACAGCACATTTATCATGATGTGACCCCACATGACATGTTCAAACTTGACTAGTCACATTTATCATGTTTAACTATTTTTTCATAATTCAAGTTAGTTTTTTTAGGATTCACCATGCAATCAAGATCTAATGGTTCTAATTACACGTGACCATGTGTCATGCCGTGACCAACCTTTTGTGTGACGGGCCTTGTCGTGATAAATTTTTGAAAGATAATCACAGCACGTAATTAGCACATGTGCCGTGATGGAACCATATCCGTGCCGTGACGTTCGTAACGTGATTGTTTTAGATATCTATTCACTACTCCGCTCTAATTTGTCAGCTCTAATTTGTCAGGAGAAAAAAATTTACACTATTATCTATATTTTGTGCCTACTCGATCGTGATCAAAATTCTTAATCTTATACATATTATTGGATTTGGGTTATCATGCTTTCAAAAGTAGAGATGTTGTTTCACTTGTTAGTTATACTATATACGAAAGAAATTAAGAATAATAAGTAACGGAAGAATGATATATATATAGTTTCCGAGTTACTTTTATAGATTATCCAACTAAAGTTGTTCCTCTAAATTCAAACAAATCATCATGGATGGGTTACGCTACTCCATAGAGTAAAACGCGTTTGTACGCCATATTGTATTTTCATTTTGAAAATTCAAATGACCAATCCGAACCGTTAGATGTGATCTCCATATTGAAATGAGCTTGTAGACCAAATTTTACATTTTTTGGAATTTTTTTACTATTTAAAAATGCTTAATAAATAGTAAAGAAATCCCAAAAATATAAAATTTGGTCCCAGGCACATTTTAATTTGGAGATTACATCTAACGGTTCAGATCAATCGTTTAGATTTTTAAAATAAAAATATAGCAACGTGGAGCACCAACTCATTTTACTCCATGAAGTAGCGTAGCCCATCCCCAGAACACCAATCTAATAATGCTGCGTTTGAATTCTAATCTCTAAACGTGAATCATGAAAAAAAATTATTTTTCAATTTTTTATTTTAATACAAAATTCATAATTATAATTAGAGGAGGGATCAAGTTACAACATTTTTTTAGTTACAACAAGTTACAACAAGCTTTTTTTTAATTTTGGAAGTCCAAATCGTCGATCCAAACCGTTAGATGTGATCTCTACAATAAAATGTGCTTGGAGACCAAATTTTATATTTTTTGAAATTTTTTTACTATTTATTAAGATGGGTACAAAATTCAATGGTTTGAATTTGACTAGTTTTTGTAACTATCTTAATAATAGTAAAAAATTTCCAAAAAATGTAAAATTTGGTCTCCAAGCACATTTTATTGTAGAGATCATATCTAACGGTTTGGATCGACGATTTGGACTTTCAAAATTTAAAAAAAGCTTGTTGTAACTTGTTGTAACTCAAAAAATGTTGTAACTTGATCCCTCCTCTTATAATTATGAATGCACATGCATGGACAACATGGTGCATGTGCTAGGAAATCATACCACATCACAATCATAGAAGGAAAAATCAATTGAACAGGACCAGAATCCACCGATTCAGATTGGAATCATTCGGTGCTGATTCGATCTCAGGCTAAGTTACATTGTATGTGAATTTTTTATCAATTTCAGCCAAACGGTCTGATCCCAATCAAATTTTGGAAGAAATGATCCTATTTCAGTGAAATTTTGACCGAAACGGTTTGATGTTAGTCATACCATTAGCCGAAACGCGCAAATACCATTCTCCAAAAAATTTTATTCTAGCCTGAGTGGAACCAAGAACCTCTTTGTTATCAACTAAGCAAACTTCCACCACACTATGCTATTTTTTGTTACCATAATACATAACTACATTTAAATAAAAATGTTGTAATGCTTGTATTATATTGCATTAGTGGATTATTCGATTGCAATCATCTGTCTAAATAAAAATTGTTGATAAATTATTTTTTCATCATTTTTTTTCTATTTTTTAGTAAAAAACGAGCTTCCAGCAAAAAAGCCTCAGTTTTCGATCCGATTTGAATAGTTCCGACCGATTCACTTGATTCTGATTCCATGATCAAAAGACCAATTCTGATTCCAATTCTCATTTTTCCTTCTGTGATCACAATAATCTAATTGTCTAATAAAAGTGAAAAAAGAATAAATAATAGAGTTTGCCCAAGGAATAATTTATAAACTTTTATCTGGGAGTATTACAGATATAAATTGCTGAACACGAAAGCAATTTATGTTCACTAAATACATATCTCTAATGCTTGGCCATTATTTCATCACTTTCAAGATGTACTCCAATGAGAAGGGCAATTTAATTATGTTCAATAAAGGCGAAGGTGGAGGAGGTGGTGGATTTAATGATGGGCCCCAATGAGAAGGGCATTGAAATTAGAAGACGAGCCAATGAGTATGGAAATGTGAAGAACAAGGCATGAGATGAGGGAGGAGGCTCTTCCAAGGAGAGCTTCCTACAGTTTGTGCAATCGATCAATAGGGCAGCTAGAAACAAATGATCGAGTTACTTTAGTTTAATTATTGTTTGTAACATTATAATTCACAAACAGTAACTTAAAATTTCGAACTGAATAATCAGTTCATATTTAATTATTTGAAGAATTATCAGTTTCTGGCCGACACTTTCTTTCACTGGACATTGCTAGTGAGGGTAACCCTAAATCATGTTTCGAAAAATCGGAATCAAAATTGGGATCGGTCACTTGACCATGCAATTGGAAACGGATGAATCGGTTGGAATCGGCCAAATCGGACCATAAACTCAGATTTTTTTGATAAAAGCTTGTTTTGTACTAAAAATATAAAAAAATAATTTATCAAAAAAATAATACTAATAAAAACAATGCTACAAAGAATTAGTTAAATGTTCGGCATGTTTCTATGGGTTCCAACATAAGGCACGGATCCTCTCCAAAATCCGAGCCATTTAGGGTTTTTGTTTATTTAACAAAAAAAAGTAGTGATGGGTTTGGGTTTATATATTTTTGAAAAAAAAAAAATCTAAAAATTTACAGGAATACAAATTCATTAGGATAAATATTCTTTCATGTTAATTTCTGTCATAGAATATTGAATGGCTGTCGATGATCAAAGCAATTATGGAGATGAGACCTTCTATCCCTTTGTGGGGCTTTCATGTTTTGTGTCTTTTCATGTTATTTTCATCATTAGTCGAAGCATTTGTGGTGTGGCTGAGACGTACCTATTATGTTTGTGGGCTTTCAGTTAGGAAATAAATGTTATACTTAGGTTCTATGTGCTGTAAATATATATATGTTATGGTGATATAACGGGCCTTTGTGCCTGGTTTCTTTGTGGTTGTATATCTTCATATATATTGTTATATATTGTATTTCTATATGTTTGGAGAAGGTAACAAAGCTATATATAAGAACTGGGCCGAATCCATGTTTTGGGCCGGGCCTTAAGTCCTTTCTTCCTGTTTCCTTTTCTCTCTGTGGACTGGTGCCCTCAAGTAAGATCGACTGTTTTGGAAAGAAAAAGGTTTCTCATTTGTGATAGAAAAAAAAATAGGTTACTCTCAAAAATGAAAATCAAGAGGATGAAAAAAAATTGTAGGTGTGCCTTAACAGAAACTATTTTATAAAGCAGATAAGAAAATAATAGGTTACACTTAATAAGGAAAATCAAGGTATAGTATATTAATGTTCTTAAATAATAAAAAAAAAAAAAACTTGTTTCTTTGGTGAGAATAGTTTTTCCAACAATATGCTGTGACTCAGTTTGATATAATTTCTTTTATTACTCGAGAAGAGTACAAAGCTTCTTATTTTTCTTACTCACACTCACGCCTTACATACACTCTGATTCACTAACCTACATGATCCATTAATTACCCATTTATAGATATCAAATGTCGGTTATAATTTTTCTACAGTATACTTGATACAAGAGTATAGAAGCTTCGAAGTATAATATATTATAGTGGTACTCTCTATAGTATGTTCCATGATCATAACCGACCATATTAAGTGGGTTTCCTATTTTTTGAAGAATCCAGAAATAAATAATTGGCTTAGAACTTCAGTGTTATTATCTTCAACATTAGTTCTCTAATCTCTTTCATTTGTTTCAGAGAATGCAATGGCTGCATTGCATATCACTTTTTTTTTTTTTTTTTCCACCCCTTAATTTTTAGGTCTACGGATTTTGACGGTGTACATAGATCTAAAACCAGATCAGGTTATTACACGGTCCTGAATTAGTTGTTGAATATAAAGAGCCATTATGGAAATATAATTTTCTGTACAGATCACGGAGAATTTTTTAAATATAAACTAATATATGTATCATATATATATATAGCTGGACCTCATGCTTCATCCAGCCCCATCGGCACAATTTACGCTTTTGCAAGAGTAATTAGTTGACTTTGGAAAACATACAAGATGGATGTGCAGAGATATCAACAAATGAGAACATGGTGTCACATGCAACAAAAAAATAATGTTTCTATTATTACATACAAAATATTAAGACCGGAATATTTTAGTTTTGGATGAACCTAAAAATAAGTTTTACACGCTAGCTTCTATCAAATGTCAAAAGTCAAACGTTAACAGCTTTAAGTGACATCCGAAATTTTTAAATATACCATTTGACCAAAAAAAAAAAACTAAACCGAAAAACCCTTGTTTCTGAAAAATTTGATTTCTTTTATGACCGCAACTAGCGGATGCGGCCCCATTTTTTTTTTTCAGATTAGGTTTTTTATTTGTTTGGATTTTTTGTTTTGAAAATAGTTGTATTTGTTTTGTTTTTTTTAATGTCATTTATTTTGAAAATATTTTTCATTTGTTGGAACAAATATTCCATTAGAAATGTCATTCGTTTGAGATATTGTTTATGTATGAAGAAATACTGTTGTAGTGGTCAAAAGAAATAAATAATAAACCATCAAATAAAATAATAATAAGCTAGCAAAATAAATAAGTAGCAATATCTGATAAATAAGTCACAGTATCTAACAAAACATCTAACAAAGTACGAATCACAGCCTATGGGTCAGAAGGACTAGACATCTTCCTTGCCTTCTTCACCCTTAAACCCCAACCCCGCTTGGAGAGTGGCATCTATATCTCTAGTGGAAGAAGGTACATCCCTACTGAAAGACGGTCTATCTCTCCTAAATGTCATGCTGTATTTTATATTTTTTTTTCTAATTATAGCTTGGGTATTGATCTAATTTAATTTTGATGCTCAAAATCATAATTTTGGTAAAATAATCCTAATTACAGTTTGGTATTGGTCTAATTTAATTTTGTTGGTAAAAAACAATTAATAACCCTAATTACAGTTTGGTATTAATTTTGGTGCTCAAACAATTAATTTTGGTATATAAAAATTCTAATTACAATTTGGTATTTCTCTAATTTAATTTTGAGTCTAAATCTAAAGCTACATCTAAATCTTAAATCCTAATCCTAATCCTAAATCTACACCTAATTACTACTCTAAACTAAAAATTGAAACTAAAAAAGAAGAAGAAAACTTACCCGAGTTCAAAGGGATTGAAATATTGCTTGAATAAGTGTAAAAAATGTCATTTGCAGCCCTTTTATAGGGAATTTTATGGTACCACATCCGCTAGTTGCAGTCATGGCAAAAATCAAATTTCCCAAAAAAAAAAGGTTTTTTGGTTTTTTTTTTTTAAAATGTATATTTAAAAATTTCGATCGGAATTGACACTCACATTATGCAAAAAGGTTCGATAAATATTTTTTAATGGATATTTAATTTAGTATAAATCTAACTTTAAAGTATATCTCACTTGAAAAATATAATTTAAGTCAAACAATTAAAATTTTATGTATTTTCAAATATTTACATGTTGTGTTTATAAAATTTCAATCAATTTGAAATTTCACTGATCATTAATCATTAATTATTTAAACTACAATTAAAATTTTAGATTATATGATGGAAACTATTGACATCTTTCAAATCAAATAAAATTTTATGCAAGCACTGTATAAACAATTTGGATGTGCGTCTCATAAAAGTTAGATATATGTACCATAAAGTTAGATGGATCACATTTATAATTTTTTTTTATTTGAATGATGTTTGTCACGTATATATACTATAAAGTTGGATTATCATAAAATTAAGACGTATACTAGAATTATCCATTTTTAGCGTACGATAAGAATCACATCTTTTAAATCATACCAGTGAAATATTGAATTATGATAACTTCATATATAGGATTATTGATTGTCCAAGTACAAAGACAAGATTAATTTCATGAGTGTAATTTTTAACAACATATATAAGCGAGAGAAATTTAACCCGTACAATAAGGCATCAACTAATAGTCTAATTGTAATGCATTCAAATTGAACCATAAAGTATACATATTAATTAATTGCACACTAAAGCATTAGCTTAGATTGTATAATAAAGTATACTATAAAATTGGTGATCAAACCATCCAACTATTTAATATCGGGTTCTCTCATTCTAGTTGCGACTCTTTGACCTATCATACAGAGGGCATTATCTTTGTCACTAGACTAAAGACAATGCTCTCTGTATTTAGGGTTTATGGATTTAGAGTTTAGAGTTTAGAGTTTTGAACCTATCAATATGAAATATGTTTTAAATCCGACATTATAAATATGTTCTCAATGATAAATATATTATGCATGTAAAAAACAATAACATTTTGTGTGTGTTTATTATTTCTCGAAAAATATTAATTTGTAAGTATATAATTTATGATTGTCAATACATTATCAAATAATACTAAAATCCCATTTAATTTTTGAGGTAGTTTGTCTACAAATTCAATCATATATCTATAAATTTAACTTTTAACTTGAAATTTATTTTTATTTATTAAAAATTTGTCAATGATGTGAAAATAATAAGTGAATATATCCCAATAACAATAGACTATCTTACATAGAACTTTTTTTACGTGATCTAATCTGTACCGGATCGCACAATATGAACTTCTTTGACGTCTCAAAATCTACAAGTTCATTAAATTTAATAAACATGCGCATAAAAGGAAAAATTAATTGTGGGCACCGCTTCACCGGCCTACCAGTTGGTGTCAAACAAATTGCAAATATTTTTTGACGATAATATTCTGTGTTTAAACTTAATATCGACATAATAAATAGACTGGCTTTTTTGCTACTATATTTGGAATCTCCACCAAACATAAAATAAATTATTAAGACATGTTTTTAAAGTATAAAATGAATATCTCATCATTTTGTGGCCATGTGATTTATAATACCAACCCACCACCTTGCATGTACTCCACTTATTTTTCTCGCATTTCGCAATCATTATTCACCAACCCCACGAGAACTAGTTTCTGCGTCTTTGTTTAAATTTTTCATGAAAGTTATGCCTAATATGGAACCCTCGCTCTAGCTCTCTCTCTAGTCCTCTATTATTTCTCTCTCCATCTATAAATTCACTCATCACTGATCACAAAGCGCTCAAAACTATCAAATTCAAAGCATACAAAACTTCTTCAATATCATTTTTGTTCCAATGGCCTACTCATCATTGAATGGAACCCAAGCTCCTTTGTGTGTAAGTTTTCGTTCATTTGTTACAGCTTTAACCCTCTTTTATTTTTATTATAATTTGACTCTCTTCGTGTTGAAATTAGCAATACATGTGATTTTGCGCTATATATATCAATCTGCTAAATACTGGTTTTCCGTTTTGGCATGTATGTTTGTAATTGTATATATATATAGAAGTTGGCTAAAATCATGACAAGTAGTTATAACACAATTATATATATGTACACGTGCGCACGTACGTACAGATGTGTATGTGTACACTGCATGTACATATGTACATATATACATATACATATATGTATATGTATACTTATTTAGTCAAAAAAAAACAAGTGGTAAGTATATATACCACTCGTTAATTGAATTTATTTTAATGGTTTTATTTTAAATTATTTTGTTATCAGTTGACTTTTTACCAAAAGAATTAAAAAAATTGAAAACTTTATATATATGTACAAGTATAATTACTAGATAGTTTTTAACAATTTAAATTCTTCGTATTGAAGCAAATCCGACCAGATTATAGAGTTGCTCACGAAATTCTCTTCGGAGAGAGTTTTAATCTTCGACAATGTTTGTGGTGCACCGGATCCATAAATAATAAAAAGAAACGAAGACCATGTCCATCCCAAATAATCCAAAAGACCATAGCTGCACTTTTCACACTCTACTTATGACCACTTTCTCCCCTAATTTTCTGACCTGTACTCCTTTTCCTTTTTCTTCTATTTTATGATTTTATCTAGTAATTAAGTAGTCCGGGTTTAAATAATAGCTAATTAGGGGAGGCAAAAAAATATTGACGGGTTTAAATAGCTGATTGAAATTAAATTTATTAACTAATTAATTAGGTACTCGATAAAAAATAATATTTTTACTATTAACAAATTAGGTACTCAAATCGGATTTAAATAACTAAACTAGTAATATTAAATTTGCGTCCTTTTTGCATTAGTTTAAGATGTTTTTTTCAGATCATCTCAATTACTAATATGTATATAATTAACTTTTTTATTATTTATTCTCTTATCTATTTCACTATCTTTGTAAGACCATTAGTTCTTATTTTATTTTATTTTTTGATGGTTAACTGGCAAGTGCCTAGTTAACACCATTAGTTCTTATTATATGAAACTAAATCAAAATGAAACACAATCAACGGCTCAAATTCATTTGTTATCTCATTTCTTTTGTGTACGCAGTTGCCATTAGGGGGGAGCTCTTATTTGGCATCAAGATCTGTATCCTCTTTCCAAGAAGTGGCGAGGTTGGATTCAGATAGGTAATCACTTTGCCATTAAGGTCCTACAATATTGCATGATTTTACATGTGTTCTGACACTTTGGTCCGTACTACAAATTTTTATCTTCTGTTTCAAAGTTTAAATAGTTGATCCTAACCATTTATCATGATTTCCATATCAAAATGCACTTGGAGAACAAACTTACATTTTTATAAGATTTTTTAACTATTTTCTTAGATAGGTAGAAAATCACTCTTTTCAAATGGTACCTTCTTTAGATCAAGTGATTTTGTACCTATCTAAAAAAATAGTAAAAAAAGTCTACAAAAATATAAAATTCGAGACGCAAGCACATTTTCATATGGACCTCATGCTAAGTGAAATAGACTGGCCATTTGGACTTTGAAAACGGAAATATGCATCCATAGCTAGTACAGCCCAAAGTGCACTATGCACAGTACCATAGCCTTACTCAAAAATAAAACTGATAATTGCATTTATTCCTTGAATTAATATCACCAGGAGTGATGAACGAAATGAGGAAATAGATTGGGAGAACCTAGGATTCTCTCTCACACAAACCGACTACATGTACATAATGAAATGTTCGAAAGATGATAACTTTAAGCACGGCAAGCTCAGCCGATACGGTAACATTGAGCTTAGCCCTTCTTCATGTGTCCTCAACTATGGTCAGGTTTGTGACTATTTCAATTATATGCAATATCTTTTTTTAATTCGTACTTTTAAGACCATAAATGCTTCATGGCATATAAATTTCAGTATTTAACACTTTTCAGACCCCTGTTTTTCTTCCCCATTGGATGCATTCAAATAGTTAAATATAGTAAGTTACAATTTCTAATAGATGCATATATATTTCATTTATTTTTTTGTTAAAAATAGGGTCTATTTGAAGGTCTAAAAGCATATAGAAGTGCAAAAGGGAACGGATTCCTTCTCTTTAGAGCAGAAGAGAATGCAAAAAGAATGCAAATAGGTGCTGAAAGGATGTGCATGCCCGCCCCATCTGTTGATCAGTTTCTTGATGCTGTTAAACAGACCGTTTTAGCAAACAAGCGTTGGGTAAGAGCAGAAAATTATATAAAAGAAAGAAAAAAGTAACATATAAAATTAATTTGAAATGTTTCAAGTAAATTAATCATTAGATGATATTAAGAACAAGCGAGTCAAAAATCAAAATTAATTGTTTCTGTTTTTTTATTTTTTTTTTCTAGGTACCTCCTTCAGGAAAAGGTTCCCTGTATATCAGGCCACTGTTAATGGGAAGTGGAGCAATACTAGGATTGGCCCCAGCACCTGAATATATGTTCTTAGTCTATGCAGCACCTGTTGGAACCTATTTCAAAGTTTGTAGATTTTTCTAATAACTTGTGGTTATTTCCCAAAAATTCAGAAAACATGTTTCAAGAATTGTAAATTATACTGTATTTCTACAGGAGGGAATGGAACCAATCAACTTGTTAATTGAGGATGAAATCCACCGAGCCTGCCCAGGTGGGACGGGAGATGTAAAAGCAATTGGAAATTACGCACCAGTACGTATTGTAATGTTTATTAGATCACCAAAATAGCTTAATCTAAAATATTCATTCAAAAAATTGAATATGATTGATAAGTGACCTTACAAATATTTCAATATTTGGGTTAGGTGTTGAAGGCACAGATGACAGCAAAGAGCAAAGGTTTCTCAGATGTTCTTTATCTCAATTCAATCAATAAAAGATACCTAGAGGAGGCCTCTTCTTGCAATCTTTTTATTGTCAAGGTTATTTTATATCTTTGTAGATATTAGTGAGATAGTTGTTTATTTTCTTTTTCTTTTCTTTTCTTTTTCCTTTTTGTTAATTTTATCATTTTCAGCTAAACTTTACTGACCATGTATCCTTTTTGAAACTTAAAGCTTACTTTATAAGCTGGACTATAATTCAAAGTAATGATATATTATTTTCATACTAATGATAAAATCTAAAATATATATTAATAATCTTATCTAGGATGGTGTAATCTCGACACCGGACACAAAGGGAACAATTCTTCCAGGAATCACTCGTAAAAGTATCATGGAATTAGCTCATAATATTGGTTACCAGGTTAGCAAATAAAACATCAATTTGGATCAGAAGTCTTCCAGAAGTATAAATTTACATCTAAAGTACCAAGTAGAAAGCAGCAATCTAATACTTTTAGTCTATATATTTTATGTAAGTTAATCTAGGGTTGGTTTTTTGAGTTAATGGATAATCTGAATATTTTCAAGGAACAGAATTATGTTACAAGCTAAGAACCAGTCTTTATTATAGTAACTAATGCAATGCCTTCTGTGTGGAAGGTTGTCAGTTCGGAACCCTATTAAAGAAATATGTTAAAACTTAAATTTTTCATAATGCATGAAATTAGCACGCTCAGTAGATTTCATTGTGCTTTGTTAAGCTTGAAAGACATAAAAGTAAACTGATTATTTATATCTAATAGGTTTGTAAAATTTCAATGGTCATAATGCATGCAATTAGCACGCTTAGTAGATTTCATTGGTCATAAATAATTAAATACCCTCTTTTTTTTTTCTTCTTCTTTTCTTTTTTCTTCATGAATTTGGACAAACCAGGTTTGTGAAAGGCTTGTTTCAATTGACGATCTGAGGGAAGCAGATGAAGATTTTTGCACAGGAACTGCTGTGGTGGTTTCCGAAGTCTCCAGCATTACTTACCAAGGCCATAGGTAAAATTTTCTGACAAAATTTTGGTTTCGATGTAATTAGCTGTATAAGTTACTATAAAAATAAAGATGTTTTAACCTGTTCTTAGTTATTAGTTATTACAGTATATTTCTCAACTTACAGGTATAGGTACAGAACTGGAGAAGAGACGGTGTCAAAGAAGCTATACACGGCTCTTACTTCAATCCAAATGGGACTTGTAGAAGATAAAAATGGCTGGATTGTAAAAATTGATTGATATTTCAGAGGGCCAAACTGTCAATGTTCAACTTCCTACTGGGCATGAAGTTAGGAAATTTATTTTCAATAAGCTAGCCAGTAGCAGAATTCAATTCAGCTAGGCATACAAGCAATAAATATATTGTGTTCCCTATCAGAAATTAGAGGCATTCAACTAAAAGTTTGAGATAAGTTTTTCGATCATTCAATTTAAGCAATTTTTAATGTACTAAATAATCTTAAATGTTTGGATGACATTATGTCAGTGAAGTGTAATATGTTGTTTAACATAATTTGTTTACAAATTACTATTTAACAATTTGTTTTCCGATTTCAACCGATTCATCCGATTCTGATTTCATGGTCAACCTACCAATTCCGATTTTCAGAACCACCATGGATACACCCGCCCAGAGCGGCACATATTATACCACTTGACCTTTACTGTTATAGTACCAAAAGCTAAGGATAAGACAATTAGTTGGCAAGACTTACTGGTATAAGACAATGTTTGCTGATTGGCAAAAAGAAAATGTTACAGCCCAACAAATTATTTCTACTATTCTTCCTCTCCTGGTCCCTTGTATAGCTCCATAGAAGGAAATATCGGGATCGGGATCGGTCCCGGTCAATACCGATCCGGGATCGGCGTATCGGCCGGTATCGGCCGATTTGGATCGGAAAATCGGATTTTTTTTGCCAGAAGCTTGTTTTACACTAAAAAATAGGAAAAATTGATAAAAAATTAATTTTTCAATAATTTATGTTTAGATAAATGATTACAATTAAATAATCTACTAATACAATATAATACAAGCATTAAAACCATAAACACATTCTTTCATTGTCAGAAACTATGTCGTGCTGGTTGGAGGGATCACTGGACAATTCTATGATCAGACTTAGATCTCAACTTTTTAGATAATAACATTAATTAATTAGGTTGTTATTGTTATGTTTGAAACTTCTGTTCTATATTATTTTATCTAAATTGAAATAATTTATGAGTGTAATTGAGTACAATAAGCAATTTCATGAGGGAGAAAGGATATACATACGGCTGCTGGCATAATGCATTGTAACAGATGGTTATTTAAGAAATTGTTATTTTGTCCCTGACAAAATATAATTTTCAAATGTTATATAAACTATACAGCATTTGTTATGTATTTGAACAATCACCAAATCTTTTATTTTATTTAATTTTTAAATATGGCTTGTAATTGTGCTTATTTGGTATTTCATTAAGTACTTGACTGATCATTGAGAATTGAATTTGAGATTTTGTTGAACTTTGAAATCAGGCAAATAGCATCATATTCCTTATTGAAAGAATAAAGAAACGAACTCAGTTACAGCCAAAACACCTTCTATTTACTATTTAGTTCGTAACATGCACGTGGTAGAGGCATATTACTCAATTTCACATTCCTTCTCCATTTCTAAACCTTTTTATATGAAATTCTATTTAATCACGGGTACTTGGTATATATAAACCTTTTACTGCTACGTGATAGTTGGGTATCGGACCAAAATAGCAGAAATCGGACCAAAAACGGAAAATCCATTAGTATCGGCTCGGTATCGGATCGGACTCGGCCGATACCGATACGTATCGGCCGATCCGGATCGGTATCGGCCGATATTGCCTACTATGTATAGCTCTCTCTATTCAAAGAACAGAGAATTCACTGGGGCTGAAAAATTATCTCTGTTAAAACTCTTTCTGAACTCAGCTCAGGCCCATAGTAGAGTTGTTGATTTGGCAAGCCCATTTCTGACTTCAAAGGCCCAATTTTATTTCTCGCAACTTTTCTATTTCGATTCAGGAGTGGAGACGCAGGCAGGAAGCGTTTTTCTATTTTGTCTTTTTGTATTGTTGCTTTATTCATGAAGAAAGATGATTAAATCTGAGAGAAAACGAAGCAAAGAAAATGTCATGCAAGTAGGTATATTAAATCAATGAATTTTGTCATGGAAAGAGGTCTTCTTAATGCATTAAATATTTTTGGATAATAAATCATTGATTTTTGTATACGAGTATATGCTATATATATCATGAGTGCTGACTATTGGAGACTTCATTGAATTTTCTCATGCACAGAAAATGTCTTCTTAAAGAATTTTGTTTTTTGAAATAATAAATAATTGATTTTTGTATGGCTTAATCTCCTCTCCAGTGATGTTCCCTAAATGGATATTTCCATTTGCTTGATGTTATCTATGAGAAGTATAAAAAATGATTTTACTAACATTAATTGTCAAATACGAATAGGCCAAATTACATGTGGAGGAAAACCAGTCTTTTTTTTAACAAAATTTTTTGACATGTTAGTAGCTACTCATGACAGAGTCACATTTATTCAGGAGTAGACAATTATGTACCTCTAAATTTTGAAAATATACTTTGACACAAGAGTGGACTGAGTAATTGATGAATTTATTGTTTCTTTACTATACTATTTTTGTTTAGACAGCTGTGTAGTATTATTAGATGTTGATGTGTTGTTTTTTTAGAAAAATTATTGTTTTCAATGTCCATATTAGTCCCCCAAGTTTCCTCCGAGTACTTCAAGTCAAAGACTTAACTGTTGATGTTGATATTGATGCCTCTACCTCTTTTTCTCTCTCTTTAGATGCCTCTTCTCCTCTCTTGTTTTCTTTATACACTTTTGATGACTTCCATTCCGAGTACACATCAGAGTACTTCCTATGCTTCCAAAAGGAAGTTATTTTGAATTTGTATCTTATGATCAGTTAACTCAAATATTAATTTTTGGAGTTTAAAGGTCAACGAAATTGAAAGGAAGATGGAAATTTTGTTTAGATGAAATGTCGTTTTCTGTGAGAAAAATTTGTGGAAAAATTGGTCGTGGTTCAATTATTTGGATGCAAAGAAAAAGATGAAACAAATCCGCCGTCACCAACAAAGAAAGTTCAATTTTATTGTCTTACTAATTAATTCAAAATTAATTATTAGACAATGTTGAGAAATAAATACGAATGAGATCTATGTTTCAGATAATTAATGTCGGAAGTTAATTACTCAGAATTCTTATCTATAAGTTAACTCAGATATTAATACGTTATGGTTCCAACTAGTGTTTTATTGAAAAAAAAGATTAAAATTTGATAGAATATATCTGCTAAGTACAAGCAAATTTTAATCTATAAGTTCACAACTATCGAAAGCAAATTTTAATTTTGAAATCCAACATTACAGATTTATAGATATGATCTCTTTTATAAACTAATAAGACCTGTTTTAAAGTAAAAATTAGTATCTCACCATATTTTTACCACGTGATTTATGACATGCACCAACCCACCACGTACCAACTCTACTTATTTTTATAGCAACCCTTCTACCAACCAACCGAAAATTAACCTGATTAATTGTGCGTCATTGTGTGCATCACTGTTCAAATTTTTTCATGAAAGTCGTGCATAATATAATATATATAGGGATCAAAACCCCTCTCTCTTTCCATCTATAAATTCACTAAGAACTGATTATCAAATTCAAAACTATATATATATAACTTAAAAAGCATACAAATCTTCCTCAATATCATTTTTATTCCATGGCCTCCTCTCCATCGAATGCAACCCAAGCTCCTTTGAGTGTAAGTTTCCATGCATGCCTTTTCTCCAGCTTTAACCATCTTTTATTTTTATTATAATTTGATTCTCTTCTTGTTAAAATTAGCAATACATGTTATTTTGCGGTATATATCAGTCTGTTAAACATTTATTTTCCATTTTGACATATATATAACCATGGATTGGAAAATCGGTCAAGTCCGAGTTGACTCAGCCGAGTTAGAACAGTATCGGTCGGGTCTGAACCGAGTTTCTTCCCAGTTTCATGCCCATGCTATTTTTTCATCAAAACTCAGTTGAATCAGATTGGCTCGGCCGAGTTATCCGATTTTGGATCTCAGTCAAGCGGCTGAGTCTGTTAAGTAATCGGAAGATTGCGCGTAGACTCGTTTCGCTATATTATTGCCCAACAATTTTAAATATGCTTCATGGTTCAAGTTACACCATGTTCGCCTAGATAAACTGAACACATTTAATTTTAGTCCTTTACATATGTCCATTTGGAATTGCTGTTTTCAGATGCCCTTAATGTAGCGGGTCAATTTTATATACTTTTTCTGATTACCACATTAATTGTCACAGAAAAAAAAACACATATAAAATAATATAAACTAGTGGATTCTTGTACATCTCTCCATTCTGCTTTTTTTTTTTTTGTCTGTACGCTTCTATTTTAATTTATTATAGTAGTGATTATATAAGTGGAATTATTTTAGCATATTTCAATAAGTTTTTATTTTTATTTTTTCTTATATTTTTTATACTACCTGCGACTATTCACATATTATCTGATTAGTTTTGAATAGTTATATTTCATTTTATTGGTAGATTATATTAATATAAAAAGAGATCTTAACATCATTTTTGAACTAATTATAGCTAGTGTGTGCTATCTTCATCAAGTCCTCTAGATAAACATAATTTTAAAATCTATCAGTTTGTCTTCAAACGAAAAATTCAAATTGTTGAAATTCATTTACTTCACGAGAGTGTACATACATGTATATACAAAACTTTGAATTTTTTTTAATTTATTTAATAGAAAGTTAAGTGGTAAAAAATTATATTTGAAGTTTCATAAATTATTTTAATGCATTCATTTTTCTCACTATGTATGGTGCAATCTCTCTCGCCTTTTCTCACCTCTAATCTTGAAGTGTCTTCTCTCCGTTACTTTCTCGATAACAGATATGTATAATTCATGAACTTATATTTATTTCTCTTATCTATTTCACTAGTTTTCTGTACCCTCTTTGCAAGAAGCGTCGAGATTGGATTCGGATAGGTAAGCACTTTGGCATCAAGGTCCTTTTTAATTTTCTATAATTAGAGTACGGTCCTACAATTTTGCATGATTTTACTGTTTACATGTGTCGTGGTAAAATTGAATTTGGATATTTGTTGTATAGAGGAGACTCCGTATGTATTGTCACCAACTTTCGGTAGTGAGAAAATTTTCTAGTTATAGTGATCCAATTAATGATTGCTCCTCATCATTTGGACATTACATAGAAATATTTCTAAATAGTAGTCCTACTTTCAAATTCTGATTTACAGTTTAAATTCTAACTGCGTGTAGTTTCAGAGGGCTATTATAATAAAACAAGTTGATACAAAAGTACATTACCAAACTACCATGGTCTACATTGCAAGTTGGCACAGATGGGGTTTGATTTTATATAAATGCTAACGAATGATATAATGAAATCTCAAAGCCTGTAGAGAATGTTCAACTTGGTAATAATCTATATAGAAATCTCAAGGTGAATAGGAACAGCATGAACAATAATATAATGAAATGTTTTGAAGTTCTGAACCAAATTATTTGGATTTTCAGTAATGACTGAAAAAAAATGATAAGTGCATTCATACGCTTGAATTAATATGAGCAGGAATGATGAAGAAAAAGAGGAAATTGATTGGGAGAACCTAGGATTCACTCTCACAAAAACCGACTACATGTACGTGATGATATGCTCAAGAGATGGTATCTTTAAGGATGGCAAGCTCAGCCAGCATGGCAACATTGAGCTCAGCCCTCATTCAGGTGTCCTCAACTATGGTCAGGTTAGTGCTGATTCAATTCTTAGCTTCTGTAACTACTTTCAATTATTTGAAATATCTTCTTTTTTACCTAGATAATTAAAGTTTCTGGCAAATAAATTTCAGTATTTAACACCTTCAGAGAAGTACAGTTTTTTGCCAGAAAAGGAAATCAGAACCCTGTTTTTTTCATTGCCCGTTCGATGTAATTCGAATAGTTAGATATAATCAATTACATTTTTTCTAATAGATACATATTTAATTTGTTTTTCTTAAAAAATAGGGTATATTCGAAGGTCTAAAAGCTTATAGAAGTGCAAAAGGGAGCATCCATCTATTTAGACCAGAAGAGAATGCAAAAAGAATGCAAATAGGTGCTGAAAGGATGTGCATGCCTGCCCCATCTGTTGATCAATTTCTTGATGCTGTCAAACAGACTGTTTTAGCAAACAAGCGTTGGGTAAGCACCGCAAATTATAATAAGGAAGAATAAATAACATTAAATTCATTAGAAATGTTTTAAGCAAATTAATCTTAAGATGATATTAAGAACAATCAAGTCAGAATAAATTGTTTCTGTATTTTTCTTTTTTGGCAGGTACCTCCTCATGGAAAAGGTTCCCTTTATATTCGACCACTGTTAATGGGGAGTGGAGCAACACTGGCATTGACCCCAGCACCTGAATATATGTTCTTGGTCTGTGTAGTACCTGTTGGACATTTTTTCAAAGTAGGTAGATATTTAGAATAACTTCTTGTTATGTTCCAAAAATAGATAAAACATGTTTACAGAATTTTAAATTACATTGCATTTTACAGGAGGGGATGGAACCAATCAATTTGTTAATTGAGGATGAAATCCCCCGAGCCAGTCTGGGTGGGATCGGAGATGTAAAAGCAATTGGCAATTATGCACCAGTAAGTATTGTAATGTTGATTATAACACCCAAATAGCCTAATCTAAAAGTTTCACTAAAAGAATTGAATAAGCTTGTTATGTGACTCTAAATATTTTTGAATATTTGTGGGTAGGTGTTCATGGCACAGAAGAGAGCAAAGAGCAAAGGTTTCTCAGATGCGCTTTATATTGATTCAGTCAATAAAAGATATCTAGAGGAGGCCTCAGTTAGCAATCTTTTTATTGTGAAGGTTATTTTATATTTTTGTAGACATTAGTGATAATTATTTCTTTTCTTTTCTTTTTCTTTTTCTTTTTATTAATTTTGTCATTTTCAGCTAAACTTTACTGGCCCTATATCCTTTTTTTCGTCATTTCACACAAAAAAAAAGAAAAAAAAAAAGCGAGAACTTCTACAAAATATAAGACAGCATACATAAGGTCCCTGTGTTGTATTTTGAAACTTAAAGCTTATTATATAAGCATGACTGTAATTTCAAAGTAAACGATATATTATTTTCATAATATTGATATAATCTAAAATATAAATTAATAATCTTATGTAGGATGGTGTAATCTCGACACCGACAAAGGGAACAATTCTTCCCGGAGTCACTCGTAAAAGTATCATGGAATTAGCTCATAATAATGGTTACCAGGTTAGCAAATGCAACAACTTACAGCTCAAGTCTTCTTTAAGTATAAATTTTTAACTAAAGGAACAGGTAGAGCAGCAATATAATTGTTTAGTCTATTTTTATCTAAGTTCTTCTACGGTTGGTTGTTCAAGTTCAAGGATAATCTGAATATTTTCAAGGAACAATATTATGCTACAACCAAAGAACCAGCCTTTGGTATATATAGTAAATAATTAAGACACTGCCTTGCATTTGGAAGGTTGTAAAACCCTATTAGATAATTATGTTGAAACTTAGAAATTTCATGATGCAATTAGGTTTGTGAAAGGCTTGTTTCAATTGACGATCTGAGGGAAGCAGATGAAGTTTTTTGCACAGGAACTGCTGTGGTGGTTTCACCAGTCTCCAGTATTACATACCAAGGGAATAGGTAAAAATTTCTGAGAAAAATTTGGTTGCATTATTAGCTGTATAAGTTAGTTTAAAATTAAAGATGTTTTAACCTGTTCTGGCATTATGTTTCTCTACTTCAGGTATAGTTACAGAACTGGAGAAGAGACGGTGTCAAAGAAGCTATACACGGCTCTTACTTCTATCCAAACAGGACTTGTGGAAGATAAAAATGGCTGGACTATAAAAATTGATTGATATTTCAGACGGGCCTGAGGAAATTTACTTTCAATAAGCTAGCCAGTAGCAGCATTCAATAAACTGAGCATACAAGCAATAAATATATATGTGTTTACTATCAAAAACTAGAGGCATTGAATTTTAAGTTTGGGATTAGTTTTTCATTCTTTCAATTTATGCAATTTTTAATGTACTAGTTTAATTTTGAATGTTTGTATTACATTATATTAGTGGATTATTTAAGTGTAATATTTTCTTTCAACATATATAATTGTTTTACAAATTACTATTTCACAATTCTTTTCCTATTTTTTAATATGAAAGATGATTATTTTTCTCAAAAAATCCAAGTTTCCAATCCAATTTGGCTAATTTGAATCAATTATTCCAATTTTGATTCTATGATCAACCTACCAATTCTGATTTTCAGAACCACGGTGGATACACCAGAGAGCACCGCATACTTTATCATTTGACCTTTACTGTTATTGTACCAAAAGCTAAGGATTTGCTTTGCCTGAAACATCATTCCTCTTAAAACTCTCTTTTGCTCTTTCAGAACTTAGATCAGGCTAAGGATTTAATGCAGCCTCTCTCTCTCAGATTCAATTTAAACTTACCAGATTTTATCAGTTACAGCATCGATCTTATTTATCAACAAATAATGTGCTTATGCAACAAAAGACAATCTTCATCAAGCAATTACTATGCAAGTGTGCTCAAGTGAAAGTCAGCGTTCGATCTTTATATCGGTACCAACACATTGTTTGATGCCGGTTCTAGAGGCTAGAAAGATCTTCACTCTCATGAAACATTGGTACATATCCCATTTGTTTGTACCAATTTGGGATATTCAAAGGCCCAATTGTATTGCTCGCAACTTTTCTAAGACCCATTTGTATTGCGCTTCTCTTTTCTAAGGCCCACTTCATGTAAGTAGGTATACTAAATCATTGAATTTTGTCATGGAAACAAAAGGTCTTCTTACAGAATTAAATATTTTTTTGAGATAATAAATCATTGATTTTTGTATACGAGTGTGTCCTATATATATCATTGTCAAACTGAATCTAAGTAAGTCATCAGTCGTCAATTTATCATTATAAGATGAAAATGACTTATGAGCTTCCGTTCCTAACTCATTATTAGGTTTACATTGAAATAGTCATATGGGTCCACTGATTGCTTCAAACAATTTTCCTTGCATATAGAAGTAGTATATATTATAGGCATATAGTAATTGAGCAGGGTTAAAATGGTTCATGTATTTTACGCTTCAATTGTACCTCACATCCTTATATGTTATTAAAGCTCAAACATTAGATTCAACCTTCTCAACATGATCTACATATTAAAAGTATGCTTAGTGATCAAATTTCATATTCTTTTTAAATTTTTTACTACTTTTTAAATAGGTACAAATTTGTTGTTTTTCAAAAGATTTTAAACCATTTGAAAAAAATATTGATTTTGTACCTATTTGAAAATTGTACAAATTTTTCAAAAAAATATAAATTTTGGTTTCCTAGCACATTTTAATATGAAGATCATATTGGCGGTTTATATTGACTATTTGAACTTTGAAAATAAGAAAAAAAATATGATGCATGTCTGAGACATAAAAGATATGAGAGATACTCAAAGTAATTATCGCAAAAGAAAATTTATAGTGTACATCATTTGATAAGATAATAATCATTGTATAACATGCTTACCAAAGGTATCGCCACTAATGGAGTGATAATTATCAAGCAATTAAAGTAGACATTACAGGATTGGATAATTGTTTAAGTTTGTAACTTTGTATGAGATGCAAAATAGTTGAAGAAGTATATGTAGAGGTATTATTCAGGAGTTTTTCTTGTAATTATTTAATCAGGTAACATCTGCGAAATAGATTTTACCTATACTTTTACCTATTTAGATAATAAAAAAAATTACTAGTAAATGTATCCGTAACTAATAAGTTTACAAAAAAAAAAAAAAATCTCATTTTTACCCGTCTTGTCGAATACGGTGCGGGTCGGATAAACGGATCAAAGGATACCATTGACACCTCTATTCAGGAGTCCTCTTTATTGATTGGATGAAATGGTGAAAAAATAATTGTAAGATAATTAATTATAGATGTAATATTGAGGGAGGAGGGTTCAAATGCACCCAAGTTTTTGTGCATCCAAATGCACCTTATCATTTTTTTCTGTTTTCAAAGTCCGAATAGTCAATCCGAACCGTTAAATGCGATCTATATGTTAAGATGTGCTTAGAGACCAAATTTTACATTTTTTAAAATTCTTAAAAACAGAAAAAAAAATAATTTGAAAAATAAAGTGCATTTGGGTGCACAAAAATTTGGATGTATTTGAACCCTCCTCATATTAAGGAGTCCTTTTTATAAATTGGGGGTGGTACAGAGATAGAGAGAGAAAGAGAGAGCTCGCGAGGCGCTGTGGAACTCAATTATACTATAGTAGTAAACTATCCATTGATTCATTTTCAGCCATTACATATGACACACACATACATGTTCAAACAAACTTAATTATAATATATATAGCTTGCTTGTAACAATAATCTTGCAATCAGACCGATACAATTCGGCTAAGATCGTCTTCTCCATCACTACATGCCATTTCAATAAGTCGATCCATCTTAGCCTTCTTTTTTATTTAATTTGACAGGCGCTTAATTAAGTAATTAATTAACTCACATTAATTCAGAAATCACACACACAAGCTCAAATCATATTTCAAATTTGATGCATATAATGAATTGATGTTTCATTTGTGGCATCCGCATGAGCTGCAGCTACAGTTAGAACCACACTTGCAATTGTTCTCTGCCGCTTCCTCCGCTGCCATCTCAAATCCTCCAAATTCACTGTAATTCATTTAATTTGTTTTCACCATCAACTAACTTCATTTCTTCGACCAAATAATTTATATTTATGCATGTAAGTAAAGGCCTTAATTTCTTCCACACTAATGTATGTGTGTTTGTAAAGAAAATTAATTAGTTTAGTGAGCAAAGAAATTAACATAAATTTATGGGTTTTTTTTTTTCAAATTAATTAAAACAAAATAGAAAAAAATAAATATTTATTACCTCTTAACAGGAGCGAATCCAATGATCATAGTTTGTGTGCTGGTGATCTTCTCATCCAAGTCTGGGTACCTCTTCCTGTATATCATATCACCCCAAATTCTAACTTTAATTAATCCTTTTTCCGTAGTAGATATAATTAATATAGGGGAAGCATATATGCAATCTTAATTTTCACAGGAGAGAAAAAATTAAGAAAAAAGTGAGTGTGTGAATAAAATATAATATAATATAATAAACAAACCCGCATTTGCAGCTGGAGCCGCAGGAGCAGCTGCTTCCACAACTGCAGCTTCCATTTCCACACGACATGTTTTAATTTGTTAAGAAGA
Organism: Carex pumila; assembly: GCA_033356055.1. Lineage (NCBI taxonomy): Eukaryota > Viridiplantae > Streptophyta > Magnoliopsida > Poales > Cyperaceae > Carex > Carex pumila. Next base: position 183,627 of record JARJHM010000242.1, read on the forward strand.
AATTGGTTAATTGTTTGGTTTATTGTACAAGAAGATGGGAAACTAGACTATACTATGCTTGTATTTATAGCCAGAAATGAAAGGAAGAGCAGGATGAGAGAGAGAGGGGTGCGTGTGACATCACTGTCCACGTGTCGCCATCCTGTGCGTGGTCCTTTCAGAAAAGGAATTTTCAATTATTGGATTACATATTATATGCACTCAACTGCTCATCAAGGATAAAAATTCAATTATTGTACCAAATATCAAATACATAAATACAAACACACATAGTGACAAAATGCCGAAACTTTTATTTACCCTATATTCCCAAAAAAATAAATAAAAAAACCATGATTTTGGGAGATATCTAAAAACACCCAGGCAGCCAAGCTAATCTGCGGTCTCAAACCTAAGGCCGACATACCAATCTACGGACCCCAACAAACCTCGGAATTTGATCAAAGAAAAATAATAATTGTTTAATAATTTTCAGAAATAAAAAGAATATTTATTAATTTAAATATGTTGGAAAGAAAATTAAATAAAATAGTTATAACATCTTATATATACTTTAGATGTACTAGAAGGACTCCAAAACATTTTTCAGGTAGGATTTTTCCTAGTTGTTAAAAAAATTAAATTACTTTTTGGTGTGTTACTGAAAAAAATAAAAATTATTTGTATCTAAATTAGTATTTCGAGTTTAAAAGTCACTTCTAGTAAATATAGAAATTATTGTGTTGTTTCTATTTATGAAACTTATTAAACAAATATTATAAAACAAAATGAATTTGGGGCTTGTTTAATCTTGGCATGGGCCGCAGATTCATTTGGCCGTCCTCCTTTTCTGAAGCCGCAGATTGACTTGGTGACCTGAGTAGTTTTGAAAATCCCTCAAAATCATGATGTTTTGGTTTTTTTTTTTATTATGGTACAAATGAAATTTTTGAGTCAAAATGCGCATGAGATAAATTAATAAAAAAAAATATATATATCATTAACACACCTCTAATTTTGATATTGATAAAAAAAACACAAGATACAAACAACATCTTAATTTCCTTTTACTCAAAACCCAGTTGGGACCAATTTTTCTAGCTTTAATTTACCAAGTGTCTATCTTAAGTAATCAAATAAGATTAACAAAAACAAAAAACAGAAACCACAAATCCAATTAAGCTTGGTCAATATTAAAGATTCTATAACTGGTGACGACTAACTAATCTTATTTGCTGTTATTGACAAAATTTATATACAATTTTGGCCTAGCTAGCTTGATCTCTCTCTTTCTATATATATATTTACATATTCAATAAAGTGGATACATGTAAATTTTATCATATATTGTTGTACTTTTAGTAAATACATGTTGTAGCTCATTAGTATTTTCATTTATTTAATGCTGCTGTTAAAATGTATAAATGAATTATCTTTTGCGTGTGAATAAAGATAATGAATAAAGATAATTAAGTTACGGAAAACAAATTAATATATTAAATGAAGCAATTAAAGTAAAAATAGACTTGCCGAGTCATATATCTCTTTGTATATGTCCTTAATTTGGGGAGATATGTAGCATTAATTACCATCATACCATAAAAATAATTAAAATGATTCCTGCACCCATGCGCATCAACAAAACATTTGATATATTCGGATTAGATAGCTACTAGCTTATCGGACAATTATTTTAAGTTGAACACTGCTAATAATTGTGGATGTCAAATATATATATTTTAAGTTGAACACTGCTAATTATTTTACTCTATGACTCACTGTAGCTCATATATAGTAAAGCTTGGGTGCTATGGATAGCATAGGGGACTACGGTGCTACGGCTCAATATTTGAGTTTTTTAAATCCTAACGAATGATCCGAGCTGTTCATCTTGTTCTCCATATTAATATGTGTTTGGAGACCAAATTTTACGTTTTTTGTAAATTTTTTACTAATTTTTAAGATAGATAGAAAATCAAATATCTTAATGGTGCAAAAATTTTTAGATCAATTGATTTTCTACCTAGCTAAAAAAATAGTAAAAAAATTTCAAAAAATGTAAAATTTGGTCTCCAAATACATATTAATATGGAGAACAAGATGAATGGTTCTGATCGTCCGTTAGAATTTTAAAAACTCAAATATTGAGCCATAGCACCGTAGTCCCCTATACTATCCATAGCACCCAAGCCTTACTATATATATATATAGATGGGCTATGGTGCATTGCAATGCATGGATCCCTTTGTGCATTGCACTATAAATCACGGATTCAAAGTCCAAACGACCAATCCGAACCGTTAAATATTTAATCCATATTGAAATGTGTTTGGAGACCAAATTTTACATTTTTTGAAATTTTTTTACTATTTATTAAGCATTTTTTTAAATTGCTGTTTTGCTGTGAACAGTAAAAAACAGTAAAATTTTCTGGACCATCAGATCAGCGACTTTCAAAATTGCTTAATAAATAGTAAAAAAATTCTAAAAAATATAAAATTTGGTCCCCAAGCAAATATTAATATGGAAAATAAGATGAACGGTTCGGATCGGTCGTTTGGACTTTGAATCCATAATTTATAGTACAATACACAAAAGGGTCCATACATTGCAATGCACCATAGCCCATCTCTCTCTATATATATATATTATAAGGTTGGTGGCTAACAGCCATCCAACAATTTGTATTATATAATGTTCCAGTACGAATATTTTTTATTATTTATAATTAATGCGTTCACACAACTTTGATCCGTCAGATAGAGAAAATTTTCAGTGTACCCATACAAACTTTTAAAGTAGCTAATATTCTCATAAAAACATCTTAATATCCTATATCCCCATAAAATTAACTTAATTTTATTTCTTTTATCATTTTTCTATTTAATATTTTATTTAATTATTTTAAAACTAAAATTGACAAACATACCCTCCTCTCTCTTCTCTCACCTTCACTGTATACCCTCCTCTCGGCTTGCCTTTTAACCCATGGTGCTTTATACGAGTACACTGGATTTGATCAAATGGGTTTGCATAATTTCTGGTTCATATCAGGTTGCTTTTCGAAAATTCTTGGTTCAAATCAGAGTCAGATTACCATGGGTTGGACATGCAGAATTTGATTTGCTTTAGGTTGTCGGTTGTTTCCTGTTCCAGTTATTGAGTTCAGGTTTTTTGTCCCAGCCAATTAAATTTTATGTGAGCTTGAGGTTTCCAAAGATTGAGGTGGGTACTGATGATTGTTATATTACTTGCCTCAGGCCTGGTATCTAAAATCATTCGGCCAATTGTCTTGGAAAAAATGTGTGTGAAAATGGTAATTTACAGCAGAAAGTGATTGATTTATATTAACCAATCTTCTTTTTCTAATGTTTTTTGTGCATTCAAGTACTTGGAGACACTGTAGAAAGCATGATCAAGGCAATACTGATCGACATGAAATTCAATCAAACTAAAGCATGCATAATTAAAAGTTCCCTTTCGTATACCAGTCTGATGAGGATTTTGAAAAAAATAAAAAAGGAAAATTAAATAATAAAATAAAATATAGAACAAAAATTTATATGTTAATTATTCATATTATCTATTTAATTATTTTTCTGGTTAAAAAATGGCATACAGTGTTGGTGGAAAAGGTGGGCCCCTGATATTCACCTCAATAGTTGGATGCACCATGAGATAAAGGCGAGAGGAGAGGACTATACAGTGAAGGAGAGAGGAGAAAGAGGAGAGAAAGAGAGAGAGCGAGGAGAGATGAGGATATATTGTTTGGGTACACCATAAATTTTCTCAATACATTAATACTCTACAAATTTTGTGCAAGGTTCACTACTTAATTTGATCTTTTTTAATTTGCATATAATTTATAATTAATTTAATCCATCAGTTTACATAGAATTTATAAAAAAATATCAGGTATCCAACCTTCTGTCCCTGAAATCCCCCAACTTAGACCAGACCATGTTATAACGCCTCAACCCAAAGTGGTACCTATCGCATTTCGGTACAACACTATTAAGATTTGAATACTGTCGGCGTTATAATTGAGACCGTCAAAGTCTTTGACTGTTATAGTAGAGGGATTTCAGGGGGATTTAAGTTGAGAGACTTTTATCACATCCCTATAATTTATTCCATTCGTAATTGTAGTGTTTCAGTAAAGATAAGTTGTGTTATTTAAAATAATTATACTTATTCCCATCCAAGCTTGAGTGCCACTGGTCCACTTCTGTTGCTTTCCTTTATTCCATGCATCCTCTTAGTCTTAGCTTTCTTTTGGTATTATCTTTTTCTCTTCTTTCAATGTTTGGCCCCCTTCTTTTGTAACTTTATTCTTTCAACGTTTGCCCCCCTTCTTTTCTGATAAGATACCTCTTGTTTTAATAGCAATGCTGCACCAATTTTCTGTTGGGATAAACTAAGCACTACTGCACTGCTTTGTGCTAGTATGCAAAAGTTTGAAGAGAGAAGAATATTTTTCTGAATAGAAACAATGCTTTATTTCCTTTTTCTCTTCCTCAATTACATAGAGTTCTGCAGTATTTAAAGTAATACAATGTTCCTAAAATAACCACCCACAACTTCCCTAAATTAAGCACCCACTACACAACATGCTAAAAATAACTAACCACTATGCCTACTAGTCCTAAAATAACTATGCTGAAAATAACCATTGCCTAAAATAACTCATGCAGTTTTTATGCATCTAAAAACTGCTTCTAACTAAACTAAACATATGCAGAGATTATCTAAATATAATTTTGAATTAATTTTCAACACTCCTCCTTAATTCAAAATTGATTATGCCAAAAACTGCTTTGAATTCTTCAAACATTCCTCTTGCCAATGCCTTAATCAGAATTTCAGCCTTATGTTCTTCTGAACTTGCACTCTTGATCTCCATTGTTCTCGCTTCTAATATTTCTTCTTGCAATGCTTGATGTTAGTTTTTCATTTTCTGCCATTTCTTCAAAGATTGTGGATCTTTGCCTTCCACCTGCTGTATACACCATTAAAAGCATGGGTTGCTCTTTTTTTTCTTCTTCACAGCATGCTTGCTGTTCTTCCCTCTGTTTTCTGAAACAATTGGCTTGCACACAGCCATATCTGTTCTGCTGGAAGCACTAGACATCTTTTTGTCATGCTGAAACTCAAAACCGCCAAATCTACAATGGCCACGTCCACCTCTGCCTTGAGAGGTCTCCCCCTTTCCATAGAACACCTTTTCATTGCCTTTCTCATTTGATCTGAACTTTGCTTCATGGGTCTGCAGTGATCCCATCAGTTCATCAAAGGAATAGGTTGAAAGATCATTTGATTCTTCAATTGCTGCAACTACATGATCAAACTTGGGTGTTATGCTCCTTAACACTTTCGCCACCACCGTCTTCTCTTCCATGGTGTCTCCAAATGCTCAAATTTGGTTAACCACCTCTTGTACTATTGAGAGTAAAATCTGCACGGATTCCTCCTTGTTCATCTGCAATGTTTCAAAGTCCCTGCGTAGGCCTTAAAGCTTTATTGGCATGACTCGAGTACTCCCTTGAAATGTTGTTTTCAAGGTTCTCCATGCCTCCTTTGCATTGCTGGCTGCTGCAATTTTCAAGAAGATCGTGTCATGCACTGCTTGTTGGATGAAGAACAGTGCTCTTGCATCTTTCTTCATGGTTTCTTGTGGATTTGGATCAGGATTGGGAATTCCTTTCTCAATCAAGTCCCATAGGCCATGCAATTTGAACAAGGTTGACATCTTGATGCTCCAAAACTCATAATTCTCGCCTTTGAAGAGAGGAATTGCTGGTTGCATCACATTCACCAAGCCGCTGCTATTTTCTGCCATTGAAAACGCCCCAATTTTTCAAGGTTGCACAACAATCAACTCTACCATCAATTGCAACTTGACTTTGCCTTCAATTGCTTGCCCACCGAACCATTCGGCTCTGATACCATTTTGTTGGGATAAACTAAGCACTACTGCACTACTTTGTGCTAGTATGCAAAAGTTTGAAGAGAGAAGAATATTTTTCTGAATAGAAACAATGCTTTATTTCTTTTCTCTCTTTCTCAATTACATAGAGTTCTGCAGTATTTAAAGTAATACAATGTTCCTAAAATAACCACCCACAACTTTCCTAAATTAAGCACCCACTACACAACATGCTAAAAATAACTATCCACTATTCCTACTAGTCCTAAAATAACTATGCTGAAAATAACCATTGCCTAAAATAACTCATGCAGTTTTTATGCATCTAAAAACTGCTTCTAACTAAACTAAACATATGCAGAGATTATCTAAATATAATTTTGAATTAATTTTCAACATTTTCGCTGTTGTCAGTCAGTACTATATAACACAGCAATCTTATTCTTTTATTGGAAACCTGTAGGCGTAATCTATTAATCAAAAAGGTCTTACAGAATTACATAATAAACTGGAAAGTAAATTGGAGTAAATATAAAGGTAGATGTGACAACAAAAACAGAAAAAAAAAAAAAAAAATGCTACTAGAGAACCATACGAAAAGAAAACCACCCAAAAATTAGCAGACTCAAAGACTAAAAAGGCCCGTAAATTTACCCTCCCTTTTCCAGACTATGAAAACTCAAACAAAACAGGGGGGTTCTCTGTAACTTTCCTCTTTGCATTGTCTGACAGCTTCTCTGCCTTACCAGTAAGCTGTAGTAACACTGTTTCTTGTGATCAGAGGCTGAAATAGTTCAATTCCCCATCTTGAACAAGGTCAAGTCTATCGAATTCTGCAGAAGGAGCTCCTCCATGAAACAGGAATTCAGTTTGCCTCTGAAATTCCCTTGCATACCCCTTGCCCAGTTCACTAAGCAATTTGCTGGCACCAGTGTCTTTATATTTGCGTGTCTTAATTAGTTCTACCTGTTGTTGATGTGAGAGGAATGCTTGTGTAGATTGCGCAACCATCTGTGCTTCCGTCCAATGAGTGAGTTCCTCAATGTTGCCAGTGGATAACCCTCGGTAGCACTTTTTGCAATCCATGATTACAACGAATTCTTCTTGCTGGTGCAGTGCTACACTGCTACCTCTTGCAGTGCATGAAATATCCCTAGCACTTCCAGTGGGCTTTTTGCTGAAATGACCATGCCTCTCGCCCGAATTCAAGCTCCCTAAGGGCTGAAAGCACCCATACCCAAACCCCGCTTTCCCTCCTGTGGGTCCCATGACCCATCTATGATTAGGACTGTTTTTCCCCTTGGAATTTAAATTTTCTCTATAGAATCTTTCGTTATGGTCTTGTATCCATCCCTCGAGCTTGTTCAATTAGTGAGGCTGGATACACTTTCTTCCCAGCAAAGACCTCTTCATTTCGTGCCTTCCATAAGCACCAAAGAAGGTTGCAGAATTACATAATTTCTCTGCTGGTCAGGTTAGATGTGATCTGAAGCATTGCTTCTGTAAAATCAAGTGGCAACAATTCCACTCGCAGGTTGAATTTCGACATAAACCACATAGCTCGTTTAACAGCAGAGTTTAATGGCTAGCTACATGGTAATAAAACCAAAATAAATTAGTACATACTAAGGTGACCCATCATGCCCTTCTATTAATCTATATATTAAGTATAAATATGACCTAACATGCATCTTGATTCAAATTAAACTTGCCAGATTATATCAGTTACAGCATTAGTTTTATCAACCAATAATGTGCTTATGCAATAAAAGCCGACCTTCATCAAGCAATTATTGATGCAATAGTGTGTCTAAGCTAGGCATCCAAATCCTTGTATGAAGCTCGATCAGCACTCGTCAATATTTGTAACAAACTTGGGATATTTAAAGGCCCAATTGAATTGCTATCAACTTTTCTAAGGCCCAATTGTGTTGCTTTCAATTTCTATAAGGCCCAGTTATGTTGCTCGCAACTTTTTTAAAGCCCAATTGTGCTGCTTTCAACTCTTATAATGCCCAGTTATATTGCTCGCAATTTTTCTAAGGCTCAATTATGTTGCTTTCAACTTTTATAAGGCCCAGTTACATTATCGCAACTTTTCTAAGGCCCAACTTGGGAAGATCTCGTGTAAGTAGGTATACTAAATCATTGAAAAGAAAAGGCCTTCTTAAAGCATTAAATATTTTGTTGAGATAACAAATCATTGATGTTTGTATACGAATATATCCTATATATATATATATATATATATATATATATATATATATATATATATATATATATATATATATATATCCTGAATGCTGACTAATGGAGACTTCATTGAATTTTTTTCTTGCAAAGAAAATGTCTTCTTAAAGCATTTCATATATTTTAAGATAATAAATCATTGATTTTTTGTATATGAGTGCTGACTATTAGAGACTCGCATGCAGTTGCAACAAACAGCTGTCATTTTCAAACTGGATCTAAGTAAGCAATCAGTTATCAATTTGTAATTATATGATGAAAATGACAATTATGAAATTCATTTCCTACACTGATTGCTTCAAATAGTTTTCCTCTTGCAAATTGTATTTGGATATATTAAGCGTATAGTAATTATAGCAAAAAATAATAATTTATAATGTGAAAATATTAACTCTTTTTATATGATAAGAACTTATTATTGACAATGGGTAATGGAATAAAAAGAAAAAAAGTTATAGCTAACTGAAAGAAAATTAAAGTTCGAATTGTAATATTAATTAGAAGTAGAGAAAAGAATTAATTGTTACAACAACTATACAATATCTTTAATTTCTTCAAACACAATAACTTTAGAGAATGGAGGGTTAAAATGCTTTCATTTTTTATACCTCTCCATTTTGTATATTCCTAATAAAAAAATAATTTTCATTATAACAAAAAAAATTAATAGATGTGATCTATATTTTTTTTAAAGAAAAGTTAAGTTAGGGTGATTATAGATCAATGTTGAGAACTTGTTTTCTATTAATGATAATTTTATAAGCTCTCAAATCAATCAAAATGAAGTCATAATATCATAATATTTTATAATATTTAATGAGTACATGGCAAAATTGCATAAATCACATTTTAAGTTTTACATTCATATTTGAGTTTCATGGTATATGGGAAAAAAATTCATCTTAGGTTTGAGATGTTTAAGTCTAAAAAATGGAGCATCATAGAGGTAATAAAAAGTTAAAACATTTAATTGAAGATTCCCACTAAAATAATTTTAAACTGAAATATGAGGAGAGTTCAAATGTCTTTATTTTTTGTCTCCACTATACCTTCATTTTTAGAAACATTAATAAATTATTAAATCATAAATGTCAAAATAAAACCGTTAGACATGATCTATGTTATTTTCTCTATGTTCATAAAAAAAATATCATATTTTAATTTAGATTTTATGTGAATCAATCATTTAAAAAATCAATGTCTATGAATTATCCACATTAGTACATTTTCACGAGCTCTTGATGACAACCAAAACAAAGTTGAAATGTCATAATATATTTTTTACACATGCATAGATAAATTGATGTAGATCATATTCAATGGTTTTATTTGGACTTTTAAGTTTTAAATTTTAAGTTATTAAAGTTCTTAAAAATAAAGGCATCTAAACCCTTCTCCTGAAATATAATATTAGAACAACAATAACAATAATTAATAATAATAATAATAATAATAATTATTATTATTATTATTATTATTATTGTTGTTGTTGTTGTAATTATAAGATGACAACTGTGACCACGACAATATCAATATTTTGTAATATTATTTTCTTGTAAAAATATATATATTCCTATAATAATAATAACAACAAATAATTATTAATAATATAGTCATCTTGTCGGATGATACCCCACTAATAGACTATACGAATCATTAATCCTTGTCATGTTGTTTTAAATGATGTCAACAATTAAATCTTCGATATATATATTTCTTTCAATCAAAAGTTACCTAATTTCAAATTAAGCACTGAGAAGTGACCCATTTTATTACTGCTATCCTCCTCAACCTAAAAAGTGAATAATACTAAGATATATATAAGATCTATTAATTAATACGCAATGAATAGATTTCCATGAGACCACTAGCCCCATTTATCCAAAACTTGTAATAATTTTCACAAAGCACTTTTCTAGGCTTAATCTCTTCTCCAGTTATGTTCCCTAGATGGATTTTTTCCATTTTCTTGATGTTATCTATAAAGCTATATATATATATATATATATATATATATATATATATATATATATATATATATATATATATATGAGGAGGGATCAAATGACACCATTTTTTGGTGACATCGGATGACACCGTCCATTTTCAAAGTCCAAACAGTCGATCCAAACCGTTCAACTTGATGGATATGTTAAAATGTGCTTGCAGATCAAATTTTACATTTTTCTGAATTTTTTTTGGGTTTATTTAGAGGGGTTCAAAAATTCAACGGTTTGAATATAGCGATTTTGTTAAATACTTAATAAATAGTAAAAAAATTCAGAAAAATGTAAAATTTGATTTCCAAGTTACTCTTAATATATTCATCATATTGAACGGTTTGAATCGACTATTTGAATTTTGAAATTTCGAAAATGGACATTGTCACACAATGTCACCAAAAAAGTGGTGTAATCCGATCCCTCCTCTATATATATATATATATATAATTTTATTTTAGGTGGAAAATGGTAAATTGTTAAATGGGTAATTGGGTATAGGCCAACTTGTAGAGGAAAACTAAAGTCTGGTTAAATCAGTTATCATATAATAATAGTTTTGGTTCTTCTTATATATTGAGTGAGATAAGATTAAAAATATATATATATAGATGTAATTTGAATTAACTGTAATACTTTGTTGCAGTTTTATGAGTAGATTGTGCTTCAAAACCTTGTAATGAAAAGGGAGGAGACACCATAAAAGATCACCTCCTCTGCACCACCGATTTTTTGTGGTAACAAAAATTGTTAAATTTATATACAATGTGACCTCCTCTCTCTTCCTTCCCATCTTCCCCCCTCGAACTTTTCAGTTTTGAAACAAGTAACTTTCTTCGGTCAGCTCCGGTCACATCCTCGCTCTCCTTCCCTCTCCTTATCACCTCCCTATAATGAAGCCGTTCTAAAGCATGTCTTAAAAATAATAATTTTATTTGACAGTGAGTAGCTAGCTAGCTGTATCATATTCTTGTTGCTTTGAAATCTAGATTTATTCAACACAAGTTGAAGGTAAAATATTTTTTTTAAAAGGACATCTCCATTCTGGCAGGAACTGAGAGGATATGAAGACCCCATATATATATATTTAGTTAGACCTAGTAGGTCAACTAGTGGAGTGTGATGCTTGTGCCATACTGCCAACTGACGTCTCCAAAAAAGATGAATCTAATCAAGGACCATAATTCCATTTGCCATTTGGCCTTTAATTTGGGGGTATATATAAAAGCAAAGGCATGTTGGTGGAAGTATAGTATTCCAAATGCCACATCATGAGTTCATGAATAATAATCTGCTATCCCATATTCTTGGAGATATGTTTCTTCAAAGGGAAATATATCAGATATTTGAGTACTGAATTTAATAATATATTTATATATATATATATATATATATATATATATAATCAACAAAATATATTAATTTTACAGTGATACATATATGTAGTTTTCATTAAATATCTACTTAATTAATAGATGAAAAAATTTTAGAATATTTTTCAAAATGATAGAAACTACATGTGAAATTTAATACTTTTTTTTTAACTATAATGGTGCTTAGTCATACTTGGCCCCCCTTTATATTCTCCTCTGTTTCTTGTTTAAAATTAAAAAATAATGATATTTACCTTTTATACATAAAAATATTATTTCACCGCTTTTAAAGTGATTTTAATATTGGAGGGCTCTTGCCTATTCACCGTTTATTTAAATTTAAAATGAAATTCATAGTCCAGGGGCCCATACATGTCTAATAATTAAATTATGTGTGATGCTATGGATTACTTAATTATCACTAATTATACTAAAAATATTTGATATTTTCCATGCAATTTTGGGCCATCCTTTTTAAATTTAGGGTCACAATATAAAATTATTAATAGTTTCATGCAACATAATTAAGAACAGGCCCAATCTGATTATGTAAGAGAGGTGTCCATTGAAGAAATTTTTAATTAATTTGTAACAAATAGGAAAAATGTAAAGATAATTTTTACATAAAAATGTATGTAAATTGAGAAATAATTAAAGGCACTACCCAGCCCAATTATCTCCTTATCTGAAAAACTCTAATAACTAAAATTTAAAACAAATAATTTTGATCTAATTCATGGTTGCATTATGGTGGATGAGAATCAATCCTTTTAAATCCATATAGCTGCTGCAAAATGATGTCAGTGGGTGCAAAGTTGCGCGCGGCTTTAGTTTGCACCTTCTTTTTGGGGTTAATTTACACAAAAAAATAGAGAAAAGAAAGAAAAAAAAGTGCCAACCATTAAAGCGGGGCGCCACCAATTCCAGAAAAGTCTGATTCACTTCACAATTTGTGTGTCTCGCTTTAATATTCGTGTGTGCCGCTTCAGTATTCATACAGATAAGCACGCACAAATATCAAAGCGGTACCGAATTTTGTAGAATCGGGGCAAGTGTTGCATTCAACCAGGAGTAGGCAGTTGCCAACTCTTAAATTTGAAAAACCAATAAAAACTTCATATGAATACGGGCTGATGTCTTACCAGGGCAAAAAGTTGCTTCTAGATATGTTCACCTACTCTGACAAAAATTCTGGCTATGCTCTTTTGTATAATGAGATATGAGTCATTGTTTATTATGATGCGAATCTCAAAGCAAACCCCCATATTTCAAATAGGTTTAATTTCGAAATGATTTTTGACACCGCTAGAAGTATTATCCGCGGTCTGATACGATCCGATACTGCAAAGTATACTGGCTCCAATGCACTGGTTGGCACCTCTAATTTGCATAAAAGAAAAACATAAAGTAGCTCCCCTCTTGATAAGTTTCTTCAAAAAGAAATAGAATAGAATAAAAAGGGAGCTATTGTTTGGGGTCTAGATTCCCATAATGAGAGCTAGAGAGAAAATTCTAATGTGGAATCCATTATCAGCTCACAATTGAATTCGAAATAGATTCTTTTAGAGGTTCTCTTTTCATTTCGTGATCAATGACTCGGCACCAATTCATGATACAAAAGGCAAAAAATAATTAAAAAGAATCATAATTCTAATTGGGTATAAAAGGAGAAGAAGCATCTCACTTTGAACTTAAATCTTCTATAGTAAGGTAGTGTACTATTTGCCATAGTCTCACTTAGTTTGCTTCTTCCTCTTTCTGGGTTTCTTTTATAACCTTTGAATATATAATTGCATTGGCCAATTCTATTTTGACACTTGTTACTTGATATTTTTTTTAAAGAAAAATAATCTGTCTATTTACTGCATGTTTAATCTTAATTAATTGTTATTTGGAAGCCTTCATTTTTTATTAAGAAAAAAATAATTTGTTTATGACATGATTGAAAAATAGCCATTTTTTTTCTCATCAAAAAAATATAGTTAGAGCGGAAATTTCAATTCTAGTTTTATTCAATTTTGAAATTCATTTAATATTTTTATATAGATTTAATTTGAATTTTTACTTTTAATCGACAAAAAAATTCAGATATTTTTCTGCTTATATCAGTCCCCCATAAATTGCATTAGGTGATTTCATTGTCTTTATTTATTTTATTTCCAGATTGAGATAGCGTGCATTAATTTACGCAGCTGTGTTTGCTCTGAACTCACATTTCTGGTAAGAAAAATTATTTTTACTATTTTTAGGGGTTGCCTAGATATTTATTTATTTATTTCTAGTGTACCTTGCATAAATATTTATAACTACCACCCACTATTGTCTGACTATTAAGTAGACCTTTTTGTCAGTCTTTTTTTTACAATTTAGTACCTGTTCTACAACAAATTACCAAGGAATACATATAATATTTTTTTAATAAACATCTCCATCTCCAATTAATCACCCCCCCCCTGCACACACACACACCCACTGGGAACTCTTTCCACAAAGACACACACATTAAATTCTTTTTTAAGTTGTCTGCTGCTTGTATGGAAATCTCAAATTGGCCATGACTTGGCTGGTACAAATTAGTTTGCTTATATATATTCATGACCTTTCAATCCTTGAAACTACAGTGAGATTGAGGAAGAGAGGAAAGAGAGATAAGTATACTTGAAACTTGAAAAAAATGAATGCGTTAGCTGCGACAAATCGAAATTTCAAGCATGCGGCGAAGCTTCTCGGTCTCGATTCAAAGCTGGAGAAGAGTTTATTAATCCCTTTCAGAGAGATCAAGGTTGGTTTTCTAGTTTATATATGTAACCCAACATTGGCATTAACTTTATATTGTGTTTTACCTTGGAAAGACAAGATTTTTTTTTTCTTATTTTATCCTTTTTTTTTTATACTCATATGGTGTGTACACCAGTAGATTCTAGTTTTATCATTTGTGTTCTTTGAAGAAATATGATTTTTTTTTTAAATGAGGCTAGCTATGGTAATTAATAAGCATATTACGAATCGATCTGTGCTATGAATTTATATTTTTTATTTTCATAGTTAAAACAACATATCTGAACCGTTAAATATAATCATTCATATGTATTAGGAGACAAAATTTTATATTTTGTAGAAGTTTTTAACTATTTGTTTAGATAAGTAGAAAATCAATAGTTTCTGATGGTTCAGAATGTTCATATCAAGTGATTTTATATCTATCTAATAAAATAGTAAAAATATTCTAAAAAATATAAAATTTGATCTGCAAGTACATTTTCATATTAAACGGTTCAGATTAACATTTTTGGACTTTAAAAACAGAGACATTACCATAACCTCACTCTCAAGAAAGCATCCAATTGACATTAGCTTATGAAAGAATAGATGTCATTCTTCACTAACACAGTTTTAAATTTTGTAAAAGGTGGAATGCACAATACCAAAAGATGATGGTACTTTGGCATCCTATGTGGGTTTTAGAGTGCAACATGACAATGCAAGGGGTCCTATGAAAGGTGGTATCAGATACCATCCTGAGGTATCATCTCATTCCCTATTTGTTTAAAATAAAGGAGAATATTCATTTTTTCTGATTCCCCTTTATTTAAGGCTTCTAATTAATGGTTTTTCATGCTATTATTATTTATTATGTTATTAATTGTATGACTCATGTTTGAATGGATATCAATTAAATTTGACTCATTGATTACTATTAAGAACTAATTCACTAGTAGTAATAAAAAAAATTCAGCTATATATATACTCATCATAGCTGCATCATTTGGATATTTACTTATCAAAACTTTAAATTTAGTTATTTTCCAATCAAACTCATTTATTTTTTATATATACTCATTTTGTGATTTAATGCAATTTTAAAAATAATATGAAAATGACAGGTGGACCCAGATGAGGTGAATGCCTTAGCGCAACTGATGACGTGGAAGACAGCTGTCGCTAACATCCCGTATGGAGGTGCAAAAGGCGGGATCGGGTGCACACCGGGAGAGCTGAGTCTGTCTGAGCTGGAAAGACTCACTCGAGTGTTTACACAAAAGATACACGATTTGATCGGTGTCCACACCGATGTTCCCGCACCCGACATGGGAACCAACCCTCAGGTTCTTTTTAGCATCTGTTTAATCAATTTGTAAAATAAAATAATTTTTTTTGTTTGAAACATGGTATCAGTTTTTAAGAAGTAAATTAGAGCTTGTTAAATTCAAATGTATTAAATTTGATTCTGGTAATTTATTTTATGGCAGACAATGGCTTGGATTTTGGATGAGTACTCAAAATTCCATGGTTATTCTCCAGCAGTTGTTACTGGAAAACCTGTTGTGAGTGTATTATTATAGTTGCAAATCAACTTGTAATTATGCATATCATAATAAAGTAACATAAAATAATTATTACTAAAATCATGCAATAGTTATATAATCTATGTTGTTCCATGGGCCCTTGTCAATATCTTAAAATTCGGCCCAATTTGGTTTCTGGTCAATATTGTTGGGCCTAAATTGGACCTGAGATTGCCCAGATAAATTCTTCATTCAAATGATTAAATGTTCTCTCTCTTTTTCTTTTTTCTTTTTTTTCTAAATTTTAATACAGGGATGAATTTTCTTGAAATTTGTAGGATCTTGGTGGGTCCCTTGGTAGAGATGCAGCAACTGGGCAAGGTGTCTTGTTTGCAACAGAGGCTCTTCTGGCTGAGTATGGAAAGAGCATTTCAGGCCAGCGCTTTGTTATCCAGGTCAATTTTACTAAAATACCCCCATGTTTAATTTTAAATAGTTCAATATATAAGAATGAGTATCTGTTGTATCTTAAATGCTCAAAAAATATTATGGTGATAACTAACAGTGCGGATCCAATGTAGTCCAACTTTCTTTTCCTAAATTTTGAAAAGAAAAATAAAAAATTAGAGCCTATGTATTATTGGGTTTTTGTCTATTTTTGAAACAAAAATATTTTTCTACTTGTAATTTTTTTTTTCTGATTTCTGATTTGTGTGAAGTGGGAGCCATGCTTATCCTGAAAATTTCTAATTTTTTTGAAAGAAGGGAGCATCCGAATTTCATCGGACCAAATTTGGAATTGTCTGACCTACTTCAAGATTGGTGCCTACCAACTATGCACGAATCTTGACATAAATACAAAAGATCCGATGCTCATCGGACGCCCTCCCGATTCAAATTTTTGCCTACATCTGACTAAATTCCTGAATCCGTCCCTGAGAACTAGACCAGTAACATGCCAGTTCTGTTAGGTACCTCAGTAATGTTGCATATAATTGTTATTTGTTATTAGTAGCATTGGTTGGTTTGTTTTCAGGGATTTGGAAATGTTGGATCATGGGCTGCACAGCTGATCAGTGAGGCTGGTGGAAAAGTAGTTGCAGTAAGTGATGTTACTGGTGCTGTCAAGAACAGTAACGGTCTTGACATATCGAGACTTCTCAAACACAGTAAAGAGAACCGTGGGATTAAAGGATTTGACGGTGGAGATTCACTTGATCCAAACTCGCTTCTTACTGAGGATTGTGATGTTCTCATCCCAGCAGCACTTGGTGGTGTAATAAACAGGTTAATAATTGTGACAAAGATAATTATATTATATTTTTTCTTATAAAATGAACTAGAGTGAGGTTATTATACTATGCATAGCACATAATGGTTCATACTATGGATTAATATTTCATTTTCAAAGTGCAAACTATCAATATGAACCGTTTGACATGATCTCCTTATGAAAATGTACTTGTAGATCAAATTTATATTTTTTAGAAATTTTTTACTATTTTTTTAAAGATTATGGACTGTCAAAAAGTAGTGATTTTCTGCCAATGTAAATAAATAGTAAATAAGTTCGAAAAAATATAAATTTTGAAATCCAAGACTCCAAGTACTTTTTCAAATCGAGATAATGTTGAACGGTTCAGATTGACTATTTGAACTCTGAAAACAAAAATATTGAAACATAGTACGGATCAATATGCGCTATGCATAGTACCATAGCCTCACTCTATGAACCATCTTTTTTGTGGGGAAAAGAGAATGATACTCTACCAATTATGACAATGACAAGTATATACAAATTGTAAAGCCTTTCATGAAAGCTATTTTTCTAAAACAATATCATTTCTTCATATTGTATCACTTTACAATGTGCTTGGTTGTAAAGGGAGAATGCAAATGACATAAGAGCTAAATTCATCATAGAAGCAGCAAACCACCCATCAGACCCAGAGGCTGACGAGGCAAGTCGATCGATTTAATTTACTAATATTTCTTAATAACTGATTATTATATTTTCTCTAACATTTTGTTTTTTTAATTTTCAGATATTAGCCAAGAAGGGAGTTGTGATTCTCCCTGACATTCTGGCAAATTGTGGGGGTGTTACTGTAAGCTATTTTGAGTGGGTTCAGGTTAGTTTTCTACCCTTTTTCTAAAAAAATATTATAGGTGATAATCCTAATTAGATACATACATTAAAAGTTGTGGGAGGATTAAATGTCCATTTATAATATCTTAGACCAGATTTAACAATGATTACCAGTCAAATACTGGTACATTAAATAAAAGGGATATATCATAGAGACAAGAACAGTAACACATCTACCAAAAAATATTGAAAAAATTACAATGGTATATGTTATGCACAAGGAAATAGTATATCATATATAAATAATCAGAGATAGAACCAAACTCTCAAATTATGGGATCAAATACACATTGGAGGTCAATTATATAATTATATAATTTTCCATGCTGAGTATGAGAGCCAATTTTACAGTACCTATAGCAAATTTTACTTTAAACTATATAGAAAATTATGTATAAATACACAAAAATTAAAAATGAATGTGCAAGTGATTTTGGGCTCCTTTATTTCTGGTATTAATGCAAAAGGAATGGTATTATTTGTTTGTAGAACATACAAGGATTCATGTGGGATGAAAACAAGGTGAATTCAGAGCTCAAAACCTACATGACAAGAGGATTCAAAAATGTCAAAGAAATGTGCAAAACACACAACTGTGATCTTCGCATGGGCGCCTTCTCTCTCGGAGTTAACCGTGTCGCACGTGCCACTGTGCTCAGAGGCTGGGAAGCCTGAATCAGCAATTTACCAGTATACCCTTACTACTAATTAAATATCTCATTTTCCTATGCATGATTTGCATATGAAAATATATATATTTTTTTTTTGTGGTGGTGTGTTTTATATATCTTGCAAGAGAAGATGTGGATTTGATTTTTATTTTTAGGCATGAATTAATAAGTTCTCTTGTTTCTTTTGGAGATGAGTGATTTGTGTGGTGAATTACTTGGTTTACCCCTTAATTATGTGTCAAAATCTTAATTACATGGATTTATGGAATATATTAATTAATATCGATGGGGTGATTTATGGAATATTTTAATTAATATTGATGGGGTTTTGTAGGTTAAATTAGATAAACATATTAATGTGAGTTGTAATTTTTAAAAGTAAAAAAAAAAAAGAAATGTCAACTTGTTTGTTGGTCACTCAGTTCTCCAACAAAAAGAAAAAGGAGAGAAAAAGCAAGATATTTGAAAGAATAAAAAGAAAATTGTCAAATAGGTAACCAGCTCATTTATCTATTACAAATAAGTCCATTTTCTATAACATGTCCAACTATAAAGCTCTTAATAATTTGGCACAGCGAATAGCGCTTATTTTTTTTTTTTTTTGGAAGAACACACAATAGAAAGAAAGAAAAAGAAAAAAAAAAAATCAGTTCTCTGTTCTAAAGGATACATCCGGCTGTTCCTTAAAAAAATTGTTTCAGTTTAAATAAAAAAGTTGTTTCAAAATTTATGGAAAAATGTTTATTGTTAATGAGAATTAGAAGTTAAAACATTAGATATTAGAGGTTAGAGTATTAGAAATAACAAGTTAGAGCATTGTTTTTTTTTTTTAATCTAGTATTTAATTACTTAATGAATTTGAACCCGATTCCTTATTTTCTTGCCCTTTGATGAAAAAACACATGTTTAATATGAAGTAATTATCATTATAATGAAGAGGCTGTCAACCCAGAATTTTTAATTTTAGAAATGTATTAATTATTTTGTAAAAACTAGAAAGAAGTTTTTTTTTAAAAAACTATAAAGAAATCAAATCATTAATTTGATTCCTCATGTACTTTTTTCAGAAACTAGATCAATAATTTAATTCCTTTTTAACACATTAAAAAAATTCATCTTTCTCCACACAAAAAAAAATAAAATAAAATTGCGGTGAAGAATCTCAGCGTCACATCTTCAGATCAGCGGCTAATAATAGCAGCTCTGCGACAAGTCAGCAGAAGCATCAAAGTTAACGATCGATTGCTCTGCGACAAGTCAGTCAGCACCAGCTCCCGACGACACAGAAGATTGTGAGATATAAAGGTAAATATTGATGCGATGAAATTTATGAAAGTGCACAATCGACACTTTTTCAATGCTATAGCAATAAAGGGACAGTAGATTATGGCTTGAGAGGCAGAATAGAAAGTGGGCTTGGCGACAGAGACGAATCGAAGGAAGCGTTGGGTTATTATCAGAAGATGAAAAAGATAAGCAAGCAGCGAGAAAGGAGAGGGAAGAGATGTTGTGATTGGACAAAGGCGCTGATCATGGAATAGGAATTATCGGTATCAGGATTGGGATTGGTTCCGGCCGATACCGATACAGGATTGGAGTATCGGCTCACGAACGACTCAGGATCAGCTCAGGATCAAGGTTTTTTTTTTTTCTTTTCTATGATTTGCTATGTGAGGATTGGCTCAAGATCGGATCGGACTCGGCCGATACTAATACGTATCTGCCAATACTAATCTGTATCGGTATCTGCCAATATTTCCTATATTGAATTATAGAGTGACTTAGTAATTATGAATATCTTTAATTACTAAATCAAGTGATGTGACTAATTTTAATTTCTAAACATTTGCTGGGATAGAGATGCTTTAAGTAACTCAAAACTTTTGAGTTTAGATCATGACCGTGAGATCTGTCTTGACTCGAATATTAAAGCGCCATGGATTCTAACCTGAGGTTGAGATCTAAGCACAAATTTTGAGATTTGGACTCGTAGTTAGCATACCAACTCTCAACAGTTGGTAATATAAGACCTTATCATGCACCAGCTCTCAACAATCATGGCCTTGCAAAATTGCCTCTTACCCTCCCTCTCCTCCTGCCCATCCAAATTCTTCATATCACCTCTCCCATTCCGACGTTCTTCTATTAATATTAGTGTTAATCATCGGTTAACCAAACTCCATATTTCCTCAGCTGCACCAAATCCGACTCCAACACCAGAGACGGAGACTAATTTCGATTGGTTCTCCCACTGGTACCCCTTGGATCATCTATGTGACCTTGATAAGCAGGCTCCAAAAGCCCGAACAGCACTCAGGCTAGACGTAATTATTTGGTGGCACTGTGTTGACAATCAATGGAAGGTGTTTGATGATAGGTGTCCTCACCGACTTGCACCTCTATCTGAAGGCCGTATCGATCACCAAGGCACACTTCAGTGTGTGTACCATGGTTGGTGCTTTGATGGAGCTGGTGCATGCAAGTATATACCACAAGCTCCTGCACTCGGGCCCCCGGTTAGATCTCTAATGCTATATATATTTACACACGTATGTTTATTCTTAAACTAGCTATGATGTGCCCACGTGTTGCGGACTTGCGGTGGGGATTGCTAGTATAACATTATAGTAATTTTTAAATTTATGAAAATTTATGAAAGTGCAGGTACACAAGAACGAGAAGGCTTGTGTTGCGGTATATCCGAGCATTGTTCAAAATAACATTTTGTGGTTTTGGCCCAACACTAGTTCTCAATACAAAGATATCATGCACAAAACAATACCTCCATATATACCAGAGTTGGATGATCTATCATTTTTTGATGCGAGGTCGACAAGAGATTTTTTATATGGGTAATTGTTGCTTGGAAAGCTGTTTATCATCTAATATCTTATACTTATATAGTGATTTTGTGGTGAATTCTTGATGTTGATGTTACAGGTATGAAATTCTGACCGAAAATCTTCTGGATCCAGCTCATCTTCCATATGCGCATTACGGGATGCTCAGCCTCAAGAAAAATGAAGATCCTGAAAGATATATAAGCTTAATTCTAATTCTTCAATCTAAACATCAATTGCTTATATATTGTTTTTATTCGATTTTAGCACAAATAAAGCTAGAAACATTAATTATTGTCAAACTAATATCATTGATATCCTAAATGGCAATTGGCAAATTCAGTTACTAATTTTAATTTCATCTTATTAAGTATATCTTACTATGTCGACTAAAATATGATGTGTTCATT
Organism: Carex pumila; assembly: GCA_033356055.1. NCBI lineage: Eukaryota > Viridiplantae > Streptophyta > Magnoliopsida > Poales > Cyperaceae > Carex > Carex pumila. Next base: position 205,511 of record JARJHM010000242.1, read on the forward strand.
CATTCACAGTCGAAACTGATAGAGAAGGAGGTACCCCACTTAAGTTAACAATACAGAAGTTAGATATAAGTGGTTTTGATGCCGAACATTATAAGTTCATTGCTCCATATGTTGTTTATTTTACGGTCTTCAGAAACTTTTCCGTAAGAAGTTCAAATGAAATACAGCTATTCATGCATTATTCTATATTTAATTATCTTACTGAGGAATTTGAATTTGTTGGTGCCAAGTTACAAATTCCTCCTCAGTATACTGGCAAGAAAATATTTAAACCTTCACTGAACCTCAATAAACCCTCAACTTTGAAACTTCATAATTAGCCAATAAAAAATGCCTTAAGTTATAAGGTATTTGTCAATGTACCAGAACAAATTAAGGTTTAAATCTTTTGAATTGGGGGTTTTACACTGTATATATTGCAATTTGTAACCTTTGAGTCTTTGATCATGCTATTAATTTAATGACTGTTTTTTCTTTTTTGTATATTTCTCAGGAGAATTCTAGTAAAGATAGTTGGAATCCACAGAAACTTATGAGCATCTTCTTTTGTGTACCAGTTAATCCTGGAAAGAGTAGAGTTCTAATCATTACTGCATGGAATTTTGCGACATTAATCGATAAGTTTATCCCACGATGGTACTACCATAGAGGTTTAAACCATAGTAGGAAAAATCGGCCGATTCCGATCCAATACTCCGATCCCGTATCGGTATTGGCCGGCCCCGATCCGATCCTGAGCCGATCCTCACATGACAAATTATAAAGAAAAAAGGAAAAAAAAACCCGATTCTGAGCCGATCCTGAGCCGATCCCGATCCGATACTCCGATCCCGTGTCGGTATCGGCCGGGACCGATCCCGATACCGGTACCGATTTTTCCTACTATGGTTTAAACCTTGTCTTAGATGCAGATCTTTGTCTTCTTCATGTCGAGGTAGAACAATCTTTCTTAAAATTTCAATTTTACTATTTGAAATGAAAGCACTCTTATACTGAATGGGGTCAGATAATTGTGTAATTCCTGTTTGTTTCTCCTGAAAACCAACTAATTACTTACTTTCATATCCAATTAATGAAGATTCCTCATCCATTTTCCTTTAAAAATGTTAAATTCTCAGGAACGGAAGCTTGTTTCAGATGGCATTTCAAATTGGCACAAGGTTTGCTATGTGCCAACACAATCAGATACAATGGTTGTTGCATTTAGGTAATGGTTATGAAAATACTCAAACAATCAGGTGAATTGGAGAACTAAAGGTTTTGCATCCCTTCCTACTTCCCCTCCTAGGGAACAACTCATGGACAGGTTTATTATTTTAAACAAGTTTTTAATTTAGGATTGAATTTAATTACAATTTAAAGTTAATTGTAACAGTTAATTTCATCTAAATTGCTTCACCAATGTTCAGATATTGGTCACATGTTGTTCACTGCAAAAGTTGCCGTCGAGCGCTAAGAACAATGAAAGCCATTAAGGTTTCTCTACAAGTCGTCTCAATAGGATTGATTGGTATTCTTGCTGCTGCAAACCATAGCATAATCTCAAATATAGCAAGGACCGGCATTGTCGCTACGGCGATCACGTTCTTTGCCGCCTCCCATTGGCTATCTCAATTTATCCATAAAACATTCTATTATCATGATTACAACCATGCTATCTTTAGGAGAACTAATACTTGTATGGAGAAAATACTTGGTGCTTTGAGGTCTCTTAGACTTACCTTTTAATTGTTTGATTTTACTTGTTTTGAGAGATTTGGAGGGATTTGATTTAATAAATTAATATCCCTACTTTATTCAATTTTGATTTGAATTTTGTTGGTTCAAAAGTATTGTCATCTTTATGATAAATTATTCCAATTGTACATGCTCAGTTGAGAATGATGTCTTGTTGCTTTGGCTACAATTAAAAGACTATTTTATATATGAACTGAGGTTCCTTCAATTTTAATAGGGATACACTACCAATCTGCAAAATACCAACCAACAAATAAATTTTGATTAAGGAACTTAAAGATAATGTTGTGTAAAATGCAAGTAATGATTTACACAAGGAGAAACAAAAACAAAATATAGTACATATCAAGTAAGTTGTAGTTAATTCCCATTTACATATGGCAACAAAATGTAGTACAACAAAACTATAAATTGGTACTAGTTATAATTTACAGTCTGTCTCTATTAATTAACAGTGCCAGTTCTGAACAGCTCTAAAGCATTAAAATAATCTTAGAAAGTAGTTTGTGTTATTTATATTAAGAGGGTTAAAATGTATTTATTTTTTATTGTTTTTATCATGTCTCTATTTTTAATTTTTTATAAAAAAATATTTTAAAATGTTTATGTCAAGATAAAACTGTTAAATGTGATCTATATTATTCTTTCTACATGCACATAAAAAAAATTACCACTTCGTAATGTTGGTTTTATATGAATCAATAAGTTGAAAAATCAACATCTATAATTTATTCACATTGGTGTATTTTTGCAAGCTCTTAATACTAATTAAAATTAAATTAAAATGTCGTGAACTTTTGTGTGTACATAGAGAAAATGTTATACCATATCTAACAGTTTTATTTTGACATTTAAGTTTTAAATTTTAACTTATTGTCATTCTAAAAATAAAGTCACGATGAAAAACACAAAAAATAAAGACATTTGAACTCCCATTAATATATTAATGAAGTCTTCGAATGCAAATAAGATGAGGTCACCTTTTAAATAAATCCAATAATCGTTAATTAATACACTTACAATTTATTCAAGAAAATATTATATAATTCTTCTTCTGATAATTTACCTTTCTATTATTAAGGAAATTTCCATATCCTAAACTACAAATTTCTATAAAGTTTGAAACCGACAATTTAGATTTATTAGGTGTCTTATTGATAAGAGAAAAGCTGTGGAAATTTCTCGAGAGGAGCGGAGTCGGAGAGGCTAATAATGGGACCCCCGGGTTGAAGGGACCCCCTTGATCGAAGGGAATTCACTTCCTCTGCGATACCTCAAACTTTGAGGTGTTTCTTTGGAAAATCTCAACCGTTTAATACCTTCTGCACGAATCTCAAAGCCCAAATAAAACTGGCCCCACGCTATCCCAAATAGAAACCGTACTCGGTCATGCAGAAGTTGTGATATCTCAAGAGGATACACACTCAAATTCAGTGTTGTAAAAAGCTTCCGTTTAGGTCAATAAATAGTTAATTAGTCATTAACAGTGATCAAACTGTCGTGAAATTTGTGATTAACTGAACAATTATTCTCTATTATAATTGATTATTTTTTATTATTTTTAATTAATTAATTGGTGATACTGACCGACCAACAAAAGTATATCGTTATTTGCATCACTGCTCAAATCAAAGTGAATTGGATACATAGAACTAAGATATTTATACTTCTTTAACAGTTCCACTGCACATGAAAAACGAGTAATTTACAAAGCGGTGGTTGCTTCAAAGAGAGAGAGAGAAAGAGATAGAAACAGTTCCGTTGCACTGGCTGGTCCCAAAAAGCGGTGGTTGTTGGAATCCATATCACCTAGAGGAACTCAAATTTTATGTTTAAATCTACACCGTCAGATACATAGTGACTCGATTATTAAAGCGCGTAGATTCCAATCGAACGGTTTAGATCTAAACTCAAAAGTTTGATCTACTTCAGAGGATTCGGGCTAGTTGTTGGTTAGCAACTGTACATCCGAAACAAAACAAAACAGAACCCCACTCTCCACTGCAAAAAAATATATAAAAAAAAACCCACTATTTATTAAATCAATGGTGTTCTTGCTAACTAGATCTAGCCAAAAATCTCCTCTTTTATAGCCAATTTTGATCCTATTTTGGTCTTGAATTTCTTCTTACATGGCCATGTGCTGAGTCTGAAGAGATCAAATGGGGGTTTCATTCTTCAAGTGTAAGAAGTTACCAGTATTTCTCTACTTCTCCTGTCTTCACAAGTTGAAAGAGGATAGGTTCATTTCTTCACCCCCGAAACCCGATAAGGTCTCCCTAGAGGAGAAGCCTCTAGATGAAAGGGTTAATTGTGATACTGAAGGTGTAATTTTGAAGAGTAGCTTGAAAAAGAATGGATGTTGTGATTCAATTGGGGTTGAGGAGAAGAGAAATGTGAAGTGGACGGATTTCATCGGGAAAGAACTCGTCGAAATTCGGGAATTTGAACCGTTGTAAGTTCAGTTTATTGAATAATTGCTTCAACTTTATGAATTTTATTTTAGTGTAGGTGTTAGTGTTGTCAGTAGTACCAGTTCAAGTATCTAAATTGGTAATTTGGTTGCTTCCATTTTTGTATGCTTTATTTTGTTTATACTTTATGACTTTATCAAAATACCCCCTATATTTATATATATCATACTTATACTATGTTGTGTTTAATTGAGGCTAATTAACAGCTTGGTAGCTCAAAATTCTATGAATAGTAAAAAATAAAACTCTAGCAAAGTTTCAGTAGCATGCCAAAATTGAAATTCTTAATCTATAATTGTTGTGTGTGTTTCTTATCTCAATGTTTTGTGATTAGTAGGTATATATTAAATCTTTTTTTTTTTCTAAATAACAGTAAGCTAAAATTAAGAAGTATGGAAATGGTAGGGGCAGTTTCGTCAAAAAAAAATTTAATTAAAAACCATTTACGCCCATGAAATATCAAGCATTGTAGATTATGGACTGCAAGTTGTTTAATTGGGTTGGTTTTTCAGGTTTTTCATGGCTGTAAAAGGTTAAAATTAATCAAAACTTGACTAAACTACTTCTAATCTTTTCTTACTAATATTCAGATATAAGTATTAAAATATACCTACTCTTATGTCAGTACATCTTGATGAGTAGGTATATTTTAATACTTTCTTAATATTAGTAAGCTAGAATTAAGAAGTATGGAAAGCCTAGGGGCAGTTTAGTCAAGTTTTGATTAAATTAAACCTTTTATGCTGGTGAAAAACTAAACATTATAGGGTTGATGTTGATGTTGATGTTGATGTTCAGTTGATAATTACCAGTAATATAGTACTTTTAATTCTGATTTTATTTCCTTCATTAAAAATTTAAAGGGAGCTAGAGGAAGAGGAGCAAGCCATTGGTAATACGCCTTGTCTATGGTTCATCCAATAAGCTACAAAATCTTGACTTTATTTACATAAATTCAAATAATGCTAAACTGTGCACAAAGTAAGCTCTCTCTCTCTCTCTACTTCTTTGTTTCTTCTTCTTTTTTCTTTTTTTTTAGTATTGTTGGTGTGCGAAAAGTTCTTCTCTCTCTTTGTTATAAATTGAAAACAACTAAATAGGTTGCCTCCCACATAGTGTGGTGGTTTATGCTTTGTTAACCCTCATATAATCAAATTGATAATGAGTGAGGCTATGGTACTATCCATAGCACTGATTGGTTCATACTATGATTTAATAGGTAGAAAATTATATATATTTTTTTTGCTATTTTTTAAGATAAGTAGAAAATCACTATTTTTTAATGGTCTAAGAATTATAGATTTAAGTGATTTTCTACCTATCTAAAAAAATAGTAAACAATTTGTAAAAAATGTAAAATTCGATCTACAAGTACATTTTCATATGATGATCATGTTGAACTGTTCAGATCGACTGTTTGAACTTTCAAAACAGAGATAATGATCCATAGTACGGACCAATCCATGCTATGCATTATTAGTACCATAGCCTCACTCATTAATAGATAATAATAGGATAAATTGCATTATTTGACCCTAAAATCTGATGATAAGCAACAGAGATGAGAATACAACACAAAATAAACAAGAAATAACAACTCATCATCCTTATAAAAAGTGTCCTATCAATTATTATATAATTAGTGCTTTAGCATATTATTACCAGTTTTCATAAATGCCTATACTCGCATAATTCACCTTCTTTGCCTGTAACTTCTCAGGGACCGTCTTGGTGGATCTGGGTACAAAAATCCTGAAAAGTGTGATACTGCCATCGCCACAGAAAATCCAAGAAAAAACCCGAAAACCACAACCCATATGAACCAGTGATCTTCGCTATTCTGTTCCACTTCTGCATCTAAATCTCCATCGCTCACCTCTGACGGGTTATCGGATTCACACTGAACCCGGATTTGAATCCCACACAACCCACTATTGTTTGCGAATGCTATATCCGTCATGGATGCAATCTGGCCTTTGTCTGGAATCCAACCCGTTAACCTGTTATAACTCAGATCCAGTGTTGTTAAATCCTCCAAACTCTCAAAGGAATGAGGTATAGACCCGTTAAGCATGTTATGCGACAAATCCAAACTTTCTAGTTTTTGTAAATGCCCCAAATTAGCTGGTATCCCTCCTTCTATCATGTTATATGACATGTTGAGAGATTTCAGGCCTTTGAGGTTTCCCAGTTCATTTGGTATAATACCTGAAAACCAATTTCTTGACAGATCCAAATTTGCATAGGTATCGACACGCTGAAACCCGAGGCCCCGCAATGCCCCTTTCCAATAAATGGTAATATCAGATAAATCAATTGAGAATGTAAATAGGTCAGATATTGAGAAATATGTAATGGGTGTGTCTACCATTCCTTCAAGGTGACCCATTTGAATCGGTATAAAACTGCTCAAATTGTTTCCTGATAAATCTAGCACATGTAACTTTGAAAGATTTGATATGGTATGGGGAACTGGACCCTCCAGTTTGTTGTTTCTCAGGTTTAGTACCGAAATTGTTGACATTTGACCGATCCAAATCGGCATTTCTCCAGTGATATAGTTGTCATGTAAATCAAGGTTTTCAATGAATTGCATGGTGTTGAGTTCAACCGGTAACAGGCCGGTGAATTTATTACCCGATAGTGCAAGACTTCTTATTTGTGGCCCAAAAGTCACCGGCACCTCCCCATAAAAACCGTTCTCTGACAAGTCAACATATGCAAGATACGTGTCAGGCCCAAATTGCGGAAAGGAATTGCCAGATAATTGGTTTGCTGACAAGTCGAGAAGTAAGAGACGGCCTATGTTGGTAATGGATGCTGGTATGGGACCCGTTAGGTTGTTGCTGCTCAACAAAAGGATCATGATAGTAGAAGCATTGCCCATGTTTTCTGGTAGATGGCCACTGAGACTGTTTCTTGAAAGATCTAGAACTGAGAGGTTTCTTGAATTGAAGAGATTTGCGGGTATTGACCCGGTAAGGTTGTTATCGGATATTATTAAACTCCCAATTTGCGGCCCGGTGAGCCATGGTGGTATGGACCCGGTTAACTGGTTTTCACTTAAGTCGAGGAAGTCGAGTTCCTTCTGATTTGATAACCAAGCAGGTATTGACCCGGTAAGCCCACATGCTCTTAGAGAGAGGAGAGAGAAAGAACTTCTCAGGTGAATCTCTAAACTGTTATTTAACACTAGTTTGTTTCGTCCAAGATTGAGTTTTTTTAACATCTTAAGATCAAAAAGTGAAGAGGGTATAAACCCAGTGAGGAGATTACTGTTTAATTCGAGCGATTGTAAATTTTTCATGTTAGAAATCGAAATTGGAATCTCTCCTGATAGTTGGTTCATCTTTAGAGAGAGAAAGGAAAGGTTGAAAAGAACTCCTATCTGGTCTGGTATGGTAGAAGAGAGAGAATTATTACTCAGGTCTAAATTTTGTAACCGTTCTAACCGTAATATTTCTTGTGGTATTTCTCCTGAAAATTGGTTCTGACTTAAGGAAAGAACCTTTAATTCGATTAAATTACCAATTTCAGGAGGGATTTTACCAGAAAGATAATTCTCATTTAAGGAAAGAACTTCTAACTTGGAAAGATTTGCAACTGCACTTGATAGAACACCAGTAAGTGAATTTGCTCTCAAGTTGAGATTCCTGAGATTTCTCAATTGAAAAATTGTTAAAGGAATGGTACCATTGAGCAAGTTTGAACTAAAATCCAGGTACCTCAAATTCACCAAATTCTCAAAACCTTTTGCAGGAATCTCTCCTTCCAAGGAATTCTGTGAAATATCAAGAAAAGTGAGGGTCTTTATTGCAAAAAGTGCTGCTATTGTTGCAGATGGTGCTGTGTAGGTAAGTGGAACTACACCATAGAGACTGAGTTCAGTAACTGGTTTTGAAGGCAATTCCAGATTACAATTAACTCCTTCCCAGTTACAACAGTTGCTTGTATTCCACGAATCAAATGTGAAGAAAGGTGCCGAATTGTCAACGGCTTTATGGGTTACTAGAGATTTGAACTGGAGGAGAGATTGCTTGTGGATGGAGGGGCAAGAGAGAGAATGATGGAGGAGAGAGAGTAGAGAGAGAAAGACTATGAGAAGAAGAGGATATGCCATTTGTTTGTTCTATCACTTTGACAATGGTGAAGTTCAGACTTGAGAGGTGAAGTATTATATTGTGAAACAAAGGTGATGCAATGGATGCCATTATTTATTATTAGGTTATGAAAATATTAAGTCAAGGTCTTCTATAGTTGACAAAACAATGCATTTCTTGAAGTATGCAATTACTTGTACTGTGAGTACAAAAGTTTGACTAGCCTTTTGATTATGAAGTGTCCTTTAGTGCTTATTCTCTGTTGCAACCATGGTGTAGATAGATATGCAAATATTGTTTATAAGTATATAGTGTTTTCTTTTTACTTGTTATGTAAGTAAATGGTAATGTAAAAAAACAATTTATCTGTGTAAAATATATTTTCACAAGGGGTAAAATATTTTGCATTGATATTAGAGTTCAATATTTTGTGTTTTATTTGTGTGGTTGTCAGTTTGGATCCTCTCCAATTGCAAATGTATTGATTAGATGGGAGCTTGTCAACTGCATCAAATTATCAGAATAGCAGCTTGTCTGCCACTTAATTTTTCTTGGCACTTACAGCAGAGGAAATCTTTGACAAAAATGATTGATTGCTAGTAAATTTAAGAAGGATTAAGTTAATTATTCTATCTTACTTCTAATATTTTGTATTTTGTTTGACAACTTAAGTTAAAGGTTAAATTATCAACCAATGAGTAGAGAAAATTTGAGAAAAGAATCTGTCTCTGACTGTAGTCCCTGTTTGTAGTAAGTTTAATCCGTTTGAAAAAGTGATTTAATTTTGTGGTAACTTTATATTATTTCTCATATTTGATTCTTGTTTGATAATTGAGGTGTGTAACAAAGAGATTACTAGTCTTCTTACTTTATAATCTGCAATTCATTTTTGACCTTACCAACATTTTGGGAAAATTTCAAAACTTGACATGTGCGTCGACTCAAGTGTCTTGCATTATTTTTATGATTTATTTTTTTAATTTGTTTTATTTCTGCACATAACAACAGCTGCATACGCTTCAAAAATAGTGCGCAAATCCAATCTGTGCACGTGTTAAGTTTTCAATTTTTCCTAAAACAGTAGTAAGATTAGAATTATGAAAGTTTAGGGTGGTAACTAAAAATAGTTGGAAAAGAGTGCTTAGATAAAATAAATATGGGCCTTCAATGATATGTATTTGTTTTCTCGAGGCCCAAAAATTATATATGTACAATTAATATACGATAATAGAGGCCCAAAAATGCATAATAGAAAAAAATCACAAGGTTCAAATTAAACAAACATTTTATTAAGGTTAGTAATATAATGGCTACACGACATTATAAGATATATATTTTAGAAGATATCCAGAGATATGCACAATCAAAATTTCTGATCTTGTATACATATACAAAGCCATAGTCATAAGCGACTTTAGACTTGTTGCTTTATCAACTAATTATTTTAATGACACACACTTTTAACGAGCAAAGTTGTTATTACAATTATGACCCAATTAAGATGTGGATGAAAATCTACTAATTAATACTATATATATATATATATATATTTGATTAAACAGCTGATTGGCATGCACTCAATGATTTAAACAACTAATTATACTATTTATTTTTCCTCTAATTCGAAACCAACAACATATTACATATAAATATTTTCAGTTACATATATATGCGCCTCTCGCAGGAACTAAAGAACACAGCATATCCTAGTTAAAGAATTATACACACAGCATGTTAGGGGCAAGCCAAAGTTGACATTGATTTGTGTATATATATATAAGGAGGGATGGATGATGGTGTATTTGGTAACCAAATTATAAACAGATCAGTGGCTAAATATTCCACCAAGATTTCATTTTATGTACAGTTGTTTATCCTCGCCGTCGCCATAGTAATCCAGCTTAGCGGCGTTGAAACATGGTTTGGAGGAAGCAGGCGCGCGTGGCGCGCTTATGCAATCTAATATATATAGATGTGCATGTTACTGGTCAAGCACCGTTTCCAGATGTTCTCCTTCCACTTCACCTTGGTGATCACGTTATAGCGCACGTTATAGGTGGTATTTTTCACGTGGTGGAATATCTCTTCTCTGTATTATGCATCTTAAATTAAATTGGCTGTTCATAAACTGCAATGGCTAAGATTAATTAATCTAAATTCGGATTGAATCTGAACCCTCCAATCAAATAATCTGCCTTCTTTTGATTAAATGCAGAGGATACGAATTCCCTGCCTAGCATGGTGGTATACATGTATTAATTATATATAGTTAAGTGGAGCTTGCTGCTGAATTTAATATACAGGAAACCATATAGTACCATAATTCGTTAGCACCGTTTGGATATTCGTGTGTGCTATTTCAAGATCCGTGTAAATCTTGAAGCGAATCAGACGGTTTTGAGCAGACATCAAATTGGTCTGATGCTAATCAAACGAGCTCGATCCGCTTACTGACAAATTCGGTGATTCTCTGTCTACAATCTGCCAGGTTTTCCTACAAAATCACTTTCGAAATTATGGATCTAACTTAACCTTCAAATCTTAGATCTTGCCATCTACAATAATATGAAACAAAGGTGATGCAATGGATGCCATTATTTATTATTAGGTTATGAAAATATTAAGTCAAGGTCTTCTATAGTTGACATAAAATGCATTTCTTGGAGTATGCAATTGCTTGTACTATGAGTGTGCAAAAATTTGACTATAGAAGGATAGCTTTTGACTATGAAGTGTTTTAGTGCAGATTCTCTGTTGCAACCATGGTGTAGGTAAATATGCAAATATTGTTTATAAGTATATGGTTTTTTTTTTTTAACTTGTTCTTAAAGTAAATGGTAATGATAAAACCATTTTCTCTGTGTAAAATATATTTTTATAGGCTGCAAAATATTTTGCATTGATATTAGAGTTCAATGTTTATTTTATTTTATTTATGTGTGTTTGTCAGTTTGGATCCTCTCCAATTGCAAAGGTATTGATTAGATGGGAGTTTGTCAGCTGGATCACATTATCAGAATAGCACCTTGTCTGCCACTTAATTTTTTATTGTTATTAAATTTAAAAATGATTAAGTTAATTACTTTATCTTACTTTTTATATTTTATATTTAGTTTGATAACTTAAGTTATAGTTTAAATTATCAACCAATGAAAAAGCAAAATTGAAAAAAAAAAATCTAGCTACAAAAATGGGAGAGTATCCGCAAAGATATACTAACAAAAAGATATTTTTTTTCTATTAGCGACAGAAGTATCCGCGAAGGTATACCAATAGTATCCCTTGCAAATACTATCCCATTATGTCTCTGACAGTAGGATTTGTTTGTAGAAACTCAAACCGATTAAACTCTTTCATAACTTTATTTTATTTCTCATTTTTATTCTTGTTTTACAGTATGTAACAAAGAAATTTACTTGCCCTCTTACTTCAGAATTCTTAATTTTTTTAGTTACCTCATCATAAACTTTCATAATTCTGATCTTTCTAACAATTTAGAAAAAAAAAATTCAAGACTTGACACTTGCCCAGTTTGTGCACCATTTTTGTGGATTTTTTCGTGCGCAAACTGAGTATGCACATTATTTTTGTGGATTTTGTTTTATGTCTGTACATAACAACAAAATTTTAATGCACAGACTGCGCACATATTAAATTTTTAAATTTTACTAAAATAATAATAAATTCATAATGGTAAAAGTTTAGAGTAGTAACTAAAAAAAATCTCGGTTCAGAATCAGACAGCCTAAATTCATGCAAAAGAGTGTTTAGATAAAGTAAATATGGGCCTTCAACTTGTTTTCTTGAGGCCCAAAAAGTAATATTTGTACAATTAATATACACCATAGAGGCCTAAAAATGCAAAATAGAAAAATATAAAAATATTTCCTTACAAGGTAAAAATTAAACAAACAATTTATTAAGGTTAGTAATATAATGGCTCTGGAGGATTCAAATCCCAGTGAAAAATCGATATCTCCTCTTCACGAGCATCTGAATTAATTAAGAAAACTGAAAACAAAATTTCTACAAAAAGTTATGACTTTTTTTGTATGCACTGGGCAACCTTTTTCAATTAGTTTGGTACTTGAAACCAATAAAAAAAAAAAAAGTAACATGTTCTATCGGTTTCCATCGATAAAAAAAATATGGGGTCGCTAGCGTTTAGGGTTGTAATTAGAACTGCTATAAGATGTGCTCCTCTTGTTCTATTGAATTGACCACTAATTAACAGTGAAAACACCGTTATTTGAGACCCGGATTTAATCTTCATTGATTATTGAACTTCACAAATTCTCACGCCAATAAGTTTCCTTTCTTTTTTTTCCATTGGATTAACAATTATTCATAGTTTTTGTAACAAAACAAAAATTCTCAATGCAAAATAATATTCTATTTTCCGAACAAACACCAGAGAACAACCCAAGTATATATATTCTCATAGAGGTGCACCAGAAAGCCATCTCTCAACCATAGCTAGGCATTCATTCGGTTTATACTCTGGTGCAGCGTGCCCAGCACCCTATAAAAAGAAAAGTATTTGACAAAAAAAGACAACATATTCAATCAATTCTTAAATTATATATATTTCAATGATAAAAGATTTATCATATTATCTTTTCAAAATTTTCTTCATTTCAAGTTCAGACAACTAATCTTACCTTGACAGTAGCAAATGTGAGGTTGTTAGAATACCTGCTTGTGAACCTAAAATTAAGCAATCTTTTTCATGTAAATTTTCTTTAAGATTAGAATTTGTACTAGCTAATAATCAGAAACCAAAGAATCTTTACCCTGCTACTTGGCCACCAACATACCAAGGTCTCCAATCATCCACGATCGAGAAGTTCAAGGATCGTAGCCAGGCTTGTGTGCCAATATAAGGAGCCATTGATGAGTCATGATCAGTTGATCACCACTGCACACACACAAAATTTTCAGTACATTATTTGCCTGTGATACAAAAAGAATGTAGAGGCTCACAAGAACAAGAGAGATGCATATCACAAGAAGAAACTTGCTCGTTTTTACCTATAAATAAGTGCCGGGTAACCTTTATCAGTGATGGTACGATGATACGACATTGCACTTTGAATATCACATGTGTAGTAGGGTAGATCTGTACATAGTTTCCAATTAACAATTGTCGTTCCCTACATAAAATGCACTTTTTTCTTACAATCTCACATACATGTATATGAATTTGGCTAATATGCTATGGGTTGCATAAAGGCCTCTCGTACTATGGCTTAATATTTGAGTTTTTTAAATCCTAACGGTCGATCCTAACCGTTCATCTTGTTCTCCATAATAATATGTGTTTGGAGACCAAATTTTACATTTTTTTGAAAAGTATTTACTATTTTTTTAGATTTATTGAACAATTCATCTTGTTCTCTAACAGTTTATATCTTTCACAAAATGAATCATTGTTGTTAATTATACCTTAATTTGATATATATATATATATATATATATATATAGTCATTTTTTATCATCTTTCATAAATCATAAAAAATAATAAAAAAATTTCTAAAATGGTAAAAACCGGTATTCTACAAGTTCTATATATAACCAATTTATTGAGCTACTTAGTTCGAAGTTTTGAATTCTGTTTTTTCATTTGAAATTTGAATCAGTAGTACATGATAACAGTAACACTTTGACCAATTTTATACAAATCGAAGATCACACTTTAAAATATTGCTCGAAGATCACACTTTGAAAATTCTAGGCCTGTTATTCGGCCCATTTCACTCATTCGTTATGGATTAGCAGCCCAATAATAATAATTTGACCGGGCGAGCTTCCTTCAACTTAATTTGCACTCTACCATAATTTGATCATTTTTTTTATATTTATTAAGAGAAAATTTTGAGTTCTAACTTCTCAGTTCTCACACATAAATAAAGTGTTGTGTTTTGTAACTTCTTATAATTAATTTCATTATTTATAATGTTGTGGAGGATAAGGATTTTGGATCTGAGAAAGCCTAACATATAATTAGAACTTCAGAAGAGGGGCGTCCGATGAGCATCAGATCCAAATTCTTTGATGCCCACTTAGAATCATCTAATTTACTCCATGATTCGTTTGCATCGCTTTCATATTTGTGCACACGTACTGCTTCAAGATTCGTACATATCAAATGTTCACAAATCTTGAAAGTAATTGAACAATTTCCGAACAACTATCGAACTAAATTGAATCCAAAAATAACGATCCGAACCGCTCAACATGATGTCCTAATAAACAAATTGTGCAATGTCCTAATAGATAATTTTCTTTTTTAAGACCTGATAGTCGATCCAAACAGCTCAATATGATGTCTATATTAAAATATGCTTGCAGATCAAATGTTATATGTTTCTAAAAAAAATAACTTTTTTTTTTAAATATGTATAAAATCATTGTTTTTGAACCATCTAAAAATAATGATATTGTATCTATCTAACAAAAATAGTATTTTTTTTTCAAAAATATATAAATTTTGGTCTTAATCCGTATTTTAATATGAAGATTATATTAAACAGTTTGAATTTTGAAAAAAAAAAAATAACGGATAGAAGACATATATGCATGCTTTATGAAAGACATAAAATATATCGTTTGGGCTGTTTGGACTTTGTTTTGTTTTAATAATTCAACTCTAATTCTTATTATGTTATATGAATACACATATATATAGTATCATATTCATGAATAAGTCGATGTATAACTTTAAAAAAAATAATGTATATGATACAGAACGTTCTTCAAGTATAAAATAATTTATTATTTGTATATAAAATAATATTTTTATTTCGATACATCTAATACATTTTGCTTCTCCTTTATCCAAATATATTACAAAAGTAAAAGTCCACTGCATACAACGTGGACATATATATACAGATGTGCAGATTCTAGTAAAATGTATATACAAAAGAAAAGGTCATATTTTAACTTTCAGAAAAAATGCAGATTGTAGTAGTGAATATATGCGGTATGAGACTATATATATAAATTTTTATGTGGACATATATATACAGACTTTAAAATTAAAATATATATATATATATATATATATATATATACAGTATGCTACTATGTGGTATCATACAAACAAATATATAATAATATGTGATATCAGATAAACAAGTATGCAGTAATATACGAAAAATATACGGTAATATGCGGTAATATGTAGCCGAATATGCAACCAAAAATGCAGAATCACATATTTGACCGAATAGATATTTTCTATTCAGATTGCAACTGAATAAAAATATACGGACACATATGCAATCATATAAATCTAATTTTAATACACTGTGCATACATACTTCTAGAGTTGAAAAAATGGCATGACGGAGCTAGTTCTGTTACGGAATGGCACAATTATGGCACGTTACGCATGTTGATTACGTGACATGACTCGCGTGTCATGTGCCGCGACTATCTTTAGAAAATTTGATACGGCACAGCATGTGAAAGATTTAGACATGGCACGACACGTGGTCACGCGAGTCACGTGTAATTAGAATCATTAGATGTTGATCAAATGGTGAATCTTGAATAAACTAATCTTAATTATGATCAAATAATCATTCGAGTTATATTTGGACACAACACGTTTGAGCATAGCGTGACTATTTGCATTTCATGACCACCCCTTGCCGTTTTGGTTACGACACTGCACGACACGTGAAAAATTAACTTAATTACAACATGTTAGTCATGACCCGGCACACCACGACACTTTTTTTCCATTCTAACTACTTCTTATTAAAAAAAAATGTAAAAACAAAACAATTAAGTCAAAGCATATACTAAAAGTACAAATAATTAAATAGATACTTTAGTCCTTCTGTGTACATGCATGTATCGTTGACGGGGTCTATTAGTCATACTATTTAAAATAATAAAATATACATGATTGATATCATATGATAACCAAAGCTTCAATTAATGGGTTGGAATAAAGTTATATTGAGTCTTAATTGACTACTAATTAAATTGTTCAAGCACGCGTGTTATGGTGACGTATGCATAATAATAATAAAAAAAGGGATCTTCCAAGAAATATTGCAAAGAATATATAATACATTTTTTCTCATTTAAAAACAGATGACTTCTCTTTACACGACTTCTTGACTTGTTCAAATTTCTAAATTCGGTCCATTTGCATTATTGTGCTTTCATGCAAAGAAATCATGATTTAATGAGACCGGTGTAAACATAGTGATCTGTGTGGCTACCACCTGACAACCAAATCCCCATAAATACATGGAAATGCTAACCGGTAACTTACAACAATAAACTTAATAGAGCATCAATATTTAAATTTTTATTCTATTTTATAATTCATCGTGGCAATTTTTATTTAAAACCTTTGAGATATATGAAAGTTTAATAATTAATAATTTTTTTTAAAGTCCTGTTCAGAAATCTGGTAACACATAATTTGGGCTAGGTGTGATTTTATTTCCACGATCTCATTTAGTAAACCCAATTTGTTCGAATTTCCCAACTTATTCCCAAAGATTCTAAGTTTGTGGGAAAAAATTCTCAAATAATGCTTTGATAGATTTCTTCTCTCTTTCTAATTTCTTGCTAATAATCAGACTTAGTTTCTAATTTTCACGTTGATAAAGTTATAAATTCTCATTCATCGATTATTAATTGCTAATTCTACGTGAACTATTAATTTTAGTTTGTAATTCAACATGATAATTTCTAATTAATTTGAAAAATGAAAATTCTATTTGTTAATTTCAATTATTCTGTGACTGTTTTATATAACTTCTTTCAATTTTATTGATATAAATGCGACAGTGTAAGACGGCCACAGAAGATCCTAAACCTGGTAAATTATTCGGTGTTTCAGTCCTGTAAGAGATGATCTGAAGCTGCTGCTCTGCTCTGCTTTTTGACTTCTTTTCTGTTTTTTCAAACAAAAAAAATTATCAATAATGGAAAGAATAAGATCTGATGTTATATGACTCACAACACCAATTCCAACCCCCCCCCCCCAGGTAGCTTTTGTTAGTCCATTAAGGTTATATAATATACCAATTTAATTATTTAAGATGATTTATTAGTATTAGGCACTTTTTTTAGGTAAAGAAAATCATGTCAAAATAAAATTGTGTGATTACTCCATTTCATGCACTCCCAACTGTAATCAGAATCAAATATAAATATTATTTTTATTATGAAATACATGTTACATTGTGGCATTCAACATAGTCGTAATTTCAGGTGTACAAAGATACAACTTGAATTAGGGTAACTTTTGAGAGTTTGTATCTCCTTAGATACCGTACTCTATTGTAGAAAAAAGACGGTATGAATTTAGATATAGCCAGGCTAAAAGAATTTCAGTGCCTATTATAAATATAGGAAGTTTATTTTGAGATTCATGCTATTGTTAAAGAACGGTTTGAATTAATAATTTTACCCTCCGACAATTGAGGGAATCTGAATTCCATCTCATGTGATCCCTAACTTCAAAGATAATTGAAAAAGTTTATATTATTCAAAAATCAGACTATATTCAATACAAAATCTATTTAAAATCCACGGATAATATTGACAAAAAAAAAATTAACTACTTCAAAATTCATGTTTTAAAAATCAAAATGAACTAGATTTGTTAGGAATACAATTTAAAATTTTCGAAAAAACTATAAATCCGATGGTCATCAGAAATAAATTTAGGTCTAATGGACACCAAAGTCGTTCAATATGTTTTAAAATTCTTATACACTCGTTTTAAAATTCATGCGCACAAATTTTAAGCTTAACAAACAGCTCTGATGTCCATCAAATATAAATTTAGATCCGATTATCAGACATAAATTGCACCCACAAATTTGAGACTGATATGAATTCTTATAAACATAATATTTCCGTATCATTTGGTTGGGCCCACAAAAAAAGGACATGTGCTGGTGGAATTCATATCCTCTGCATCAACACAAAAGGAAATCTTTTGAGTTAATGAATCCTATCCATTCGATCTGCTTAAAGATTCGTGCATAATAGATCGCACTAATATTAAAGGGAACTCTATATCATAAGTAGGGACTGGATTAGCTCCATTTAAAATCAAACGGTTGAGATTCATTAACTCAAAAGATTCCTTTTTGAGTTAATGCAGAGGATACGGATTCGTGCTGGTGCCAGTGCTGACGTAAGATTGATGATGCAATCAAGCGACACGTGGCATATAAAAATGGAGGCCAGGGGGGCTGAACCTGCTGTTGTTCTGCTTCCACCTGTGTGGTTGAAGCGTCAACAAGCAGATTCAAAGATCCAAAAAAGATTTTGATGAAAATATCGGATCTTATTGGTTGCAAATAAATCCGTTATGATTTATCAACGCTGCAGAAGAAATGGGTATAAATTATCAGAGACACGGAGCTAGTAATCTCTATTTTTTTTTTTAAATGTATATATAAATTTGTGTATAGTTTAAAATAAAATACTATATATATTTAAAATTGGCATTCATTCGTAATATGAAAATTTTATGTCATTGATTCTCATTTATATTTGATCCTTATAGTCATAATGTATGGCACAATCTTTGACCACGACATGTCACGTGTGTCAGTCATATGATGTGATTCACGTATCATGTGTTATCACGTTATGTTTCTTAGCATATGTCACAACAAAACTGATCTAATCAGTTACATCACGTCATGTGACCAATTTATTAATTAATTTTCAAGTTAAATATAGTTTCCGGCTACATAATAGTACAATGTGGCCACACGTAACAAAATTATTTGTGTAACATGAATGTAATTGTCATTAATAATTTTAATCACGTCATGTAAAAATAATTATTATATCACTTAATAATGTGACATGATTAAATTACAACCTAAAGCCTATTAGCCTCATCCCATTACAACTCATAACATTAATTCCTCCATCAGATGCTGTGGTAATTAAATGGATTCAATTCAATCAATCGGGTATGGATCAAAATGGACCCGAATCCGGATTTCCAGTGAGAACAGCTGGGAACTTTTTCTGTGCAATTTTTCCACACGCAGGAAGATTTATGTAAGTTTTCTCTCAAGGAAACTTCATTAGTTCAACAATTAATATATATCCCTCCAGTTCTAGAACTGGAACTGTCCAGTCTTCTTCAATTCACTCCTTTTTAATAGTTATAATTTCCTTTATTAACAATATTAAAAGTTATTTAAATACTAGCCAGCACTTGCAATATTGTACAAATCATGGTTGTTGATATTTGATATATGTTTCTTCTAGTTTAGAACAGCATATATATTTATGTCTAATACTCAAAATTAAATGATAATGAGTGAGTCTATGGTACTATGTATATTACGGATTGTTACTGTGCTATGGCTCTATATTCGAGTTTTCAAATCCTAACAGTCGATCCGAACCGTTTATCTTGTTCTCCATATTAATATGTGTTTGGAGACCAAATTTTACATTTTTTGAAATTATTTTACTATTTTTTTAGATATTTAGAAAATCACTTGATCTGAAAATTCTGAACCATCCAAAAACAGTGATTTTCAATAAATCTAAAAAAATAGTACAAAAATTTTCAAAAAATGTAAAATTTAATCTCCAAACACATATTAATATGAAGAACAAGATGAACGGTTTGGATCGACCGTTAGAATTTGAAAACTCGAATATAGAACCATAACACGGTGCCAAATCGTAATATGCATAGTACCATAGACTCACTCAATGATAATTCCTCACTATAATATAACTATTTTTTTTATTTTTTGACAAAGTGAATATATCCTCTGATTTTCCATTTCAAAACTAATGAAATGCATGTATCATATAGCATTTGAATGACAGTACTAGAGACTTGAGACTGCCCAAGACTAATTAAATTTTCTACATTGACAAAAACAAAGTGTATATATATACGCAGTTACACACACATCTCATGCAGGGAATATCAAATGGATATATCCAGCGTAAACTTAATGGAGAGGATCCAAAACTGTATGTCGGTACGTGTAGTGTGTGTTAATGAAAAGAACCACTTCTTTGGTAAGGGAGGATAAGACACAAATATTGAACCAGAGAGAGAGAGAGAGAGAGGAAGCTTCAAGTACTTCAATCCATTTCCAAGAAATTTCACTGGCACTAACTAGAAATTCAACTACCCTTTCGCTGTACAAATAAATAATTGCCTGTCTCTCTCTCTCTAACACTCCTTCATTTCCAGTTGCTCTTACAAAGAAGAACATACAAGGACTCACCAGTACTTGCAATTTCATGTATGCTTTTCAAACTTGTATCTCTTTTTCTCTTGTTATCTATCTAATATACTAAGCTTATTTGTAGAATTTTAGTTCAAAAATGTTATAACAGTCAGATCTGATGATTATTATCAAACCACAACTAATATACACAGTAGTACTGAAATGTTAGTTTGGATTTTCCAAAGCTCCATATATAGACTGTTTTTTTTTATTTTTGCAAAATCAGCACAAATTACCAGTATCAAACAGAATTTATATATGCTCTTGTATGCAAGTTGGGTTGGAGAAAGTGATTCTCAGTTGTTGTTTATGTACATGTTAAGTTTTCCTTTTCTGCTGTCACAATTTTTTTTCTGGCTTTTTCTGACTAGTTGTGAATGATTTCCTGCACAGTAAACAGATAAAACATTGATTATATATTTATTTAATTTTTTCCCTTTATTTTTCTTAAGGTACCATTGGTGTTGAAAATTTAGCATATCAATTTTCCTTTTTTTTTTTTTCTGTTTGTGTAGTGAATCCATTTCTAAATTCTAATATTTATTCTAAATTAAATTCTTCATTGATTCTTCCCTCAATATATATACCTATTCAGTCATAGTTTAGTGATTAAGGTTTTCTTTTGCTATTTTATATGAAGAATCATTATTGGTATAAGAGCATAAAACATAACAAGAAATTATAAACCAATTAGCTCCATGCACATCTCTTGTTGGTCACATAATCACTGGTCAAATTAAGAACATAAAATAATAAGAAATTATCAACCAATTAGCTTCATGCACATCTCTAGCTTGTTGGTCACATAATTACTTCCATTATTGAAGCGCAAACTTAGAATAGTTGATGATCGATCGTCTCTCTAACTAGAGAGAGAGACACATGCAAGTTTAATTTCTCCAAAAGACATTTAAAGAAAACGAGAGTCGAATTATACAAAAACTCATATATTTTTTAATATATATATATAGAGAGAGAGAGAGAGGAAGGGGGGGTGGGGGGATTCACTAATAAGCTTTCAGTAATACTTCGGCCGGAATATCATAGGGTCAAAT
Source organism: Carex pumila (assembly GCA_033356055.1). Taxonomy (NCBI): domain Eukaryota; kingdom Viridiplantae; phylum Streptophyta; class Magnoliopsida; order Poales; family Cyperaceae; genus Carex; species Carex pumila. Next base: position 227,140 of record JARJHM010000242.1, read on the forward strand.
TTTAAAATTTGATATTCTAAACTTCGACCTAAGTAGCTCAATAAACTGGTTACATAATGAATTTGTAAAACATCATTTTTTACTGTTTTTATGATTTACGAGGCAACTACATTTATTAGCATTGGAGTTTCAACTTATCTATATGTATGGCGTTATATATGTATGTAGTATATATATCTATGTTAGTTATATATGTGGTGCTATATCTACACTATTTTGTTATGGACTCTATGTGTGTGTGTGTATATATATATATATATATATATGTTGGTTATATAATATATGCTGATACTATATCTACACTATTTTGTTTTCTTGTAATCTTGCTCATTCTATGCACAATTTATATATTTCCTGTTCTATTTAAAAAACTCTCAACTGCGATTTACAAACGGTAAATGAACTCATTTATATTGTTTAATTTCCATTTTCTCATCATTATTTATTTATTAACAGCACTGGTTTACCAAAACTTTGCCTCAAAATTAACAATATGTTGTTCTAGATTTGACTTCATTTTTTTAAGCATCACCTGTCTTTAATGTTTTAATTATTGTGCATTTTTTTTATTAATTAATTTTTCAAGCACCATTTGTCTTTTATTTCTATTAATGTACATTTTGCTGAATATAGGTGTAATTTGGTACCCTTTTCTTTTCATGCAAAATATCTAGTTTAGCTTTCAAACATTCAAAAATCAGGATACAATTATCAAGTTGCAATATTTTTTGCACATATAAAGTATTCCACATGGAATCACTATAGAGATTACATCAAGTGTACTAAACAATTTTATTCAAAAAAACAAGTGGTGGACCCCTGAGTAGTATATATTGGAATCAATTATATATGGTTGCTTTTATAAATCACATGCAATGTCATAATCTCATCTATTATTGATAGCATGACCAGTCCCTCTCCACAATTTTATTATTTATTTAGCAAGAACAATCGTACGTAAGATATCTTCCTATTACCTATCACCAAAATATATGCAAATCCACCTGATAGCTTCTATTAGAATTTTCAAAAAAAAAATATATATATATATATGGGCACGGCTAAATTGCTGCCGGCAGCATTTCAGAGGAGGTGCTGCCGGGGCTTTTTTTATTTTCTGATGTCCAAACAACAAATCCAAACCGTTAGATGTTTAATCTATATTATAATCTACTTGGAGACCAAATTTTACATTTTTTGGAATTTTTTTACTATTTATTAAGCTGGTTTGAAAACTGCTGATTTCAGTAAATTTCTGCAGCATTGAAATCAGCAGTTTTCAAACCAGCTTAATAAATAGTAAAAAAATTCCAAAAAATGTAAAATTTGGTCTCCAAGTAGATTATAATATAGATTAAACATCTAACGGTTTGGATTTGTTGTTTGGACATCAGAAAATAAAAAAATCCCCGGCAGCACCTCCGGCTAAAATGCTGCCAGCAGCAATTTAGTCGTGCCCATATATATATATATATATATATACAAGTCATTGCTGTTTTTATATTCTCTCTTTTGGCTTTGCTTTCAAAATTTGCATGTTTTCAAGAAGTGAAGATATGAAAGAAACATGTAGCTGTTGCACCTTGACAAAAAACAATAAAACTTTGTCGTCTAGTGATCTGCTGGGTCCTACATGTGGGTCCAATGGCCTTTTTGTGGATCATCTTATCCATATATTTATATTCTTTTCTTAGGTTTCTCTCTCCAATTCATAAAAGACAGGAGAGAAATGCTATTTATAAAAGTGACTAAACTATTGATTCTTATTTGTGTCAAAAAATAAATCTTAATTGTGTGTACTAGCTTTCTTAAAACTATATTGTTACTACTATTTTTGACATATTATAGTGATAATAATATCATGAGGATTTCATGTTTTCTTTTTCAGAAGATATATAATTCTATTTCTCTGTCATTTCCTTTCATAAAAACATTCCACTCTCATATTTAACTAGTAACAATATCTAATTGACATATTAAATTATGTTGAGGAGGAATCAACTCACACCATCTTTTAGTGACACTATCTTACACTTGATCTATTCAGACCACATATCTAAATATAATCAACGGTCTAGATAAAAACAAAAACCGTAAGTTGAGTGAGTCGAGCGTGTACTGTGCGTCAATGAAAAGAACCACCCCTTTGCAAAGGGAGAATAAGACACAATTTTTTTCTCAAAAAAAAATAATAATAATAAGACACAAATATTGAACCAGAGAGAGGAAGCTTCAAGTACTTCAATCCATTTCCAAGAAATTTCGCTGGCACTAACTAGAAATTTGACTACCCTTTTGCTGTACAAATAAATAACTGCCTGTCTCTCTCTCTCTCTCTAACACTCCTTCATTTCCAGTTGCTCTTACAAAGAAGCACATACAAGGACTCACCACTTCACCAGTACTTGCAATTTCATGTATGCTTTTCAAACTTGTATCTCTTTTTCTCTTGTTATCTGTCTGATATACTAAGCTTATTTGTAGAATTTTAGTTCAAAAATGTTATAACAGTCAGATCTGATGATTATTATCAAACCACAACTAATATACACAGTAGTACTGAAATGTTAGTTTGGATTTTTCAAAGCTCCATATATAGACTGTTTTTTTTATTTTTGCAAAATCAGCACAAATTACCAGTATCAAACAGAATTTATATATGCTCTTGGATGCAAGTTGGGTTGGAGAAAGTGATTCTCAGTTGTTGTTTATGTACATGTTAAGTTTTCCTTTTCTGCTGTCACAATTTTTTTTCTGGCTTTTTCTGACTAGTTGTGAATGATTTCCTGCACAGTAAACAAATAAAACATTGATTATATATTTATTTAATTTTTTCCCTTTATTTTTCTTAAGGTGCCATTGGTGTTGAAAATTTAGCATATCAATTTTCCTTTTAAATTTTTCTATTTGTGTAGTGAATCCATTTCTAAATTATATTATTTATTCTATATTAAATTCTTCATTGATTCTTCCCTCAATATATACACCTATTCAGTCATAGTTTAGTGATTAAGGTTTTATTTTGCTATTTTATATGAAGAATCATTATTTTACTTTGCTATTTTATATGAAGAATCATTATTGGCATAAGAGCATAAAATAACAAGAAATTATAAACCAATTAGCTCCATGCACATCTCTTGTTGGTCACATAATTACTGGTCAAATTAAGAGCATAAAATAATAAGAAATTATAAACCAATGAGCTTCATGCACATCTCTAGCTTGCTGGTCACATAATTACTTCCATTATTGAAGCGCAAACTTAGAATAGTTGATGATCGATCGTCTCTCTAACTAGAGAGAGAGACACGCAACATGCAAGTTTAACTTCTCCAAAAGACATTTAAAGAAAACGAATTAAACAAAAACTCTTATATTTTTTTAAGAGTGATTCTTCTACGGACCAAAGGACCTATTTGTAAAATGAACATATTTTTATTTTCAAAGTTCAAACAGTCGATTCGAACCGTTCATCTTGTTCTCCATATTAATATGTGCTTGGAGACCAAATTTTACATTTTTCTGAATTTTTTTACTATTTATTAAGATGGGTACAAAATTCAATGGTCTGAATTTGATATTATTTGTACACATCTTAATATAGTAAAAAAATTCAGAAAAATGTAAAATTTGGTCTCCAATCACATATTAATATGGAGAACAAGATGAACAGTTCGGATATACTGTTTGAACTTTGAAAATAAAAATATGTTCATTTTACAAATAGGTCCTTTGGTCCATAGAAGCCTTTGCCTTTTTGTAATATATATATAGAGAGAGAGAGAGTTGGGGGGGGGGGGGGGGGGGGGGGGGGGGGGGAGTGTTAACTAATAAGCTTTCAGTAACACTTCGGCCGAAATATCATAGGGTCAAATTTCAAAATTTGATATTTGAAACTTCAACCTAAGTAGCTCAATAAACTGGTTATATAATGAACTTGTAAAATACCGATTTTTATTATTTTTATGATTTACGAGGCAACTGCATATATTATCACTGGAGTTTCAACTTATCTATATTTATGGTGTTATTTATGTATGGAGTACATATATATATATATGTGTGCACGCGCGCGCTTGTTGGTTATATATGTGGTGCTATATCTACACTATATATCTTGTTTTCTTATAATCTTGCTCATTCTATGCACAATTTTAAATTTCCTGTTCTAATTTAAAATACACTCAACTTCGATTTACAAACGGTAAATGAACTCATTTATATTGTTTAATTTCCATTTTCTCATCATTATTTATTTATTAACAGCACTGGTTTACCAAAACTTTGCCTCAAAATTAACAATATGTTGAGCTAGATTTCACTTCATTTTTTCTAAAAATCACCTGTCTTTAATTTTGTAATTATTGTGAATTTTTTTATTAATTAATTTTTCAAGCACCATTTGTCTTTTATTTCTATTAATGTACATTTTGCTGAATATATGTGTAATTTGGTACACTTTTCTTTTCATACGAAATATCTAGTTTAGCTTTCAAACATTGCAAAATTAGGATGTATCAAGGTGCAATTATGCTTTTTGCACATATAAAGTATTCCACATGGAATCACTATAGAGATTACATCAAGTGTAATAAACAATTTTATTCAAAAAAACAAGTGGTGGACCCTTGAGTACTATATATTGGAATCAATTATATATGGTTACTTTTATAAATCACATGCAATATCATAATCTCACCTATTATTGATAGCATGACATGACCAGTCCCTCTCCACAATTTTATTATTTATTTAGCAAGAAAAATCGTATGTAAGATATCTTCCTATTACCTATCACCAAAATACAAATCATTGCTGTTTTTATATTCTCTCTTTAGGCTTTGCTTTGTTTTCAAGAAGTGAAGATATGAAAGAAACATGTAGCTGTTGAACCTTGACATGAAACAATAAAACTTTGTCGTCTAGTGCTCTGCTGGGTCCTACATGTGGGCCCAGCGGGCTTTTCAAAGGATCATTCTTATCCATATATTTATATTCTTTTCTTAGGTTCCCCTCTCCAATTCATAAAAGACAGGAGAGATATGCTATTTATAAAAGTGACTAAACTAATCATTCTTATTTGTGTCAAAAAATAAACCTTAATTGTGTGTACTAGTTTTCTTAGAACTATATTATTACTACTATTTTTGACATATTATAGTGATAATAATATCATGAGGATTTCATGTTTTCTTTTTCAGAAGATATATAATTCTATTTCTCTGTCATTTCCTTTCATAAAAGCATTTCACTCTCATATTTAACTAGTAACAATATCTAATTGACATATTAAATTATGTTGAGGAGGAATCAACTCACACCATCTTTTAGTGACACTATCTTACACTTGATCTATTCAGACCACATATCTAAATATAATCAACGGTCTAGATAAAAACAAAAACTGTAAGTTCAGTAAGTAGAGTGTGTACTGTGTGACTAAACTATTCATTCTTATTTGTGTCAAAAACTAAACCTTACTTTATAATTGTGTATACTAGTTTTCTTACAACTATATATATTATTACTGTATTTTGACATATTATAGTTATGATAATACCTTCGATCTCACAGAACCATTTTTTTTTTCTTCTGTTAAGATATATAATTATATTTATCTGTCATTTTCTTTCATAAAAGAACTTCGTTCTCATATTTAATTAGTAACAATATTAAATTGGCATATTAAATTATGTTGAGGAGAGATCAACTTACATCGGATGTTAGTGACAACATCTTACACTATGCAAACCACACATCTAAAAATAATCAACGGTCTTGATCAAAACAAAAGTTGTAAGTTGAGCGAATCGAGCATGCGAGCGAAAACCTAGCCGGAAGTTGTTTTGATCTAGACTGTTGATTATATTTAGATGTGTGATGTGAATAGAGTGTAAGAAATATATAGTATTATCAAAAAAGTATTAAATAATGGATTCCTCCTCAATTATGTTTGTGATAGTATGATTATATTTAAATCCATCTATTATTTGCTATAAAATATAAAATATTGATGGGACCAACTATTTTCCAACAAATTAAGCTTTTTACTAATGTTAAGTATTACAAGTTTAAAATATAGAGATTTGTAATTTCACATGCATACTTTTCTATTTACAAAAATCTTAATATTTTTTTTTTCTTTTCTTCTTTTTCTTAGTTGAGAAAAATGTGGGATGTCTTAATTAAATTTTATGAAAAGAAAGGTAGACCACAAGTTTTGAGGTTTTAATTAAGTAGCTACCTTTAGATATTTGCTAATGGGTTACCCGTGATCCGTTCCGGGTAATCCGTTAGGGGTAACAGGTAGGGCGGGTAGACGGGTAGGACGGGTACGGGTACAACCCGCAACGGGTAGATGGGTAGTTTTCTCAAAACCACTATCCTACCCGTTTATTACCCGTACCCGTTGCGGGTTGACGGGTACGGGCGGGTTTTTTTTTTTTCTTTTCTTTTCTTTTCTGTTTTTTTCTGAATTTTTTTGCTTTGAGATTCGTGCCAAGTTAAAGTACATATCCCGGATGGAGTTTAGATATAGGGGTCCGTTTTGAGATTCATGCCAAATTAAAATTGATGACTCAGATCTCATTCTACTTAGTCAGGTATTGCACTGGATCTGAATTCTATAGGGGTGCCGCCAAAAAGATTTTGAAATTCAAATTTTGTAACGGGTCAGGTACGGGTGCGGGTAGATGGGTACGGGTAGGCGGGTACGGGTTGGCGGGTAAACGGGTACGGGTACAACGGTTTTTTTTCAAAATTATGTTGTCTGGTCCGTTTATTACCCGTACCCGTCTACCCGTTTACCCGTTTGTACCCGGGCAACGGGTACGGGTACCACGGGTAACGGGTACAGGCCGGGCAAAACGGGTTCAACCCCTAACGGGTTTAGCAAACCACTAGCTACCTTGGAATTGGTACTGCCAGCACAAAGAGAAAGCAGACGAAATGACCCCTCCAGTTCAGTCTATAATGGAGAGTTGGATACTGCTCCTTTGCTGGTAACCTAGATATAATGTTGTATATATATCTAAGGTAGGCATGTAATCATTTGCTAAGTTTGACTTCAATTAATTGGCTGGGAATTAATGTCAATAAGCAGTTTCAATCTGAAATATATTTTTTTTTTTAGTTTTAAAATTTGGCTTCTAAGATAATGAAACTAAATAATTGTTATAAATCAAAATCTTAGTGCTATATATATCTGTGCATTTTAATAGTCAAAATTTTACAAAATTTATATACAGGGATGAAAGAGAGGAACAGCATGAGCATCCATCAGCAGCAGCTGTTAACAGTCCCCAGTTGGAGATGCCACAGGATAGTCATGACTGGAAAAAATATGGCCAGAAATATATTCACAATATTAAAAAAATCAGGTATATTTTAATTTCTCCACCTAGCACCACAACAAAAAAATCATTTTATGACTGTGTAATTGATTTACATGCTAAATAATTTGATAAGCAGACAAGCAGTCAGGTGTCAATTCAGAATAATTAGTAGGATATTAGTAGGATAGGACCAAAAAATTAACTGAGGCATAATATTGTAATTATTTAAGTACACTTTTATAATTTTTCTGAAAAAGTATAGAAATAGGAAATATTTTGGGAAAAATTCAAGGTAGACCAAATTTGATAATTTCTTTAAGCTTATGAAGTGTACATTTTCATAATTTTTTTTAAAAGATATAATAATAGAAGTTAGTTTTGAAAACAATTTGACTACACTTGGCTCTGTCCCTTTAAGCAGCTATATATATATATATATGCTGATAACAAGCTTTAACTTAAACCATTTGTTGTTGACATAGGAGCTATTTCAAATGTAAGAACAAGAGTTGCAAAGCTAAGAAGAGAGTCGAATGGCACCCGTCAACTCCGAGCCACTTGCGAATAGTTTACGATGGGGCTCACGATCACCGGTCGAAATATGAGTTGGATCAGGACTTGAGCTCGGATTCGATCGCAAATCAATATGATCTAAGCAACCAAGTGTTTCGTCAATTTGATGGCACTTCATAGGAGGTTAATTAATTAATTTTGCATTCAGAGTGAGGCTATCATATATGCATATTACAGAGTGATCTGTGCTATAGACTCGTATATTTATTTTTAAAGTTTAAATAGTCGATCAAAATTATTCAACATAATCTACATATGGAAGTATACTTGCAAACGTACATTTTATATTTCGTTGATCATTTTAGTATTTCTTTTAGATAGATAGAAAATTACCTGATTTGAAAATCCTGAACAATCCAAAAAATATGTTCCATCTATCTAAAAATATAGTAAAATGATGCTTAAAAGATATATATAAAATTTGCTTTGCAAGTACATTTTCATATGGAAATGATATTTAATGGTTCAGATCTACTGCTTGAATTTTGAAAATATATAGAAATATAGATCAATAACACATGTCGATCTGTAGTATGCATATTACCATAGCCTCACTCATAGTTTTTTAAAGTTCTTCTTGCTAATTGTTACATGACAAAGCTGCATATATACTTAATTTAAATCTATGTTGTATCAGATATACATCTACATAATTTAGATATAAATTTACATACATAAAATTGTTTTATGTACATTAAAATAATAATAAGAAGAAAAACTACTTGGTCATTTAAATTTGGTTTTATTTCATAAAATTGCTTACTATTAGTTTGCATATTTAGAAAAATAATACTTCTGAGTTACCCCCACCCCTTCAATGTTTTTATATAAATAATAATTATAATTATCTTTTTTTTATCCGTCTGGGTATAATTTAATTTTGTGGTTTGTTTTGGACAAAAGTGGTAACTTTTGTTTCCTTCAACTTTTACTGTTAAAGATAAATTATTCCTGCATGCACTACAGCACTAAGCAGTTAATAATATAAAAGATGAAAAAAAAAAAAATTGGAATAATGATTAGATAAAGACAGAAAGATAATCAATTCTAGAAGTACCTATCAAATTTGTCGTAATCATTTAATGCTCAATATTGAAAAGAGCACAAGTAGGAAAGGTTCCCAATGTTTCTATTCAGTAAAATTCTGAAACATATGTAATTCAATTCTGCACTAGATTTAACATAAGATTTAACATAAAAAAAAAAAAAAAATGTTAGGCAGAGAAACACAAATTTGTGGTTATGATTTTTTTTTTCTTTTTTAAATACTACAGAAAAAAGGAATTGGTGGCTTGAGCCACGCTTTTCTCCAGTTCCATTGAGATTGGAGATGTCCAGTATCTCTTTGATATGATGCTATCAAGCTTTTTACACATTGGATGTGTAAATTTGGGGAATCCTACACAAATATTATGCGTTATTTCATCTATTTTCATGTGTATATAATTATATATCACTATATCAGGATTAAATAGTATAACTCAAACCTATTTTACCTTTTTTATTGCATATTATCAGTAGAAAGGAAATTGAAATGTAGAAGATCCCATTTAAATTAATATGTTGAATCAAAAATTTAAACATATAATTCAAATGGCAATTTAATTTGGGTCCTAATTAAGGATATCTCTTTCAAAAACTATACTTGGGCTTCGGCTTGGGCTAGCTTTTATTTGGGCTAACAATTTGAAATTGAAACTCAAATTTTGTTTTTATGAAAATCGGATAATACTGGCAATTTAATTCATCTACCAAACATTTTCGAACAGTGTGTTGCAACTTGCAAATTATGATTTCACATGAATTTTAAAACAAAGTTTTAACTTTTCTTTGTATGAACAACATGTGCTTGGTAAAGACAAACTGACTACTCTGATATTCAATTTTGTGTCAAAACCTTGCCAAAACTAAAATACATTACACAAATCCAAGACAAAACCAAACCAAGGACAAAACAAAAAAAATTCAAAGTATATTACACTTATGTTATATTATATTTGGATTTTGAAACAAGGTGCATTGTAAAGAACACCATGTGCATTGTAAAAACAACCCTGGTATTCAATTTTGCACCAAATTCTTGCCAAAATCATTATCCAGAATAAAACCAAGAACAAGAATAAAAAAAAATCAAGGTATGTAGACAGATAAGAGAGAAAATAAGATTTAATAATATCCATATTCTACTAATGTTATAATATTTCAAGACAATAATTTACCAGCTGAATTCTAAAAAATAAACTACTATATATGCTTCACTCTTTACAATCACAAAAACTAAACCTCACAAACACAAACTTAAACCAATTCTTGCATTAAATCAATCTGAATTGGATGGAATATCACTACCCTTCCTCATCTCCAAAACCTTCTTGTGAGAATTTGAATGCATCCAGCTCACAAAAGTAGGGCTCTTAGCGGGTCTATACTCCGGCAATAACCGACCCGATTTGAACCGTACCCCACATGCATTGCAAAGTGTCTTGGGTCCCATCGGGCCCTCTCTCCATTGCGGGGTTTTGTTTGACAAGCAATGGGTGCACCTCCTTTGTGCCTTTTCTTCCTTTGGTACCTTGTTTGGAACCTTAACCTTTTTCTTCGGAGGTGGACTTGGTGTTTCAAGTTTTGGTTGGCTTAAAGGGTACATGGGTTCGCTATCCGCTAACCATTCAGTTCGATTGGGAAGAAGGGGGGGCTCTTCCGAAAGGTGAATGATTCCACTTCTTCTTCTCTTGAATTCTGACTTGGATGGGGAGAGAGGAATCAGGCTTGGTTTCAGGTCAGGGTTAACGGGTATGCTTTCGGTTTTCGGGCCAGGTTGCGGTTGGGTACAATAGGTTGTTGTACCGCTAGAGAGACAATCTTCGACATAAATGGAAAGCCATTCAAGGGTTGAATAATCATCATTTTCATTTCCATCCTACAATATAAATAATTATATGATATAAAAAGATTAGTTATGTGGGTTATGATTTGATTGCATTTGAACATTCATAAAGAAATAATTCAAGTGATTTTTGAAAACCAACATTACATGTTTGGACCAATAATGGAGAAGGAAAGGTGATATCTCAAATTTTGCAAGTTTACACAACAAATTTGAGAATTTTGCAAATTTATTACCCAACTGGTACAACTGGAGAAGAAAGAACAGCCCAATTTATGTAAATATTTACTAAATCAGATAAACAGAGCCAAAGTAATTTTCATGCAAGGTACAACTGCCAACCAACTAGTACTTTTTCAGAGAGAATTCAATTCATAGTAAGTGTAACTGCATGACAACATATTTTGTTTTTGTAATAAGTCTTAACATAAGGGGCACTTACGAATAATTATTAACAAAACAAATTTACATAAAAATTGAAAATGTGGGGAGGCATAGTGAAGAAAATTTATCTGTGATCTTTAATAAAATACAATTATCCAAAGAAAACAAATTATATGGACTAGAGTTTGTCTTGCAAAATATTTGAAAATGTGACCATGATAAATTATTTCGGCCATTACAATATGCACATAAAAAGTTCACCACGAATTTTCAAATATTCAAAATTATGAGGTCCATAATGAAATTTTGAAAACAAAAAACAAATATACATTTCTTTAAGCAGTTTTTAATAAAAAACACATGTTTCTTAAATTGCTTTAAAAAAGTAATTACACATCAAGTTTCACCGAGAATTTTAAAATTTTCAAAATTACGAGACCCACAAATGAAATTATTTCTTTAACAGTTTTTACTAAAAAGCCAACAAGGTTTTTTAAATTCCTTGAAAAAAAGGAATTTCAACAAGAAATCTAGAAAAGATACGAAACCCCCCCCCCCCCCCCCCCCCCCCCAAAAAAAAACACTACTCTGGAAAATGCGGTGCTTTCTTCACAGGAAGAGACATTTTCGTCTCCTTCCAAAAAAAAATAGTGCAAGAAAAATAAATTTATCAAGATATTCAAGAGAGAATATACAAACCTTGTTAGAATCAGAAGCGTAATCCCATGGGTCTGAGAAACCAGTACTAGAAACGCTCACATTTGAATGAATATCCATTTCAAATATCAAAACTTTCGCTTAAACCCCACAAAAGAGAGAGAGAGAGAGAGAGAGAGAGAGGGTTTCCTCTTTGCTTCTTACTTTCGGTTTTATAAGCGTTTCAATGGAGAAACGAATCAAAGATTAAAAAAGATAGAGCGTTCAGTAAAATTACTGTGATCTCCAGTGAAGGGGTCCACTGGAGGTATCCACTGTTTTATAATCTCGCCACGTCATGGATAATTCAAAGATTACAGAGAAAAGGGACCAGTGAATGGGGCCCACTGACGTGTTGGATCAATTAGATCATCTCCGGTTTAATTTTCACTGGAGATGGTTGACCCACTATACCTCTAGATTTGAAAAAAAGAAACAGCTGCCAAATTCACGCTGCATTTAATGGTTTCTTGGTCCAGGTTTACGCATTAAATGTGAACCATTGTTGTTTGAATGGGTAAAGATTTTAACAGAGGAATTTTCTCATCATGCAGCGCACCCACTATAAAATCAAACGAAAGGTTCACATAGTTTGTGCGCTTCATTTAGTGAAATTTGATCTGTTAAACCTTTTACCCAAGAGAAAGCGCTTTTAAGTCGGTGAACCGATAAGGTGAGAGTATTTACTTCTTCTTACGCGTTCTCTTGTCGGTAAGAGAGAGAAAGAAACAAAACCCCAACGCTCTCTTTCACGAATTCACATCCAAAACCCATTGCATGCCATATTTTCAAATTCCCCCCTAAATAATTTGTAATTTATTATATCTGTACATACTCTCTGTAAAAAAACAGTGTAAATAACTGTATGCGATTCATTGAAAATAATTGAAAATAATCAGTCATAACTGAAAATAATACACTAATTAATCGGAAAAAACTATAACGATTTAATCACCGCTAACTACTAATCGACCTAAATAGCCGTCTTTTTCAACACCGGTAAAAAATGTGGTTATTTACTACAAACAACTTTTATGAAAATTATAAGGACCTATATAAGAAAGAAATATCTTTTTTTTTTTAAATTAAGTTGAAGCCGTACCCCGCTCCCCTTGGTTCAAAATTTGAAACCAAAAGAGGCCTAGAGAAGTCAAATAATGTCAAATAAAAATATTATTTTTTATGGGTCCCTGAAAAATGGTAAGAAATGTAACGTAAGGTTGCTATTGCCACTGCAGTTATCACGTTACCTTTCGCTATCATACTTCAATTTTTTTTTAAAAATAATATATGTATAGATATCAAATTCATGAGGGTCTATAAATGAAATTTAGAAAACCCAACATGTTTTCTTAAGATGCTTTCAAAAGATATAAAAAAAAAAAAAAAAATCAACAAGAAAACTAGCAAATCATTTGAAACTTTCTATTAAATTTGTACAATTATGGCCCGGGCTAAATTTTAATTACAAAACAGAAATGTAGCATAATAAACTTTCTATTAAATTTGTCTTTTATCATATATCTCAAAAAAAATTACAAATATGATGTCCAAAAATTAAATTTAGAAAACCCAACATGTTTTCTTGAAAATTAGCAATTCTTGAAGAAAAATACTACAAAACAAAAATGTAGCATAATAAATAACCCACTTTTTCACAGGGGGGTTACTTGTTTACCAAACTGGTTGTCTTTTTATTATGAATCCCTAAAACAGGAAGTTTTCTTATATTTACTTTTTTTTTTTTTGGTAAAAAGGTTAAATAGGTAGCTTGAAGATAACAAAAGGACAAAAAGGACTACGGTTAAAGTTTTGAACAAGGATAGAAACTGTGGGCCCCGTTTTCTGACACTCTCCTGTTAAATATCAAACCTATTTTTGTTTTGAGTTTGTTGGCAATTATGTGCAAAATTGTCAGATGTTATGAAAATTTCTATAGTTAGGCTACAGTACTATGTTATGGAGATTAAATTTTATATTTTTGGAAATCTTTTACTATTTTTAGATAAGTAGAAAATCACTCATTTTGAATAGTTAACAATTTTTGAATGTTTCAAATAGTGTGTTACAGTGTTTTCAGATCATAAAAGCTATGGTGCTATCAGTGCGATAGCGGTGCTATATGCACATAGAGCTTTTTTCTTTTAGCCGTTTTGTTATGGCACTATAAATGCTATTTAAACATTTTGAATTTTTAGGTCTAGTGATTTTCTATTTATCTAAAAAGATAGTAAAAGAATTTTGAAAAATATAAGCTTTCATCTCCAAGTACATTTCTATATAGAGATTATGTTGTGTTGTTCGAATTAACTGTTTGAACTTTGAAATCATAAATATTGAACTCTAGTACGGACCGGTGTACGCTATGCATAGTATCGTAGTCTCACTCAAAGATATAAATATATAAATATTTTAGAAGTGTTTTTTTTTTTTATATTATTTTCTTTCTTGATATTAGCCTTTAACTGTTTTTTAGCTATTTTTGTTTATACTAAAAAAGACCAATTAATTAGTTATAATTCTAACAACATTGATGTATTAAATTTTATGTAGTTTAAACATAATTTGATGATCTGAAATGTTAGATATTAAATTTAAACTTTATTAATAATAATTTGATAAATTAAAATTAAGTCATCAGAAGTAAATTATCATTTCTATATATTTTATACAGATGCAGTGTTTTATCATGAAAAATAGTACTTTATATTTCACGTTCATTACATGTACTTTGTGCCTTGTAACTATCAAATAATAACAGTTTTGATCACATATACCTCTTTCATAGTCACAAGATTTGTGAATTATTTCCAAATTTAATTTGAATAATTTATTTTCTAGTGATGCTAAATCGAACGCTGAATTATTCGATTAACCGAATATTGACCGAATTAAACCCAAATAATTCCCAAATTTTCCTAATTTTTTTTGGCTCTCTTGTAGGACTGGAATCTCTGGTTCGGAATTATATCTGAATTATTTCTGAATCATGAATTTTTGACCTCGCCTAACTGAACCCGAATAATTCATTTGTCACTTTGATCTCTTCATGAAAAATAGAGGGACGACACTAAGAGTCAGTATTTAGAGTACCACAAGAGAAGAGATATATGTGTGAGAAAAAGAGAGGTGGCAGGGTGGTACGATAAGCACAGAAGCGTAGCATCCTCTCCATGCAGTGCATACAACTAGACGCCATGCCTTCCAACCCTTACACAGCTGTCTCCTGCTCCCACATTTTGACTCTCCACTTCTCATCTCACTCACAGCATCTTTCATCTTCTCCAGTTCCTCCTAACTGGAATAATCCAATGTTTCCTCTGCTACAATTTGGGTACGTTTAGAGTGGAAAAAACGTGTCATGATGTGACAAATACGCCGTGACATTGGTTTTGTCTCATGCCGTGTCGTACCGTGATCAAGTGAACAGTGACCAAAATGTCAAGGAATAGTCACGGCAAGTGAGTCATGCAATAACTCACATGTCGTGTCCAAACATAACTGGTCATGTTTTTCACGTTTAACTATTTTTTCATAATTTAAGTTAGTTTATTCAAGAGTCACTATTTGATTAAGACCTAACAGTCCTAATTACACGTGACTCACGTGATTACGTACCGTGTCGTGCTAAGATCGGATCTGTTGCATGACGTGTCATGCTGTGCCAAATTTTCTACAAGTTGGTCACAGCATGAAACACGCGAATCACGGCACAGAACAGTAACAAGTGCCGTACCATTTCGTGCGAGAGTCAGCTCCACCGTGCCATTTTTACCACTCTAGGTACGTTTGGTTGCAAAATAAAAATAGCTAAAATAGTCGAACCAAGAATAATTATTGTTTGTCTTATTAGAATAACTAAATTTCAAAACACTTAGGATTGACTTATTCTAATAAGACAAAAAGTTTGAATTCAATATTCTAGCCATTCTAATCCAACTAAACACCAAATAAGTTATTTCAAGTAACATAAACCAAAAAATAACATATTCTCAATTCAACCAAACATATCCTTTCAGATGAGTGAGGCTCTACTACTATGCATAGTGCATATTGGTCCACATTATGGACTCGTATCTTTATTTTGAAAGATTTAATAATCAATCAAAATTGTTTGAAATCTCCATATAAATATGTATTTATAGACCAAATTTTATATTTTTCATAGTTCTTTTACAATTTTTTTGGATAGGTAGAAAATCAATGTTTTTTTTTTTTTAATTTTCACATGTAGACGCATCACTCGTAAAGTAAGTAGGTTCCAACGGTTCAGATTCATCATTTAAAATTGATTTGATGAATTTTGGATTTAAACTCACCAAACACTTTGGTGAGCTTAAGAACACCCTAGTTCTACTCTTCATGCGATGATCAATTATTTGGATTGACTGTTAGAATTTGAAAAATATAAATAGTGATATGTAGTACGGACCAATATGCAAAAGAGTAATTATAATTTCCCCCACTTTTCCATCCTCCATTTCATCCCCCAACTAACTTTCTATATTAACTATAACAATAACTACTATTTTTAACAACATTTACTTCTTTTCTTTTTTCCCTTTTCTCTTCCACCTCCATTTTTCTCTTTCATCTCCATCTTCTTCTCTCATCTCCTTCTCTCACCTCCACCTCCCTCTTCCACCTCCCTCTCTCATCTTCGCCTCCCACCTCCCTTTTCTCACATTCGCCTCCCACACCTCACCTCACATCACCTCCGCCTCTACCTCCCTCTCCCACCTCCTCCTTCGCCTCCATTTTTCCATCGATAAGCTCTCCTTCCTCTCCCACCTCGAAATGGTAAATACAATAAACTTCCTCCCTCTTGCACTTTCGCCTCAGTTTTTTCCCTCTATGCCTGGTGCTTCCGCTCCAGCGAACGTTCTACCGGAGATCATCCGTCACTCCATCTCAATTAAGCACACCTCTGCCAGGAATGAATACTTCAATGTGTATGAATAAATACTTCAATGTGTAGGAATGAATACTATAGCACGTCTCTACTGGGTCAGATCTATCACTGTCAATCGTATCAAAATAATTTTGTATATGTATATGCAATTAATCAATTTCATATTTATGTTCTCATTTCTCATGAAGTAGTGAGTTTTGCAAAGAACAAAACTTTATTAATTGTGAATTAGGCCACTGCGTATTAAATAAATAATATATAAATAAATTTTGAAAAAAAGAGAGAGATATATGAATGAATACTTGATGCCTTAGAAATGAATACTTCAATGTGTATAAATGAATACTTAATATCTTAGGTATGAATACTTGCGTGACAAGATATCAATACTTGTGCAACGGACAATTAGAAAGTATGTTATCATGGATCTCATTTGCAAGATAAAAATATGTAGAAAACATTCATGGTTTTAGATTTGCAAAATTCTTCATAGATCATCAGAAATATTGGTTAAATTGAACGGAGAAAAAAAAACTCACCTCTAAAAACGTATAAAAGATGGATGAGTGATGTTCCAGTTTTTATATTTGCACTTACACGACGAAGATTAATACTTTCTCGATAAGAGATGAATACTTATGCAATGGATAACTCGAAAGTATGTCATCATGGATCTCATTTGAAAGATAAAATTGTGTAGAAAGCGTTCGTGGTTTTAGATTGGGGAGTGCTATTCTACACGCAAGAATTGTAATATCTAGAGCTGAGAGAAACTTTTTTGTCTTAGTACCTATTTTACCCTTCCAATATTCTCTCTCTTCAATTAATTGTTAATTTTCTCTCTCTCTTCGCTTGACTCAATTAAAGAAAGTAATGCAGACCTCTCTCCTCCCATGGCAGCTTCTGTCATGTTTTAAAAAAAAAATGCAGACCGCTCTCCTCCAAATCTGATGTTCAATTCTTCATCTACGAGAATGGAAATAAATCTTTTCTCTAAGAATGAAAATAAATCAGTCCAACAGGTTTGCTGATAGCAAAGGCAAGCAAAAATCTGTTAGTACATGGTGTACCGGTAGAGACCGTACCATACCAAAATGTGAATTGACCGTACATGTTGATGCTTCTTGTAGCCATTGCAGCCAGGGTTCAGAAAATCAGAATTGGAATCGGAATCAGATTTTTGACCGCTGAGTCAGAATCGGATGAATCAGTCAGAATCAGAAGAATCGGATCGGTAAATCGGATATTTTTGGCAGAAGCTTTGTTTTGTAGCAAAAAAATAGAAAAAAATAGATAAAAATAATTTGTAAAAAAACTATGTTAATTAAGACAATATTACACTCACATTGTTATATTCCAAAATTTTAAAGCAAAATTAAGTAGCTAAATTAAAATCACGCTCAAATTTAAAATTTCTGATTAATTAAACGAAACTAAATTTCGAAATAAAACCATACTATAAATTTTACATGTTAAATTAAGATTTAAAAATTTAAAACTTATAAAAATTTAAAAATTTACAATAGAGAACTGTTATATTTTCTATTTTACTCCTGTGCACTATCCCTTTGTACATCCAAGTCTCTAACTACTATCTTTTTAATTACAACACACAATCTTGTGTTTTGTTTTTACCCATGTACACGGTCTCTTTATACATTCAAGTTGGTTTTAATTCAGGACACATGTAATTCATGCTTTTAATAGGTATACCAATTTCTAAGGGAAGAGAAAAGTACAACCTAACATGTAAGCACAATAAGTCTCTATCCTCCTCCCTCTCTATGATGAAATCTTGTTGTGTTTTATTTTGTAACTCACTTCATTAAACTGTAGCTTTCTTCATTCGGTTAAGTATGTCCGTCATTACGCAACCTTATATTCGGGGCTCTATACGTACCAAACTTTTTAGAGGGATTGCTAATGTTGTATGGTTCAATCAAACATCCAACCAGTTTTTTTCTTGGTTCTTTTTTTTGGTCTGATTAGCCGAGTGTATAGCTGCATTAGGTTCTTCTAGGTTCTTAATTTCTTTTATTGGTCCAGTTGAGCCCTTTTTATTGGTTAACACAATACAATCTCATGTGGTTTTATATGTGGCTTTACAAGATTGATCTTTTCAAATTATAATTATTATTTTTTCATTTATTGAACTGATAAGATGGTTTAGCTTTAACCTCCCAAATTTTTTGAGGAGGATTGGACACCAGTTCATTATATTTCTTGCTTTTTTTTTTTAGCTATGTTCTATTTATCCGGCACTGTATTGATTTGTTGAAAGACTTTGTCTCAGCGAGGAGATAGGAGGTAGACAAGAGAGGGAGGATTGAGATGTTGAATGGTCTGGAATCTGGATTGATTTATTTCCATTCTCGTAGAGTCAATAGCTAGAAAGAGGTCTGTGTTCCTTTAATTGAGTCAAGAGAAGAGAGAGAAAATTAACAATTAATTGAGTCAATCAAAGAGAGAGGGCATTAAAAGGGTAAAACAGGTACTAAAATAAAAAGATTTCTCTCAGCTCTAGATATTACAATTCTTGCGTTTAAAATAGCACTCTTCTTTAGATTTGCAAAATTCCTCATAGATCGTCAGAAATATTGGTTAAATTGAACAGAGAAAAAAAATCACCTCTAAAAATGTGTAAAAGATGGATGAGTAATGTGTCAAGTTTTTATGTTTGCACTTGCACGACGATGATGAATATTTTTCTCGATAAAGATGAATATTTGTACAACGGACAACTCAAAAGTATATCATCATGGATCTTATTTTAAAGATAAAATTATGTCAAAAACATTCATGGTTTTAGATTTGCAAAATTTCTCACCGATTATCAGAAATATTGATTAGATTGAACAAAGAAGAAAAAATCTCACTTCTAAAAACGTGTCCAATTTTTTTTTAAATACTTGATATATTAGGTGTGAATACTTTATGTGTTATAAATTAATACTTGATGCATTATAAATGAATACTTGCGCTCACCAGTTATAAAATCTTTCAAATACTATGTGGTTCCAAAATAGTAAGTGGTCCCCTAGATAATTAGTAGTTATTGAAGTAATTAATGTATGGAGGATGAAATGAGAGATTGTTACAGGGGGATAGCTAGATGCCCTCTATGCAAAATGCATAATAGCAAAGCCTCACCCATTTCTAAGACCAGGCCTGAGGAGGCTTTTTATTGTTTTTAGTAATTCAAAAATATGGATTGAAGAAAATTAATTAGTATGATAAAAACAAGTTCAGTAATGGAATGCATTGCAGAGATTCTTTAACAGCACAAGAAAATATCTGGTAAGAATTATAAGTAGATGTAAAACCTATTAAATGCATGATATAACACAAGGACCACTATATTTTTGGAAATTGGAATTAATTGGAAATAATGTGAAGCCACTGAGGCTTGTCTCGGAATCATTATTTGTTTGTTTGTTCATAAATTCATGTCATGCCTCTTTCAAATTTGATGATCATGTAGCAATATTATTCTCTTCTTTTTCTCTGACAATTTCACTATGGTGTTCATAATATATATATAACCCTTGATTCGTTTTACTCAATATGTCCTTTTTTGTTAATTATTGAAAAAATCTTAATATTTTTTTTTCCTTTTTGACAATGGGACCAAAGGGGTTTGATGGATATAGGATCAAATCTGGTCCTGTCAAGATTTGTGTGCTCACTTGACAACTAGAGATAAATATGTGCCATGCCGCGATTAGTTACGGTGTGACTGATCATATTTAACATTTTTTCATAATTTAAGTTAGTTTATTAAAGATTCACAAATTCAATCAAGATCCAATTAATGATTCTGACCACTTGATATTTTGTGTTGTGACAAGACCAATTTGCATGTCAAGCTGAGTCATGTTGAATTTTTCAAAAAATAATCACATCACGTGAACGGTCACATGACGGATACGTGAATCATGGCATATAACCTGACACATGTGCTATGACATAACTGTGTCATATTATGATATATCCTGCTATAATGTCACTTTTTTTTACATCTTTATTAATGACAACTCAATAATTGTGACGTACGGCGACGTATCATGATATGATATGATGTGACTTTTTTACATATTTATCAAAGAATGATATTTTTCCAACTTTTTTTGTTAACCGGAGAATATTGCTATGAAAAGGCTAAATGACACTGCGCGCACCAAATTATCAATCTCATATTTATCATGTAATAGAAAGAAATTGGATTGTGAGAGTTTGAAAATGTCATTCAAAAGATGTACTATTGGCATTATTAGGCTTTAAATTCTGACCTTAAATGTTTTAGTTCAAATTATCTGGTCATAAAAGAAGCCCAAGATTGAGACATTACCTCTACAAATGGGTCCTACTACAGTAGAATTTGCACCTGACAGATTCACAAACCGACAATTTCAAATGATGTGTTGTTCAAATTTAGGCCCAAAAAACAAAATCAAAATGTGGTTATGAGGGAACGCTGTATCCTCTGCATTAACTCAAAAGGGAATCTTTTAAGTTAATGTATTTCGGCCGTTTGATTTTAAACAGAGACAGTTTGATCGTCTGATTTTAACAGAGGAGATGCAGATCTAGTCTGTACGGATCTTAAAGCCAATCAAATGGTCGAGATGCATTAACTCAAAAGATTCTCTTTTGAGTTAATGCAGAGGATACAAATTCGTTTTGAGACACATGGTCAAGGTTGGTTAGCTCAGAAATTAAATTGGTGTACGGTATAATTCAAAGTATTGTGATTATCGTTGTTATAATTCAAATTATTGTTTCATAATTTATGGATAAGACATTTAGCCTACTCCATTTCATTTGGAGACAAATATTTCATGTGGATAATGATGTTGATTCTAACAAAGTTGAATCATGATATTATTTATATTTAGATTTGAACTGTCTGATCAGAATCTGCATGTAGATTAAAGAGGCCTTGTATATTCCATCTTGAGCTGAATTGGTTCAAATTCTGATTGAATGGTCTAGATCTAAATAGAACTAATATGTTACCTCAGATATGAACTCAAAAAGAAAATTACACTCAAGAGAATGTGATTTGAGTTCTGATCCTCTAAAGTAACTCAGAATTTGAGTTTGAATCATGGCCGTTAGTTAGAATCTGCATGAATGGCTATGTAAATTTTTTACTTGTGCTGAATTGGTTTGGATTCTAATCAGACGGTTCATATCCATACCAGTTTACTTCAAAAAATAGTTTCATTTTCTTCTTGCAGTAAACTAAGAAATGATCCGAACCAGTACAAGTTGAGCTTAGAATGCAATTATGATCTCTACACTTAAATTTTTCAGTATAATTGAAAAACATAGTTGCTTACAGTAATGGTCCCCAAAGCAGGAATCAAATTCCAATGCCACTACAGGAAATATCTGTATTCATGATTCTGATAAATTATATCAACACCGACGAAATGGGTTCATACTATAAAATATAAATTGAAACGATATTATGTGTTCATATTTGTAATTGAAAAATGATGCAAATAACCCATAATATAACTCCATATATATATATCTCATGTATTACCTGACTGCGTTAAGTAACGCAGTCAAAAGTATTTCAGACTTATTTAAAATATAGAGATTTGTTTAAAAATTCAAATTTAAAAAAAATTAGTATTTTTAGCTTCTTAATAAAATGAAATTATATTACAATCTCAATTTTCTAATTTCATCCTGCTTATAATTAGAGTAAAGATTAACAAAGTAGTTTTGACTTCACCAATACAATAATCTTTCCCAGAGGCCTTGTTATGATTCTCCAAACAAAGGCACCCAAAAAGAAAAGAAAAGAAAAGAAAAGAAAAGAAAAGTGAGAACATATGCTTTGCCAATAAACGTAGTCTATTTATTTCTAATTAGAATTCAGCTAGAAAAAAAGAAAACATTTTCCAAAAAAGTTGACTATATATCTCTCAAGCCTAGAAAAAATTACACTGCTGAACCTCCTTTTTTCTGGTGACCACACATAACATGTTACTTTTGTTGCTTATTGGAAAATAGATTGACAAACTGCACAATCCAAAAATGAAATGCATAACTATTCAACACATCACAAAATTTTAGAGCATAATGCAAACACAAAATTGACAAAAAAAACAAAAAAAACCTAGTTAACAAAAGTTTTTCTGCAGAAAGAGAATTTGTAACAGTTAATAACTATGCCTTATTGTTTATACCTGTACAAACAGAAGGCAGGAAAATTTATACAGAACTTAATTATTTGGAAAAAGAAAGAGTAGAGGCAGAGAGATGTATAAGCAAAGAGGTACTAAGTACCTCTTATGAATTAAATTTTTTTCATTTTTGCTTTTAAAAATTGTATAATTTTTACAAATATTAATACTATTAGCCACCCTGATAAAAAAAAAAAAAATAATAATAATAATAATAATAATAAAAAAAAAAAAAAAAAAAAAAAAAAAAAAAAAAAAAAACCATTAGACTTAAGACCAACCAAGGCAGTGCATGCTGGTACATTAATTTTATGTTGCCTGATATATATTTTGACAGTATTAAAGCAATCAGTTTAAGGCAAACCATTCATTTTTTTTCTAAGGAATTGAGAGAACAGTACTATCATCATCAGCCTCATTTTATTATGAGAAAAATATCCTTCCCAGAGACCCTTATCCAAACAAAGGCACACACACATAGTAAAATTTTTCTAAACAAATTTTTAATATGAAAATTATGTTATATTATTCAGATCGACCGTTTGGACTTCAGAAATGGAGATATTTATTTATAGCAAGGACCATATATAGCCTCACTCTTGACAAGATATTAGGCACCTTCTAAAATGGAGAATATGTGAGATTGCATATCGACCGTTTGGACTTCTAAAAGACGCCTTTTATGATAGACTTTTGTCTCACTCCAGCGAGATTGCACCGTATTACATTAAATTGTATCCGAGCCTTCAAATTCAATCTGACTTCCCTAATTAACCATCAACCTCATAATAAAATGGATTATTATTCACTCTGACTCCTATATCTTATTTTTATCGTATTTTATAAGGTGGGTATAGATAAGAATTTGTTTTGTTAGTTTATGAGACAAAATAATGCTAAGGAAAGAAATTCATTAGCTTATTGTGTAAGAGTATATGGATAAGAGATATTTTGTAGTTATTATCATGTAGCTAGGTAATTGAGAATTGCAAAAGAATTATGTTAAGTTCTATTAATTATACATTCAATAATATAATATATTATTGTTATAACGAGATTTATTTTTATATAATATTTTATAAAAAAAGTTAATTAGTTATTTGTGAAGATTGATTTATACAACGTTTAAATTATTTTATTTTATTAGTATTTTATATAGTCACTAAAAAAAATGCGAACAACAGTAAATTCTATTTTTTTTTTATATTTTATGATATTATGCACATTATGTGTTTAATATTTTAAAGTATATATTTATTTATTTGTTATATTTTTATTAGATTATACAAGCTATCAATTTGTTCAATAATTATTTGTTTTGCGTTCGTTCCTAAGATATAGGTATAATTAAATTTAGTGAATAAATTAACATCCTTATAAATAAGCTCCCCATTTTATGCTTAGAAAATTCATGTTCATCTCCATTTTATCTACGCATTGCGGTGCATGGAGATTGATAGTATTACATTATTGTAAATTTTCAATTTATAAAAATTAAGATGATATGTTTCCAGTATTGTATACATGGACAGAGGGGGGAAGAAATCCTCTTTCTGAACTGACATGCTTAAAAGAGAGGGAAGTCATAGATTTAGGAATTAATAAGAAAGTGAGAAATGGAATGGATACAAAATTTTGGAAGGATAGTCATAGATGGACATGCGAGATTTCTCTTAAATATAAATATCTATATATGTTTCAGATTGTACTTCATGAGGATGTGTTGGTGTCAGAGGTGTTCTCTGCAAAATCATTAAATATAACATAAGGGATACTTAGTAGGATTGGTGAAACAATTTGAAAATTTTAAGGTATACTATAGCTCAGTATTTTGTGAAATCCTTTTATGATTGGTTAGAAAATAAAAAGGAATTACAAATGAGGAATTCACAAGTATCTGGCAAGCCAGAATACCTTTGAAAATAAAGGTATAGGTATATCTTTGGCTGGTAAAACATAACCTTTTTTTTTTAACAAAAGATAATCTATTGGTAAAATTGATTAGTTTCAGTTTTGTGGACCATATGGTTAGAATGTAATATAATTATATTTCAGGGAGGTAGAAAGAAATCTCTTTATTCTCTAGCAGCTAAAATAATAGCTGTTGCCTCTTTTTGCTGTAAAAAACAGAAAAATGACACACATTTCAAGTTAACTTTGATGCTTCCTTGTGACTTGAAGGATTTGATAGGCACAACTTAATGAAGTTAATTGCTGGTTCAAGCTTTTGTTAAATTTGTAATACCTTAGATTTTTGTGCAAAACTGTGTTGCGGTTGTTGTTTAGATGCAGGTAGTTCTTTTTTATTGGAAGGCTGTGTGTGCCTTTTATTGGTATTTTGTAAGGTTGTATTGGTACCATATGAATGGCACAGTAACTTTGTAAGGTTTTCTGTTAAAGGAAATCAGTGGGAATTATCCCACTTGTCTCGAAAAAATAAAAGTCTGACTAATTCAGAGAAACGTTCCTTTTAAAGTAATTCAAAGAGAACCATTAATAAAACACTTTTTTAAGCCCCAGAAAATCATTTCATTGATATCAAAGCGGTACAGTACCGGGTACAACCAGAACATAGAGCAAAAATATAAAATGCTAAGTTTATAAAAAGGTGAGGTGTATCCTCCATGATTGTTTTGGTGAAGCCTGACAAGTCTCATGCCTTGTTCAGTAATTCTAGAAATAAACTTTAATCGCATCAGACTAAACACACAAAACAAAAGATTCTCATTAATGTCTAAACATCAAGTGTTCTCTCAAAGGAAAACATGGTACCGCCTCTCATAAATGTATCTGATTCTACTCAGCACATTTCACAATTTTTCACAAATTATGTTCCAGTTCATTAAAAGGGCAATTTTGAACCAACAAAAATTACAAAATTCATATCAAGCCCTTTAAAAAAGTTGAACCTGGTACATATCATCATCAACTAAAAGAGCACATGCATTAAGAGATCAATCGACAAAACTGACTCGACACCTCTTTGATTTGATTGTTTGGATGTTATGTACATTTGGGACATAATTATATAGAAATCACTGGCAGTAGGTCCCACCTCACTGATCCAGTAAGGAGTCCTCTTGAGTTCCATCTGCACATATAATTTACAGAGTTGCAGTTTGCTATCAGATTCTATGTTCTAAATTAAATATCCCTTCATCTCCTCCCTGATTAACATTTACTACACAGTTAAAAGGATTTTTTTCTTCTTCTCTGAAAAAATAATCAGGTAGATTTTCAAAAAACTGCCTGACGACTTCCCTTTCCGGTAGAAAATACTATTTTATTTCTAAATAAATAAGAAAAAAATCCAGTTAAAGCGTAATTTAGGTGACAAATTGTAGAGCCTTAAATCATACCATTGTGATACTTTTCTGAACTCTGTTAGCACTGGGTATATATTTTCAAATGCAGTGTAGGTCTCGTCTCTCACCTAAATGCAAAGAATAAAAGTGAGACAAGGGTATATAGGGTTTAATCAGCTGTGGGATATTCTTTAGTGGGTCCCACCACCATTTTTGTGCATTTGTTTCATAGCACCTAATGAGAATACAAAAGATATAAATTGACCGAAATGTCTATTGAAACATCTCATATCTATCGTGTTCAAATCAAATTATGCACTTTAAATGTCAACTCCAGACTGTTGTTATTAAAGATACCCCACATTTCATATTATTTTCCATGTGAAATAGCATGTTACCTTAGCACCAGTTAGAACAATCTTGCCAGAAACAAAAATTAGGAGCACAATTTTTGGTTGCTTCATCCGATAAATCAAACCTGGGAACAGCTCTGGTTCATACTGCTCAAGAATAATGAATTAAACATTTGTTTCAAAAAATCAGAGAAACAAGTACTTTTAAGTACTGAAGGAACAAACTCACCCGTACTTTGAATTTGATCTAGAGTTTGATAAAAAAAATCCAGAGAAATAGAAATTGTTTTTATCTGATAAATTATTTATCTACTTTAAATATTTTTTTATTAAGTTTGTTTAACTTAATTTAATATCATGGTTTTAATATTACCATATCTAACATAATTATTGCAAAAATTCCATAACTCAGCTACTACTTGCATTTTATTGCATTATTTCTCATTTTATAATTGATCCAAAAAAAAATATTGAGCTTTTTTCTAAAGAACGAAAATTTGAATTTTTATATATTTATAAAACAATATGTTACTATATTTCTATAAATAATGTCTTGGTTCAAAATTCAAATGCAATGTCTTCAAATCATAAACGAGTCAGTTATCATTTAAAAACATAGATAAATAACTTACACTGGAGAAAGCACCGTGAGAATAAGCAAGGCCTTCAAGCCTAATAGGGAATTTCACATCACAAGAACCCACTATATTTTGGATCTTGAAATCCTACAAAATTATCAGAAAATAAACTTAAAAAACTTTTTCACATGAATTATACAAGTGATTTTGGTGGTAAAAAAAATGTCGAAAAATCTGTAAAAATGTTTACCTTAAATTTGGCAGGAAACCCAAGCTTCTGGATAATACGAGCATACTAAAAAGCAAAATTACTAAATTAGTACACTCCGAAAGAACATGAGAAACCCTACCTATACACTCATATGCACACAAACAAAATACCTTTCTAGCAGCAAGTTTCGATTGCTGCTCGCTCTTTGCTCCAGTACAAACCTATTGTATAAGCAGACATAAAGATACAGATTACAACACTTTGATCTTATAACAGTATAAATTAGTACAGAATCTATACTAAACTCACCATTTTCCCTGATGCAAAGATCAAAGCGGTGGTTTTGGGTTCCCTAATTCTCATGATAACGGCAGCAAAACGCTGAAAGAGTAATACATTGTTAGAAATATATCTAATTATACACCAAAAGGGGGTATAATTACAAAACATGCAAGGTACCTTGGGATTGTACTCAGCATTACGGGCTTGCAAAGCAATAGCCTTGAGATCCAATTTACAATCTAAATTTACAGTAGAAACAATATTCCTGTGCATTAAAAAGATAGGTATAAGTAACAATTTTGAGAAAAAATTGAAGTGATCACTATGTAAAATAAGATGTTGCATAGTCACGACAATGTTGTCAATTTATGCATGAAATCAGAACATTGTTATTGATGCAATTTTAAATTTGCATATTGATGAAAATTTAAATTTGCATGAAATCTGACACTTTAAAATTTGCATATGTACTAAGTATTTTTGTTCTGTTTTATTTACATTATTATTGTTTTCTGACAAGACTGGGGGTGGTCCTAGAACATATCTTTACACTGTCCAGAGCATATTATAATTTATTATGATAATAGCAATTTGAAAGAGCCCTGAGGGGGGGGGGGGGGGGGGGGGGGGCACAAAATTACTCAGTTTCCATCACCATCACAATTTCTTCATTTGCATTATTCATCATTCCAAATTATCCTGTGCTATTTCATTTTCTTGAGTAGCACTATTCATTGTTGACCTCTTTTTACCATCCTACAACCTTTTGGATTATCTCCAAAACCATGATTAATTTCAACTCTCCCCTTTTCAGGTCTGATTTAGCTTCTGGGTATAAAGCAAGTTTGACTAATTCAAAAATAGAGAACCACCCCAAAAGAAGAAAAACCAACTTCAGGCCTGATTTTGCCCATCTCCAAAACCATGATTAATTTCAACCTCTTTTCAGGTCAAATTTTGGTTAGATACAAAGAAAATAACTAATTCTATGGTTCACAAACAACCCCAAAAGAAGAAAAACTCGTTTCAGGTCAACTGGGTCCATACCAGCACCGACTTGTACAACTTGTTCTACAACTTCTCAGAAATTGAATTAATTAAAAAATAACTGTTCTTACTGAAGAGTAGGTACAATCCCAGAAGGATGCTTTGTCAGATCAACAGGCTGGCTTCCTTCTAAGCCTTGATCTGCCATTAACCTTCCTTCCCCTTTCCAAAAACCTTCTTTTCTCTACAAGTCCGATTGAAAATTACAAAAATACCCCTCAAATTTCAAGATCTCGTTGTTGATCCAACAAGGCTTTTCTTACTTCTCTCTCTTCAAAATGATAGAATAAATAGTCTTCTCTTCTTCCTGAAAATATTCGGAAAATGAGGTTCCAATTGATGAAATCTTTAGAAAAAAGGGAGGAGACTAGATCTGGGTACAAAATTTCTCCAATCGAAAACAAAATTCCCAAAAAACTACACTCAATTTCCAGTTTTATTGGATAAAGTCGAAATCTCGACAAACCAATTCGCTAATTCGAATCCGCGCTAAACCCGACAAAATTTTAAGATAATAAAGGTCAAACTAAGACCCAATTGAGGAAATCTTTAGATAAAAGGAAGGATACTAGATCTGGGTACAAATTTCTCAAATCGAAAACCCAAATTCCCCAAAAACTACAATCTATTTCCCCAAAAACCAATTCGCTAATTCGAATCCGCGCCAAACCAGACAAAATTTGGTTTATAAAGCGCGAGAATCGAGCGGGAAAACCCGAAAAATGGGAGAGAGATTTCGAAAGGGAAGTCTTTTATAGGGATGGAGATTAGATCCGAAAGAGAGAAGAGGAGGCGAGATAAGAGAGAGAGAGAGAGACCTAGGGTTTGGTCGGCTGTGTTGCGTGCGAGGTCCGGATTTGTCGGTTTGCGAGGAGGTCTCCTTATCTACTCCTTGGAGGAGTATTTATAGGGGGTCAGAATTAGAGAGATTTTTAGTCGGTTAACGGGTTGTTCTCACCGGGTGTTAGAGGTTAACGGGTCGGATTGCCGAGTTAGCCGGTAATTTGTAATTGTTGGGTTGTTCTGACCGGGTGTTATAGGTTAACGGGTTGCGGACGATACTATAATTGGGCCCCCGGTTTGATGGGTTGTTTTGACCGGATGTTACAGGTTAACGGGTCGGATTGCCAGTATTTAGCTGGTAATTTGTAATTGCTGGGCTTTTTTAAGGAACTGAATTGGGCCAGCGGTGACAATGGAAACGAACTTTGGGCTTTTAAGTAATGCTAGCTTTGTAATCATTTTTTTGGGAGCAGTCCACAAAAGGAATACTTGCTCAAAATAATTTTTGTGTTATTGGTCTATGCATTTATTTAGAATTATTCCTGATATAAAAGTAATACAAAATTAATATAAAATAATAATGGAAAAAGGAATGCTTGAGTGGTGGTATTTTAAGAAAATTGTTTAGAATAAAAAAAAAGGATTGAGAAATAAGATGCAAGAAAAGTCTCTACTTGAGGAGGCAATTGTCAATTTGTTTGAAAGTGTCACATAATTTATTGCAACTATTTTGCAAGTATCATGAACATTTCCATCTCTACAATTATTAAAGATGGTTCTCTTTGTTAATTCTGAAAATTAATTCTTTTTGCTATGTCAAAAAAATTGAAATTACAAGGATAAAAATTATTTTGAAATTAATGGAAAGAAATTACAAATTTATTGATGTGGTAAATAAATTCAATTCTTACAATTACATAATGAAAATACTCTTATACCAACCTATTTCTGTGCATCCATCATTCCTCTATCATATCTCTATTTATTAAAACCTAATAACTTAAAATATAAAAAACTCAAATATAAAAATAAACTGTTAGATTTGATCTATATCATTTTCTCCATGTACATATACAAGATTATGACATCTCAACTTTATTTTGATCAATATCAAGAACTTACAAAAAATTTATTGATATGGTTGAAATTTGGATGTTAAATTTTTAACTTATTGATCTATATAAGCATGTACGAAAAGTGAAATTTTATATGTGTATATAGAGAAAATAATATATATTATCATCTAACCGTTTTATTTTAACATATAAGTTTAAATTTTTTTTGTTATTACAAAATTAAAAAGTGGAGGGCGGTATGATGGAGGAACACAGAGGTATTCATGATCCTTCTCGATTTTGAATTAAAGCTCACAAAAGCTTGATTTGATTTGATTTTGTTTTATATAAAGATGGAGGTTTAATCTTCATAGGATTTGTTTTCCATTTGAATTTAAATCCACGATCTCACACGCTGAGAATGTTGTCTTCATAGGTATTCATAAGATTTCTTCGCTTTATTTGATTTATTTTTTTCCCAACTTCAAACTCCAAGCTTTAATATTAAAAAAAAAAATCTTTGAGGATATATATATTAAGAGGAGGGATCCACTTACAACAACTTGAAAGTTACAACATCTTACAACATCGTTTTTTTTCATTTTCAAAGTCCAAATCGTCGATCCAAACCATTAGATATTCAATCTATATTAAAATGTGGTTGGAGATCAAATTTTACATTTTTTTGAATTTTTTTGCTATTTATTAAGATGGGTACAAAATCGCTGTATTTATTAAAATTCTGCACCATTAAAAAACAGTGATTTTGTACCCATCTTAATAAATAGCAAAAAAATTCCAAAAAATGTAAAATTTGGTCTCCAACCACATTTTAATATAGATTGAATATCTAACGGTTTGGATTGACGATTTGGACTTTGAAAATGAAAAAAAAAGTAATGTTGTAAGATGTTGTAACTTTCAAGTTATTGTAAGTGGATCCCTCCTCATATATTAAATGCACTTAATTTGGAAATTTAAATAAGTAGCGGGTACATGTGCAATTCATCCAATTGCAGCTTATTAATCCCACACGCATTATTTACTAGGGAATTGTGACTAGTCAAATAATTTAATTGATTAATTTTTCCTTATCTTTTGATAATCTCTAGGCCTCCAGTCAATGTTGAGTATTGGAGAAGATTAGCTTTAAGCGACGAGTTTAGAAGGGTTTTATGCAAGGTTATGAATAATAATTATAGTGCTATAGTTTTTAAGATCTGAAAATAGCGTTTTTCTTAATATATATATATATATATAGAAAGAGAGAGAGATGAGTTATGGTGCATTGCAATGTATGGAGGGATTTGTGTATTGAATCATAAATCTAAAATTCAAATGACCGATCCAAACCGTTCATCTTGTTCTCCATATTAATATGTGCTTGGAGACCAAATTTTACATTTTTATGAATTTTTTTACTATTTATTAAGTATTTTACAAAATTATTGATTCAACGGTGACTTAACAAAACAATAAACTCAGCAGCCACCGTTGGATCAACAATTTTGTAAAATACTTAATAAATAGTAAAAAAATTCAGAAAAATGTAAAATTTGGTCTCCAAGCACATATTAATATGGAGAACAAAATGAACGGTTTGGATCGGTCATTTGAATTTTGAATTTTAGATTTATGGTTCAATGCACAAACCCCTCCATACAATCTCTCTCTCTCTCTCTATATATATATATATATCAGGATGGATCAAGTTACAACAATTTTTGAGTTACAAGAAATTACAATAACTATTTTCTACATTTTCAAAGTCCAAATCGTCGATCCAAACCGTTAGATGGGATCTCTACAATAAAATGTACTTGGAGACCAAATTTTATATTTTTTGGAATTTTTTTTACTATTTATTAAGATGAGTATAAAAATTAGTCAAATTCAGACCAGATTGTTGTAACTTGATCCCTCCTTTCTCTCTGTCTCTATATATATAAACTCACATAGTTATTTCTTTAAAAATAAATCATATAATATTTACCCTTCTTAATTTAAAAAAACTCACAGATTTCTACATTTTATGGTCTTTTCTATGAAAACTTAATTTAAATTTATAAAAGATCCATTTTATTATTTTACAAAAATAAAATTAATTGGTAGCATGCTTAAGAAAAATGTATGTTTCTAATTAGTTGTTCTTCTCAAAGGCAAATATGATATTATGAATCTTAGAGGGTGACCGATAATTTCAAAAATTTTGAGGGATATACACGATACCTCCCAACTGTTATGTCTCAAATTATTCAATTACTTTTACATTGAGATTCCAACTGTTACGTCGGCACAATTAATTTGTTATATTTATTTTTGGATTAATCTAATCTATTTTCAAAGATTGATATATAATTGTTGGTAAACTTGTATGGCCTCGCAGGTACCTTACTCTCAACACAATTGAAGTGGACAGCTCGGATGCCAGGGCAATATTATTTGTGCTTTGAGATTCGTGCCAAGTTAAAAAATTTAAAATTTGAGCCGTCTGATTCAATTGTATTCTGTCAGGTAACTTGAGGGGATGTGACTTCCAAGGGCACATGGGATTATTCAGTACTTGATACATGCACCAAGAAGAGAATCTGCTGCTTTTCTAGTAAGAAAAACAGCCTCCTGCTATTCGTTTTCTCTCTATATTTTTCTTCAAAAAAGTTGAAAGAAGAGGAGAGAGAAAGAAGATTACGTGAGAGAGAAAGTCAGAAAAGAGAGCTAAAGAGAATAGCAAAAGAAGAACAGAATTTGAAAAGCACCGGATCTCATTTTTATGCATCCATCCTCATTTTATACTGTTCAGTCATAAAGAATTGCATATTTGGACTTTGACAATGGGGCTTGCATTACTGGAGAGAGAAAGCTCTTTTTTGATTATATAAGAGGCACATATATACAACTGCTCGGCTCATTAGCTACTTGACAAACTAATTAAATTAATTCATAGTGTGTGTTATTTAGAGAAGCAATTATTAATCATAGAAGATTCTGCTATTTGTGTAATTAGGCAAAAATATCTCAGCTAGATATTATTAGATTATGAGAATAACTATTTATTGTACTTTCCTTATTTATGTGTATAGAATATATGATATGATTTATGTCTATGTTTGACTAAGTTGTACCAGTATATGTACAGAGAAGATTATAATGCAATATATCTAAAATTCTTCACCAATTTCATTCCCTCGAACTTTTTCTCATGGTATCAGAGCATAAATTCTGAGACCAAATTTACCCTCTAGCATACTCGCCAATGGCTGAAGATACAACTAAAGAAAAGACCCAGAAATTCGAAATTGACATGGCTTCTCCTTACTATCTTCATCCGTTTGACAATCCAGGGATGATCCTGATTGCATGCACCTTGAATGGAGATAATTATTCCACTTGGAGGAGGGCTATGCAAAATGCCCTGTACGCCAAAAACAAATACGGATTTGTTGATGGCACGATTACGAAGCCGTCTGCATCTGACGCAGAAGTTAATGCCTGGGTCAAGTGCAACTCTATGGTGATATCCTGGATATTTAATACCATACACAAGGAACTCCATGATAGTGTTGCCTACATGGACACCGTATCTGAACTGTGGAAAGACCTAGAGGATCGCTTTTCACAAGGTAATGCACCTCGTGTTCATCAACTGAAGCGAGAAATAGCTCTTGCTCAACAAGGTCATCTCTCTGTACCAGTTTTTTTTACAAAATTGAAAGGTCTTTGGGATGAACTAGGCACTTATACGAATATTCCAAAGTGCATGTGTGGGGCAGCCAAGGTGTTTGTTACAGAACTTGAAAAAGAGAAGGTACACCAGTTTTTGATGGGTCTCAGTGATAATTTTAGCACCATAAGAACTCAGATCTTGGTTACTCAACCTATTGTCTGTTAGTAAACTAACTAAAGAATTGAATTGTGCTGCCATCTTCTTTCCAACTTTATGTGTTTTCCAGGACCTTGCCTCGAGGAAACTGATTGGAGCGGGTGAGATGCGTGATGGTGTGTACCACTATATCCAACAAGAACCTACCGTAGCTTTTTCAGCAACTGATACATTGAACAAAACAATTTGGCATCAACGCCTTGGCCACCCATCTTTTCATTGCTTGAATAAAATTTCTGTTGTTTCTAAGTCAGAAAACTCAATTCCTTCTTTTTGTGATGTTTGTCATAAATCTAAACAGACCAGAAATGTTTTTCCTTTGAGCATCAATAAAGCTAGTTCTTATTTTGATCTAATTCATTGTGACATATGAGGAGGGTACAATACTGCTTCAAATTCGGGAGCCCATTATTTTCTGACTATTGTGGATGATTATTCAAGAGCTACTTGGGTATATCTCATGAAATTCAAATCTGAAGCTTACATTTACCTTGTTTCCTTTTGTGCCATGGTATGCACACAATTTAATTGCAATGTCAAGCAAGTCAGAACAGATAATGGGGCTGAATTTATGTCTAAATCGATGCAAAATTATTTCCAAGAGAATGGCATCATTCACCAAAGATCTTGTGTAGACACACCTCAACAAAATGGAATCGTAGAGCGCAAACATAGACACCTTTTAGAAATTGCTCGTGCTTTACGATTTCAAGCCAATTTGCCCATTGCTTTTTGGGGAGAGTGCATTCTCACTGCAGCCTATCTTATCAATAGATTGCCAACCAAAGTTCTTTCATGGAAAACACCATATGAAATGCTTTTCTGTAAAATTCCAAATTATGATCACATTCGCATTTTTGGTTGCTTGTGTTATGCTCAAAACCATAAAAAACATCGCACTAAGTTTGATTCTCGTGCCACAAAGTGTGTGTTTGTTGGTTATCCTTTTGGACAGAAGGGGTATCGAGTGTTTGACTTAGAAACTAAAGAAATTTTTGTTTCAAGAGATGTAATCTTTCATGAAAAAATATTTCCCTTTCTTAATTCAACTCCAGAAGATCCACCCATACCAATACATCCAACAGTAGATGACCTAATCTCATATGAACCCACATCTCCATCAATTGAAAATACTGACACTACATGCCCTAATTTAGAGACAACACCCACTGTCTCTTCTACCGAACCACAAAACTTACCGATTGACATAACTCGTAGGTCAACTCGTGAACACATACAGCCATCTTACCTCAATGATTATATTTGCACCAGTGTCGTCAGTCAACCAAATGCATCTCACTTGCTTCCAAAAGTCTCAGCAGGGAAACCATATGAAATTAAAAACCACATATCCTACAATTCATTCTCTCCATCACATATGGCATTTTTATCCTCTGTAACTTCTAATGAGGAACCCTCCACTTATCAACAAGCAATTAGAAATCCAAAATGGCTTACAGCAATGGAAGAAGAAATTGAGGCATTAGAAAAGAACAAGACTTGGACATGGGAGATATTACCGAATGGAAAGAAACCAATTGGTTGTAAGTGGGTCTATAAGATAAAATACAAGCCAGATGGCAGCGTTGAGCGTTACAAAGCAAGACTAGTTGCAAAGGGCTACAATCAACTTGAGGGAATAGATTACAATGAGACATTTGCACCGGTGGCAAAATTGGTTACGGTGCGGTGTCTTTTAGCTATTGCTTCTGCTCGCGGATGGCCCTTGCACCAGTTAGATGTTAACAATGCTTTCCTCCATGGAGATCTTGAGGAAGAGGTTTACATGTTGCCGCCACCTGGTTTCTCACGTGAGGGGGAGACAAAAGTCTGCCGGTTACGCAAATCATTATATGGTCTAAAACAGGCATCACGAAATTGGTTTGAGAAGTTCACATCATCTCTCAAAAGAATTGGTTTCAAACAATCAGTGGCAGATTACTCGTTGTTCACTTTTTCTCATGGATCTTCATTTACTACAGTCCTTGTTTATGTCGATGATCTTGTAATCACCGGCAATGATCCGACATATATAAGCCTTCTCAAAGAGCAACTCAACAATCTATTTCATTTAAAAGATTTGGGGTGCCTCAAATATTTCCTTGGCATTGAGGTAGCAAGGTCATCAAGTGGAATATTTCTTTGTCAACGAAAATATGCACTTGATATTTTAGCTGACTCGGGTATGCTTGGGGCCAGACCAGCCACATTTCCCATGGAGCAGAACCTTCGATTGACTCAAGAAGGAGAACCGCTGGCTAATCCATCTCAATATCGACGTCTTGTCGGGCGACTTATCTATCTGACGATAACACGGCCTGACATTACCTACTCTGTAAATGTCCTCAGTCAGTTCATGCATGAGCCTAGAAGATGTCATCTCGATGCTGCAATACGAGTGCTCAGGTACTTGAAAAACTCTCCGGGCAAAGGAATTTTGTTACCGAGCAACAGTGATCTCACTCTTCGCGCTCACTGTGATTCAGATTGGGCTAGCTGTCCTATGACACGCCGATCCATAACAGGGTATTTTGTAATGCTCGGTACTTCTCCCATCTCTTGGCGAACAAAAAAACAGAATACAGTTTCACGTTCATCTGCTGAAGCAGAATATCGTTCCATGGCTGTAGCAACATGCGAGTTGATTTGGTTGAAATCATTGTTACATGATCTTGGGATTGAACACTCTAACCCGATGCAACTTTTTTGCGACAACCAAGCAGCATTACACATCGCAGCAAATCCAGTTTTTCATGAGAGAACTAAACACATTGAAATTGATTGTCACCTAGTTCGTGAAAGAGTTCAAAGCAAAGATATCTCCACTTACTTTGTTCCTACTGAGCACCAAGTTGCTAATATATTTACAAAACCATTGGGTCATGAAAGGTTTAATTTTTTGGCAGGCAAGTTGGGCATTGCAGATCCCCATGCTCCAACTTGAGGGGGAGTATTAATCATAGAAGATTCTGCTATTTGTGTAATTAGGCAAAAATATCTCAGCTAGATATTATTAGATTATGAGAATAACTATTTATTGTACTTTCATTATTTCTGTGTATAGAATATATGATAGGATTTATGTCTATGTTTGACTAAGTTGTACCAGTATATGTACAGAGAAGATTATAATGCAATATATCTAAAATTCTTCACCAATTTCATTCCCTCGAACTTTTTCTCATGGAAATTGGTGAAGAATTTTAGATATATTGCATTATAATCTTCTCTGTACATATACTGGTACAACTTAGTCAAACATAGACATAAATCCTATCATATATTCTATACACAGAAATAAGGAAAGTACAATAAATAGTTATTTTCATAATCTAATAATATCTAGCTGAGATATTTTTGCCTAATTACACAAATAGCAGAATCTTCTATGATTAATAGCAATTAAGAGAGGAAGAAAAATGGTAGAGGTAATTGAGTCCACCTTTAATTTTGGTTCCATCTGATGAAACCCCTAGAGGGAAGCTTTGGTTATCAAACTTGGATCAAGTTGCACTAGCTTCATACACGTGTAGTATATCACTATAGGAATAATGAAGCAGCTGAGAACTTCTTCTCTATTGAGGTCTTGAAGGCTGCTTTGGCCAAGACACTAGTGCTCTTCTATCCCCTTGCCGGTCGGTTTTTTATAGGTGAAGGCGGTTGAAGAGTGGTTGATTGCAATGCTGAAGGTGCACTCTTTGTTTTGGCCCGGTCAGAGCGCAGTTCAGATGACATTGATTTCAATCCTTCGCCTGAGCTCAGAAGCCTGTTTGTTCCAAGTGGTCCGGTTTCGACATCTCTTATGTGTTTGCTTCAGGTTTAGAAAATAAACTTTATTTTTTCTTATAAATACAAGCATATAGGTACCTCAATTAGTTCTATCTCTGCCTCTTATATAACGTGAAAGCAAAGATTGTGAAAGAACATTAAATTTTTTTATATTTGTAATGGGTAAAAATGTAGGTAGGAAAGTAACCATGGTAGCTTCTCTAGTACTGGTTCTTTAGTGCCAGCAGTATATATTTTTTTTTTTTTTTAGAATTCAAAGTTAGCTGGTTCGGTATTGTGCCCTTTTTCTTCTCAGATATAACCTCTCAACCTTAATTGTTTTGATTCTTTCTTTACTGGTTAATACAGGGGTTTCCTATAAAAGCAACAATCTTTCTTTTTCCGATTATTTTTTCACTTTTTTTTTTTTTTTTTCTGGTTTTGTTACTGGGCATTTAGAAGAGTCTCAGTTTTTTTAACCTTTCTTTTCTGTGTCTTTTCTGTGTACTGGTTTTTGTTACTGGGCTTTTTTTCGGCTTTTCTCTCTTTTCCTTATTGAATTCCAGCCCAATCACCATTACTGAATAAAACCGATATTAGAAAATTCAATTTTTCATTTTTCTTAAAACTGAAAGTATTTGTTTTTGTCCCCTCTTTCTCTCTCATTACTGGTTTCACCCTTTTTTTTGGCAAGATTAAACTCACTCTGTTGCTCTAGCTGTCTGCTGGTACTAGCTAGTGTTTTTGCTCGTTTGGGTGGCCTTTACAGCTTTTGGGATTCTCAAGTACCGACTAGATTTGTTAGTTTGGGTGGTACTTGGCTGGTTTTCTGTACCAGTTTGGTGGTATGTTTTTTGTATGAGTCTGATAAGAACAGATTTTGATTTGGGTGGCTGTTACAGATTTAGCTGTTCAGCTCTTGTTGTGGCCATAAGACACTTCACAGTGTGCAGCTCTCAGTGGCCTTTCGGCACTTAGTTTTATATTTTCAGGTTTCAATCCTACTCTTTTTCTGTTATTTGTACCAACTACTGGTATATTTGTGGCACTCTGCTGGACTGCTGGTATCATCTGTTATCTGGGTTTTATTACTACTGATTTTTTATTTTCTGGTACTTTCTGGTATCAGATACCAGTATGATTTTTTTGGGGTTTATACAACAGCACTTGGGATGAGGAATTTTCTTGGTACTGATAAGAACAGATACCAGCATATTTTTGGTGTGAGGGTTTATACAACAGCCTCAGTTTTCTTTTTCATGACTGGGCTTTTTAATATACAACAGGCTTTTTAATATCCTTTTTTTTTAACCTTGCTCTTGCTGAGTGATTGAGAGTCGAGACCCCTTTCCTTGCCCCTTGTACCAGATTGATGTTGTGTTGCGGGTTTGGATTTCTACCCATCGATTGCACAACACCTTTCTTCTTTGGCTTCTGCCATCTAGAGGTGACATTACATACATCTGTTAACCAAACCAAATTTGTAAACTAAATTTTTTGATAAAATATCTACGAACACTATGAATTTGATTGATCTCTCTATCCAATCAACTCCAGCCCGACTAATCAGCTCCGAGAATTGGTCCACACTAGATTTGACCTTAATCCCAAGTGACTTGAATTAGAGGCAATCTAGACCTGAAGTCTAGCTTGAACCTGATCGAAATGATTTTACAGGAACAATCTAATTTCCACATCTAGTACTTGTCATCTTCTTCTTAATTGAAATGCTGATGGTACTGTGTGCAGGTAACATATCTCAAATGTGGCTGAGAAGTGCTAGGAACTGTGACTAATCACGTCTCAGTTGATGGTTGGAGCACTTCTCACTTTATCCAGACATGGGCTAGATTTGCACATGGTGACCTTAACAGCATCATAGCTCCCTCCTTTGACTATACTCCACTTCTTGCCCGTTGTCCGCCATCTATCACCTTTGATCATGCCAAGTTTGAAAATGATCAATTGAATCATACATCGAACCCCATATCTCCTGATATAAAAAAGTTCAAGCTCTCAAATGAACAAATTAGCTCCCTAAAATCTCATTTCCAAGAAGGTGGTATTACCACCAAAATTTCAACCTTCTGTGTTGTTGCGGCATTTGTTTGGAAGTGCTAAAGAAATGATGGAAGAAATTGGAGGATGATGACCCAACAGTTTTATTTATGAAACCTAAAGATACAAGAGGAAGTACCAAATAGCTGGTATTGTTTTTGTTTGAAAATTATTTCTTATGTGTACATGAGAGCTGTTTGCTTGCATTTGACAACTATCAAGCAGTATGGTATGATGATGGTACAACCATTGTACCAGTAGTAGGATGTAAAGACCAGTCCTCTTTCTTTTTCACATTTTTCTATTATGAACAAATTGGCAAGTAGTTCTATTTATGAACTAACTTTTGTATGATTATTGAGTTTGCAAAATTAATAGTAGTTTGGCTTGTACCAGTCCGGACTGGTATGCAAATATTAGGAAATTAGTGAAAGTTTGGAGGGTGTAAAGACCAGCTTGCTACTGGGTTATTTTTTAAAATTTTGTTGGTACTGGTAAACTGTGGCCTTTCATTGGTACATGTCATTGTTCTTTCTTTAATATATAATATCTCTGATTCTTTGATATATGGTTTATCCTTGGGCCACAGGTGTTCAGAAATATCAAAATTGAAGAGGCTGAGATAATATGTGACTAGGATATGCTACAGTTATGGATGAGGGTTTTACAAAATACTGGTACCAGATTTTGATATGCAAAAATAATGTTTGCAAAATCCTGTATATGCACCGTCTTGATTTGTGCTAAGCAAAGTGACAAAAAAAAAATACTTGTAATATTAACTGTCTTATTTGTTCTAAGTAAAGTGATACAGTAGTTTTATTTGTAATATCGACTGAAGTGAGACGGGAAGAGATTTTTGTGTAATTGCTGGTTTTGTAGTGTTGTACCAGTATAGTTTTGTACTGCTGGTTTTTTTTCTAACTTTTTCTTTTCAATTTTTTGTTTTTTTTTCTTCAACTAACTACGTATCCGACTATTTGATTCTGTTGTTTCAATCTAAAATAAAATTTGGGGCATAGTTTTAGCTCATAAAGCTTCCAAGTAAAACTTGGTTTCAGCTCTGATATAGATTGTATAGAATTATAGATTGATTTGTTTTGTGCCTGGTGTATGGGCTTGTATTGTATCACCTTACATGGAGTCCTTAAAACAGGTGCAGATTTCCAGATCCCTCGACAGCAAAGGGATTGAATAGGCAATTTCATACCATAACTATCTACAAGGGCAAAATAGTCATACTAAAATAAATACATGTTAAAATTCAAATTTACACCAGTCTCCCCTCCCTCTCTATGCACTTGTGGAGCAAGTGATTCCTTTTTTATTCTTCCCTTACTATCTATCCCTTTCCTCCTGATCTATTTTATACTGACAAT
Source organism: Carex pumila (assembly GCA_033356055.1). NCBI lineage: Eukaryota > Viridiplantae > Streptophyta > Magnoliopsida > Poales > Cyperaceae > Carex > Carex pumila. Next base: position 268,828 of record JARJHM010000242.1, read on the forward strand.
TTAAAAAAGAAACACGCTGAATCATTACCACAAGAGAAAGGAGAAAGACTAAACTGCTTTGCGACGCTCTAGAGTGCTCTCTAGTAATGAAGGTATTAGTCAGAAGCACTACACAAGCTTCTCAACTTTACCAAGAAAAAAAAGAAAACTGATTGCGAGATGGTTTTATCCGCACTTCTCCTCATCTTGACACAGATGAAATCGTTCGGCTATGTTCCAATCGTGAAACTTTCAATTTGACTGCACTACTATCAAGGAAGGAAGGAGTAGGCAAGACTACAGATACCAGTACATCTATTTTCAAAATATAACAGATATCAGTACTTCCTTAAAACAGCATATCCAAAAACAAAAAAACAAACAAACAAAAAAATAAGTAAGGAACCAGTGAAGTACAAACCTCAGTACTTCCTTCCTAAGATATCTGTTTTAAGGCAAGATTATAGATACCAGTAGAAGTCCAAGCATTTCCTTCCTTATGATGTATTACTGTAAATTTTGAAATTATTTTTTTGTCATGTCAAAGAAATTGCAAAGTCAGGGATACTAATATTTTGAAATTAACGTGAAGAATATTACTAAATAACTGATGTGGTAAATATTTTAATTCAATCTGTACAATTATATGAATGTAAATCTCTTATACCAATAATCTTTTTCAAAGAGTTATGTGCATAAACACTAAATTATATCATTTAAGCTCATGAAATTAACATGGTCAAAATGAACAGGACTTCATCAACATTTATAAATGGAATTTAAATCAGTAGATCAAATTGCAGCTATATAATCACACAGGCATATTTACTGGCAAATTGTACTGTTACTAATTTAATATTGTTATCTTTATCAATTAGTTTGACTAGTCAATACTTTTATCAATTAACTTGAGTAAAACTAGGATGTTCTCAAGGTTAACTTTTAAAAACTATCATAAAAACTTCAAATGACAAATTCAAATTATTAAAATCTCATTCACGAATAATACGTTACATATAAAATTTATAAATTTATTTAAAAAAAAACCAATCAATTTTGTCCTTGTTCTCCCTCTTATATTATAAAATTTATAAATTTATTTAAAAAAAAAAACCAATCAATTTTGTCCTTGTTCTCCCTCTTATATTATTTGACTTAATTAGTAACATATATAACTGTGTAGAACTAGGGAGTTATTAAGTTTGACCAAGTTTCTTTATGATTTTAATACTAAAATCTATTAAATTAACTTAAAATAATGAAGTCAAACTGTTAAAATCAATATATCTTATGAGTGAGGCGTATACATACAAAAAATTAAAATTTTCAAATTAATTTTATATAGAGTCAAGTAGTCAAAAAGTGTTCAAAAATGAATGTGTTAAAATTAATTTATAAGTCTTTTAATTTTGACCGTATGACGTTATACTCAATTAATTTAAAATTTTTAAATTTCCGCATGTAGACGCATTACTCGTAAAGTATATTCATTTCAACACTTTGAACTCGTCATTTGAACACAATCCCATAGATTTTAGAGTAAAGTCACAAAGAAAGTTGGTGAACTTTACAACGCCACAGTTCTACTCAACATGACTAATGAAGAAAGTGGAAAAAGAGGAAGTAGCACAATTGGCTAGGAAAAAGTCTTACAGTTGTTGTATCCAAAGGTCGAGAGTTCGATTCCCTCTCATCTCACGACTTCGCAGCTTTTGATTTTAAAAAAAAAAGACTAATGAAGAAAGTGAGTAATAATTCCGCTTTTAGGTGTAATTGCCAAAGGGAAGCTAAGAATTAGCACCAATCACTAAATATTTTATTTCCATATATTGCACATATGTGAAAATAAATAATAATAAGCCATATGAATATGAGTAGGTTTTATTTAGTTTGTAAAATTTTATTTATTTTTCAAGCTTCATTTGATTCTTATATATTCGGCGGCTATGGCTAATATAATTTTTCTTGAAATGAATAACTAAAACCGGATTTTTTTTCTCAAAAAAATTACAATATTTAATGGCTGGTGCTAATTCTAAGCCAAATTTTATATTTTGTACTTGCAAACCAAATTTTATATTTTGTAGAACATATTTACTAATTAATTAAATAGGTAGAAAATCACTTAATTTAAGAATTCCAGACCACCAGAAAGCAATAATTTCCAATCTATCTGAAAATGAAAAAGAAAAGGAAATCTACAAAAATATCAAATTTGGTCTACAATTACATTTTGACACGGAGATTATGTTTAATTGTTCAGATCGACTATTTGAACTTTAAAATACACATATGTATCTTGGTCGATATGTAATATTATATTACCATAGCCTCACTCATAGTAAAGATAATATTGGTAAATATTAACTCTGACAAGTACCTTACAAAACTCCTTAAATAATTACTCAATATATATTTTAATCCTTTAAATTTTGTTCTCAGTTAATCCTCAAAATTAACTATTTGTACCGTACCAAAATTTACAAAAATATATATGCATGTTATCTATCATTAATATATTACGGGGTTTACATTGTGAAATTATCATATTAGCAATTTAGATTGCTGAAATAACAATAATGTAATTTCTCATCTAATTCCTAAGCAAAATATTAACATCTTAGGGATCAAAATGTAAAAAGAGTGATTCCTGAAGGACCATATTTTCTAATTTTTTACTGTTATCATTTTTCTCTATTGTTCCAAATACAAAGTTAGTCACACTACAAAGTACAACCCAAGAATGTTACAAACTTACAATGCCATATTTGATCAACTAATTGAAATTCATAACTAAAAACAAAATTTCCATACATCATTTTATTTCATGCTTGCTGCATTGTTTCGGACTGTGTGAGATCCTCCTCCCGTTTAGAATCATCGGCATTGAGATCAGCTTCAGAACCTTGCTCTGATCTTTGTCTCACAAAAGAACGGAGGCAGCCATTTATAATGCGTGGGGCCCGCCCGTCACAGAACCGCTTTGCAAGATCCACTGCCTTTCTCATTGAAATAAACACAATTATATTTCATATTATTTGTTATAACATTTCTTTGACAGATAGTGGATCCGGTACTATTTAATAAGAAATAGTAGTCAAATCAAAGTATCAAATTTTGGCACTTTGCTGGTATCAGGACAAAACCCAGTACAGATGAATGATAAATTGCACACTTAAATACACCCCGCCTCCTCCACATTTAAACCCCTTAAATTTTTTTTATTTAAGTACCACTATTGATAAAGAAAGAATTTCTTCTACTTAAATGTCTGTGCATGACGACTTCAATCAATGATATAGTGCTATCAGTATATCCAAAATATCTGACTACATGTCATCGAAATTCTCATAGAAAATGTCTTAGTAAATATAATGCAATTTGACTCCAAAAAATAAAGAATAAGGTCCTAAATCTTGTACGAGATGAGGCCTGACTACCTTAAATCATTAAGGGTACTTTAGGAATAAAGAAAAGTTTCTATGGTGTTGGGATGCATTCATGAGAGGGGAATCCTCAAATACTGGTACTGCTTGAAAATTGATTTGAGGCTTCGAGAGGTGACACCTGACTACCTTAAATCATTAAGGGTACTTAAGGAAAAAAAAATGTGTCTATGCTGTTGGGATGCATGCATAGAGGGAAACCCTCAAATACTGGTATTGCTCGATAAATTGATTTGAGGCTTTGAGAGATATCATGCGCAATTAAGCCAAAATAAAAACCAAAGAAGATTAGAGCAGGCATTTGCATTCAAGTCAAAATAAAACGGTGTACATTATTTTTTAACATTTATGCTTAAAATTATTTTTAATTGAAAAGTCAATAAATTGGGTAAATTCGTGAGTTTTTAAAAAATATAGAAGGGTAAATATGATATTATGAATTTTAGAGAGGGGGGATATGTAATTTCAAAGTTTTTGAGGGTAACATGAAATTCCCACAAATAAGGGGGATATGCTGCATATTATTTATTAACATTTATGCTTGAATGAAGAAATATATACCTCATTAATTACTATTTGATGTTTGGTTTTCATAGATGTTATCTCTGCCATTGCAATATGCAAAATGCATAGTTCTATTATCCTTGATGCTGCGTCATTCTGTAGAGAGAGAGAGAGAGAGAGAGTGAGTGAGCTACATATGCAAAATAACCCCTCTTCTTCCTCATTTTACAAGTGCTGCACTATCAAGTGCGAAAGAGGGGTTACTCAGGGCACACTTTAAAAGCAAACAGAATCAATTTTTTACATGTTGTAGGGCTATGGTACTATGCATAGCGCATAGTGGTCCGTACTATGGATCAATATCTCCATTTTCAAAGTCCAAACAATCCATCTAAACCGTTCAACATGATTTCCACATAAAAATGCACTTGTAGATCAAATTTTACATTTTTCATAATATTTTTTAATATTTTTTTTAGATGGGTAGAAAACCATTTCATCTAAAACTTCTGGACCACTCAAAAGTAGTGATTTTCTACCTATCTAAAAAAATAGTAAAAAAAATATAAGAATAGAAAATTTAATCTGCAAGTATATTTTCATATGGAGATCACGTTGAACTTTGAACAGTTCACATCGACTATTTGAACTTTACATACAATTTTTTTGATAATTTGCACTATGCATAGTACCATAGCCTCACTCAATATAACAAATGATAATTTGCCCAAAAAATAAGAAGTAAAAATAAAAACCTTCCAAGGTTGTGGAATAACTTTGTTTATGACATGAACACGCTGATTCCAACCGCTAACAACTGCCCTCAGTATTTCCCGAGTAAAACTGTAGAAAAACGAAAAAATTCATCATAAAACCAAACAAATTAATTATACAAAACCTTAAAATATCACCAACAGCATTCAAAACAAATGAATTTGTTAGTTTTTTCATTTAAAAATGATAAGTTCTGAATTACTCCGGTCTTTCTCTCAAATTATTCTTTACTGTTTGAAAAAGAGAATGAAAATACAGCAAAGAATCCATAACTTCAGAAAATATCAATTGATTAGTAAGGCCAAGTAATACTGGTGTGAGTTCAATTAACAGAGTGTAAAGGGGCCCGCACATTTTGATTGAAATCAAATAGCTAATTATTGACCATAGTAAAATAATCTTTTTAACAATACTGAATATCATTTAAAAGAGTATATTCTGCTAATTTTCTTATTGAACTCCATGCATTTACGAACTTATCGAGAATTTTTTTACAAACACATTTGAATTTAATAGTCACAAGTGGAAAAAGTATTTCTATAATTATGGGTAAAATTTAAGCTGTGCCTGCTGGTTCCATGCATTACTAATATTTCTTTCTTCGAAGAGTGATATATAATAATGAGGTCTTTTTACAGTACAAAACCAGTAAAATTTTGCAAATACATTAATAGATAGAGAGCAATACCGTAAGACAAAGTTGCTATAAACCAGCTTTACAGGAGCCGAAAGCACATCTGCATCTGATAATGTATACAGGAGAAATTAAGGAGGAAATTTACCTAAACCATGGCACAAATGAAATTGAAAAAAAAAATGGTACCAAAATCAGAATCTCTTTCATCCTGACGCATCAATTCTTGAGCTTCTTCCTCCGTTTCAACCTCAATTGGTGCTTCTCCAAATATCATGTGGTTATATTTCAATAGCAATTTCTTGTCGAATTTAAAACCTGGCACTGAGATATCAAATTCAATCAATTTATTGATATTATCATATTCGCACAAAGCATTATGAATGGAATAAAAATAAAAAAATAAATGCTGGGTGAATTTTTAAATCACAATGCAATTTCAGGATACTGGTACTGACACCTCAGATAAAAGGTAGTAGAAAACAGTTCTAAAATAAAATTGCTTAAGGGAAACCCCACTGATTTCTATTATTGAAATAAAAACATGTTCTGGCAAGGTACCAAACAGCTGGTACCACCGATTTCTATTATTGAAATCAAAACATGTGTAGAACATGAATTGAATTCTTAATAACAACAGTTAAGCAAATATATTAGAAACTTAGGATCAACCAGTAAACTAGAAAGCATGGTTTTAAGTAACTTTGATGCCTATTTAGATGCATGGGGCAGTATTAATATAACATGTGTTGCTTCAAGATTCGTGCTGAACAGTTCAGATTTTGTACAGATCACGACCTGACTATCTTTTGCAAGACAAAACAACTTTTTTTTTTTTTTTACTGTATATAACCCATATTTTTCAATTTTTGTTCATTTCAAACCAGAAATACTGGTACATTAAACATCGGGTATTTGAATTTAAATTTAGCTAACCTCTCTTGGCATTTACTCTCATGTCAAAAAGCTGGATAGGATCAGTTCCTTCTAAGCACGCAGCATAAGATATCATCCTGAAATTTCCACATATACCCAGAAAAATATCAAATTACCCGAATACAACAATTGAATTGTCTCAAGGTATCATGATAAAAATTAACCAACAATCAAACAAATAACTCACAAAGCAAGCTCTCGCGCAGCTCTAGGGCTACAAAACCTCCCGCTTTTGTCGATATTACTATGTGAGCGCACACGAGAAGAAGCGACATCAGTGTGACACGTGGCAGTTGCTTGCTCGAGTACCTCCGCAACTGCACGGAGAGGAGGAGAGGTGATGAGAGAGGGAGAAGGAGAAGAGAGAAAAGGGGCATTCTTTGAAGGTGTCTTTCTCCGGACATTTGCGTAAATTGTAAAATGGCGAGGGGTTAGAGGAGAAAAATGGGTTTTAGGAGAGGATAAGAAGCTTGCTGCTTCCATTACTGGGTTTTGCTTCGGATGAGGTTTTGGAGAGGATAGAGATTTTACAGAGGAAAATTTTGGGTATAGATTTAACAGAGTAGGTTTTACTTAATGCAGCGCACAGATCATGTACAGCGCTACTTTAATTGTATTGTCCGTGCGCTGCATGAAGTCAAAATTGTTTTGTTAAATTCTTTACACAATTTTACACAATGATCCCTTTCGTTTCCAATATTGTATGGTGGATGCTGCTTCCATTTATGGGTTTTGCTCCTTCGAGTTAGTTGCTTTGGATGAGGTTTTTTTTTTTTTTTTTTTTTGAAAGCTTGACAGAAGCTGTCAAGTGTTGGGTATACACAGTGTCTTTTACATCACCACATACCGGTACCATATTGTACCAGTTTGCTATCTAACAGAACATCGACCAAAGTTTCATTTCCTCTACACATCTGTTAGCTATAATTAATGCATCTATCTCCTTGTTATTAAACACCACGTTGTTTCTTTGTTTCCAAATGTGCCACGATACACATGAAAATTTTAGGACCCAGTCTTTTATCTGCAGAGACCCTTCAATTCTTACCATATCCCAAGATGCATTCCATATCTCCTCTACTGTTCCAGCCGGCTTCATCAAAGAGTATGTTAGCAAAGATGCCACATGAAACCATACAGATACAGCATATGGGCATAGATATAGCACATGTGCAATCGATTCGGTTGGGCAATTTCTGCACAAGGAACAGTGTGCTCCAAGATTCATCCCTCTTCTTCGCAACACATCTCTTGTTAGCAGTTTCCCTTTCAATGCAAAGAAAATAAACTTTTTGACAGTTGGAGGAATTTTGCATTTCCAAATCATGTTATACCGCCATTTTACAAGACCAGCTCCACAAATTACTCTGTAGATCGACCTGGCAGTATATGCTCCCCTTTCCTCTAGTGTCCACATTAGTCTATCTTCCTGGCTTGTAAAGGTTATACCCGTGCACGGCTGATCATTAGGTCTGAGGTGTGATTGAATTGGCCATGCTTGATGCAATGAGATTGAAGGCCGGGTTATAACTGGTTCAGTGTCCGCCATTCTGAGATGATCATGCCATGCGTCAAACCAATACGATATGGTGTTACCGTTGCCGACCTCCCATCTCGTGCAGCAGTGAAATAGCCCTGTCAGAGTATTGATTTGATTCCAAAAGAAAGAACCCATTTTAACCCAGACCCGTGGTCCATCTGTTATTGGCCCCCTCCTTTTGAGCATCTCCATTGTTATAGTCCAAAGTGTGTCTGGTTCACGGTACAACTTCCAAAGCCACCTTAACAGTAAGGAGATATTTGTGATATTCAGATTTGTTACTGCTAGTCCTCCAGATTGTTTAGGATAGCATGTTTCCCTCCAGTTGAGTAGTGAGATGCCTCTCGTATTATCCTGGTTCTTGCCCCATAGAAATTGACGTCTAATTCTGTCTATCCGATTGAGTACCCATTGTGGCATTCTAAAACACATCATGTGGTATGTCGGTACCGTTGATAGAACAGATTGTACCAGCTGCAGCCTTCCCCCTCTGGAGATCATCTTACCCTTCCAGCCTCCTAACTTTCTTTCAATGCTTTCAATGCTTTCAATGCTTTTAATGCTTTGGATGAGGTTTTTGGAGAGGAGAGATTTTACAGAGGAAACTTTTGGGTAATGTTTTTAACAGATCAGATTTGGCCTTATGCAGTGCACAAACCAGATACAGCCCTGTTTTAATTCTACAGTCCGTGCGCTGCATATACCATAATTCATCTGTTAAAACTTTTACACAATTTTACACAATGACTCATTTCTTTTCTAATATTGTATGTTAGATGCTGCTTCCATTTCTGGGTTTTGCTAACTATGAAATACGAATTGCTTTGGATGAGGTTTTGGAGGGCTACAGATTCAGTGAAGTATCTCAAAAGTTAGGTTTTAGATTGGGACTGTTTGATTCAACTCCGCGATAATCTATTTGAAGTGGAGTGCACATCTCCCGAGCAATGAGTTCAAATTCTGAGACAATCTCGAGAGACAGATTCAAATTAGATGATCTCGATCCAAAACTAAAAAATTGAGTTACTTTAGGGGATCCGGACCCATTTTGGAGATGTTGGAGATGGAGATGGAGATTTTACAGAGGAAATATTTACATAATGACCGCATGTTTTTCTAATATTGTAAATATTTTAAGAGTGAGGCTATGTTACTATACATAGTGCACATTGGTGTTGGATCAATATTTATGTTTACAAAGTTCAAATAATTAATCTAAATTGTTTAACATGATCATCATATAAAAATGTACTTGTAATTCAACTTTTATATTTTTTTTACTATCTAAACTTTTTAAATGTGTCGAAAATTACTTGATTTAAAAATTCTAAACAATTCAAGTAGTGAATATGTAGATTATGTTGAATAGTTTATGTACATTAACAGCTTTAAAACAAAGATATGATCTAAAATACCAAAAAATTAATGTATTGTGCACCTTAGCTTGGTCAACTTTTTTTTTTTTTTTTGGTGTCTAAACCATTGTTATTTTTCATCTTTTCTTGAAATATTAATTCATAGCTGTTGATAAAAGGATTTTGTTAGCATCAAAGGAGATGCGCCTTATCGTTTCCAATATATTCATATCTTTTGTAATCATTAAAAATGCATAATTTTGTGCAAACAAATTATTCGTATGACTACATTTTGCAGAACTTTGCATCCATTATTTCTAATCAATTTAGATTGCATTTGAGTTTTAAAAAAAATTATACAAAACTGATAAATCTAAATACAATCACTTGCCTGCTCACAAATTTACTTATGAAAATCCAACGGATATTAAGTTTTAAGTGCTCCAATATGCCATAATATATATTTACAATGAGGAGGGATCAAGTTACAACACTTCAAAGTTACAACATCTATTTTTTTTATTTTCAAAGTCCAAATCGTCGATCCAAACTGTTAGATATTCAATCTATATTAAAATGTGCTTGGAGACCAAATTTTACATTTTTTGAAATTTTTTTGCTATTTATTAAGATGGGTACAAAATCGCTGTTTTTTAATGGTGCAGAATTTTAATAAAAACAACGATTTTGTATCCATCTTAATAAATAGCAAAAAAAAAAAAATTCAAAAAATGTAAAATTTGGTCTCCAAACACATTTTAATATAGATTGAATATCTAATGGTTTGGATCAACGATTTGAACTTTGAAAATGAAAAAAATAGATGTTGTAACTTTGTTGTAACTTTGAAGTGTTGTAACTTGATCCCTCCTTATTTACAATATACTGTATGTTATATTTAATATTTTTAATAAGTTTTGGTCACATTTCATATCATAAATTCACGAAATGTGTATCACTCGTGGAGTCTCTTCAAATACATTTAATATTATATTGTGTTTTCTATTTAAACCTACGGTGCTTGACGATGCCATTTTTGTTTTGTAAATATGATAGATTTTACTACTATAAAAATGATAATATAGGTCAAATAAAGTTTGAATTTTTATTGACATATTTTTACAAGAAATCACTGTAATTTTTATTTTCACAAAATTCAATTAATTACATTTAAATAACTATAAATATGAGAATGGAAAATAAATATTATTTTTAATTGAATTACACACTACTGTCAATCTTGCAATATATATTCTAGAAAAGCTAGCTAATTTATTTGAGAATGGTTTTATATAGTTCAAAAATCATTTGGAAAAACGAAACACACTTCAATTCAATAATAAGTAACTAGTATTGTGCCCGTGTGATGCAATGAGAACATATTATAAAACAAAAAAAAATTATCATACAAAATGACATATTTTCAATGTATAACAATTTAACAATTCTCATATAAAATCCAACAAACATAATCATAATTGGAGCACCAGGACAACCAGATCAACAATTTAGCAATAAGTTTTCGGAGTTCTTTTCGTTATTTTGAAGCATTAAATTTAATATTAAGACAAGTATATAATACATACATTCATGTTTCCAATATATAACGAAGTTTCATCAGATTTTGCTGTCAAACAGTAGGTGCTGAACTTCATTAGAAATTTCAAATTCAAGCATTACTTACATCCATGTTTTCAACGTGTAACATATCTTCTTCCGAAAGCGTAGATAAAGATATTTACTGGTATATAAGAAGCAATGAAAACTCAAACCGAACTTTTTATAAAAATACTAAATTACAAGAATATATAGTTCTTTGTCCTTCAAAAAAGACGAATCCAAATTCAAGTAGGGTTATGTGACACATTAGTAAAGCTTACATTTGTAGGGTTATATGACACATTTTACTTCTACAAGGCAACATAGAGAAAACAGCTGGTAGTGTAGATACTAAATAGTTTCAAAAATGGTGTGAAAATTGAGACATCTTTTACAACAGTAGGGAAGTGAGAGACGGCTTGAGCATAAGCACACAACCTCTCTTCTATGCCTTTGTCAAATGCAAGTTTTTTTTTTCTGCAGCTACTGTCAGTTAGACTAGCTCGTAACATGGAGAACAAACCGGATATGAAACATTCTAGGAATTAAGTAAACAAAAGCCAAGGAGTGAAGTACTTATTAGCCCAATTCCTGCTGGAGAAAAAGGAGGCACACCATCAAGGGTCTGTTGTACAGGGTCAGGTTCATTACGGATCCACTGGATCAGATACCCATTAAGAGCCTCGATAAAAGACTTTCGAGTCCCAATCCAATCTTCTAGAAATTTCTTTTTCCAGTCATAAGGTGAACCTTGCCACCGGCTTTGGATCAGATTGAATTCGAGGCTTTATGTTGTGGGTGTTTAGGCTCTTTATGGCTTTAAGCTGCTTGTTGTGGCAATAAAAAATGGATCTCCACATTCTGATCAAGCTGATACAGGAAAAGGAAAAAAAAAATCAAGTCAATTGATGGGTTTATTTTATCTCAGATTATATTATTTTTTATGTACCTTAAAGATTTACATGTATATACCCATCATTAATTTATGAGGTAAAATAATCCAAACTTAGATTATTTTCACTGTCTAAAGAGCAGTAGATCGAATATACTTCTTTTCATTAAAAAAAGAAAATAAAAACAAATGTATGATATGTTCTGTGATTATAGGGCTTCATATGTTTTGTGGTATATAAAATGGAAATTATTGCATAGCTGAAGATTTTAGCTTTTTATGGGTAGAAGTGAAATTTGTCTTTCGAAATCAAAGAGATTATGATAGAAATTAAGCTAATTAATGTATTCCAAGTGTTGAGGTGTACTTAGCCTATCAAATCAGAGATTTTTTTAATACCACCAGACAATTATAGGTATCAAGAGCCAACAATTCAATTAAATATTTAATCTACCAAACTGACACTGAGATATAATGTATTTTAGGATACCAGTTGATTACTTGCTTAAATGAGAATATCTGTCAATATAGGTTTATCCCAGCTTGCAATCCATGCAAAAATTAAAATGGTACAATTCATTTTACCTCGTGGTAAAAGAAAAAAAAAGTTATAACTACTGAAACTGCTCATCATCCATGCAAAATAATTGGTAAGGAAACTGAAAAAAAAAGAAAATTGCAGCACCTTGACAGTTATGAAACTGCGGAAAGATAACCACTGTTTAATTTTCTCAAAAAATATTGCAAACTTGTTGGGAGATATAGATCACGTAAAAATTTATGGTAGTTAGGATAACAGATCTTATACTCCCAGGCGCATACGTTAATTAATACCTATAATTGTAATGATGTAAAGAGAAAAAGATAATTAATACCTATAATTGTAATGATTTTATACTCCCAGGCGCAAATTTTTGTAAATGCGTTTTTTTCCTCGCAAAAAGTGTCTACTTTGTTGTAGTGCTAATTAGTTAACGTGTTTAAATCCAATTAGTTATTTAAATATGATTCGATATTGTTTTGCCCTCATGATGAAAATTCTAAATCCATCCCATAGTCGGTGATGCAAAATTTATAGAATAGAGCAAAACTGTATAATTATTTTTAACATACACATTTTTTTTAAATGACGTAGAAAAGAAGTATATATATTTTGATGTATCCTTTTTTGGACTCAAGAGGTAATGAAGTGTCTTCCATTTTCCAGACCCACAATCAAAGTACACATTATAAAGCCATTTTTAACCGTTGCTTTATCTCAATTAACCAAAACAAACGAAACTTCATTGCATATTTCCGTATCACCAGGTCCCGAAATGGCACCATATATATATATATATATATATTCATGGCCAACAGCCTACATTACCCAAAAAAAAAAAACAGAAATGAAAAAGGTTGCTGTCCAATGATACTACCTTAGCCTATTAATTGGTGAAAAGAGAGTAGTGATACACAACTCCCATTAATATCTGTAGAACTAGAGTATTCTTAAGCTCACTGTAAGTCTTTGGCAAGTTTGATTTCAAAATCTACCGGAATGATTCTACCTTTACTTCATAGATAATTTGTTAATATATTTATTTTTCATTGTTTTGACCTTTAACTTTGTGCTAATTTATTTAATTTTTTTTTTATAAATTTAACATGTAAACACATCACTCATGAATAGATTAGTTTCAACGATTTAAATTCGTTGTTTAAAATCCATTCGATAAATTTTAGAGTTAAACTCATAAAAAACTTGTTTAAACTTTAAGAACACTCTAGTAAAATATTATAATACCTCAATATTTTACCCGCTGTTATTAGCCTGGCTACTAATTAATAGGCTTTCAATCTTTTGAACTAAATTAAAGGACCTATCAATTTCCGTTAGAGCATGCGGGGGACATTTGATTTCAAAATTCAAATAGCTACTGATCCTGCGCGCGCAGTCCGAATCTCAAAATAACTGAAAGTAAATCTCAAATCTCAAACTGTGGAGTACTCTGGAGGATATATATTGGTCCCTCAAAGTAGAGGAAGATCCATCTGATGATCAATAGTTGTATCCTAAAACTTTAAAATTTACAGGCTGAGGAGACAATAAGGAGTCCGGCTACTATAACATCGGTGTCATATGACACTAACTTCAAAATCAATTAAATAGACTTCAAATGACTAATCCAAATCGTTCAAACCAATTTTCTTTATGAGTGATGACTGTCATAAATGCACTATTTTTCTCACAAAAAGTGTCTACTTTGTTGTAGTGAAGTTTTAGTGATTGTGACCTTATGAAAGGTTTTTTTCAATAAAAATGCTTACTAGTTATTACTGTGCTCGGAGAGTTGGAGTGGTTCATTTCGTGCGTTTGATTGCGTTAATAATTAAGTGAATTCTTATGATTTGAGATTTGTATTTCCCATCTGGGTTATTTCTTTCATATTCCTTTAGGTATGCTATTAATGCTAGTTGCTTTCTCTTAATTTAATTAGAAAGAGAAACCATAACATTATTGATGTGGGCATTTTCATTTATTTATTTCATATCATACCTCGTATTTTCTCATCAAGTACATCTTTTATCTTATTGTTTAAAACCACAGACCATCTTTATTTGTCCTAAAGTTTATTTTCATAGAACCATGCATGCTTAGATTATTGTGTATTATAAGAGCAGCGATGGTTGAAGAAGTGGATTCAGTCGTGAAGCAAGATGACAATTAATTACGTGATCAACATCTCGATTGGAGTGCCATGGTGAGTAGATCTGGTTGCTGTCGGAGCACAGTGGCAATCAAATAAGTGGATCCGGTCGTGGAATGAGATGAGGATTAAAATACTAGATTAGTTTAGAAGATTTTTTAGAATAAAAGAATAGATTTATGAATTATGATTATTTGACCCATTAATGTAAATATGTTTTCTTTTATCAATGAAATTATATTAGTTGATATTTAAAGTCACTAAGTAAATAATTAACTAATTTCTCCTTACAGATCCTAAAATTTTTAGGTTTAGATGGGTTAATTAGATCTAGATTATACTTAAATTTGACTTTTGCTCTCAGCTTGCACTTTCTTCTCTTGACAAAGAAAAGATACTTAGGACGGAATCATTGGTTTCGTACCAAAACTCCTAATCCTAAACAAAATTCGTATATCTAATAAAAAAGGAGCATGGAAAAACACGAGGGGTAAGTTGTATATTTTCCGTGACATATATTAATTTACAGAAAGGTATTAATGTACTAGGATGCCTTCTAAGATGTGGCCCTTGTGGGCCTTCTCCATTTAATATAAACTAGAAGAATGTTAACTTCTTAAGTTGAATTTGAGATTATTTAAGTCATAAACACATACTTTATCATTAAGTTGACTTTTGAATGGCTTGGAAAGAACTTTTAGTTTTGGTAAAGAGCCTTTTATCAAACACATCTTTTAATCAATCACGCCTAGTTAATAAGACCTAGATAGTTCTAGTTGACTTTGCTTCTGAAAACATAAAAAAAGATACATGTATATGTATATAAATGTGTAGCCCTACAAGACCCAAAAATGCCTAATATACCTTGAAGTCCTTGTTTAAATTTACTCTAATGGATAAATTCCTGACAGGAGGAACAAATTGCAGAGACAATTGAGGATGTCGGGTTCAAAGCCACCTTATTCCAAGAGGACCTCCAACAAAAGTCAACTTTAACATGTAGACTCCACATAAAAGGCATGACATGCACATCATGTTCATTGACCGTCGAATCTGCTTTACAGTCTGTGCCGGGTGTAAAAAAAGCTGTTGTTTCCCTAGCAATTGAAGAAGCTGAAATTCAGTATGACCCAAAAACCGTCACTACTGTGAAACTCATGCATGTAGTAGAAGAAACTGGTTTTGAAGCCATGCTTACTTCAACCGGCGAGGATATAAATCGAATCCATCTCAAAGTAGATGGAGTCCTTGACGAGAAATTGGTTGATATGGTGAAAACCTCACTTGAAGCACTTCCTGGAGTAGAAGATGTAACATTTGATATTACACTTTGTTGGTTCAGAAAATCAGAAACAAACACAGATTCAATTAAACACACACGAAAGAGGAATTAATTCAACACATAAAATTGTCTCTACTTAACCCTAAATGACTCAACCCCCTATTTATATTAAGCAAACAACGCTAAAAAAAATAACTGCTGAAAAACCAGACTAAAAATAACCACCCAACTCTGACACTTATACCCCTGTAACCTGGCGTCCCAAATATCCCAAGTCTAAACCAGGCTACAAGCCAGCCTGTTTTTACTTAATTATTACAAACCAAAAATAACAAAAACACCTTTGAATCAATATCTAACACTCCCCCTTGATTCAAACTTCACTACCCCTATTTTCTTGCGCAAATCTTCAAAGATCTTCACTGGTAGACCTTTTGTCAGCAAGTCTGCTAACTGATTTTCAGTTGACACAAACTCCAACTTGATTGTCCCATCTGCCACCAAATCTCTCACAAAATGCAATTTTATATCAATATGCTTACACCTTCCATGTTGAACAGGATTTTTTGCCATTGCAATAGTTGACATATTATCACATTTGATCACAGTTGACTCCCTTCTAGCTTGTTGCATATCTTCCAAAATTCTCCTCATCCATACACCATGTTGAGCTGCTGAGCTTAAGGCTACATACTCAGCCTCAGCTGTAGATAGAGCTACAGTAGGTTGCTTTTTAGAGCTCCAGCACACTGGACCTGTACCCAATGAAAACAAATAACCACTGGTGCTCTTTCTGTCCTCAGATCCACTTGCCCAGTCACTGTCACTGTAACCAATCAACCTTGCACCCCTCTCCTTCTTATACCAGATGCCATAATCAATAGTACCAGCAATGTATCTTAATACCCTCTTGGCTGCTGTCATGTGCAATTTTGTAGGATTTGCCATAAACCTAGATACCACACCAGTAGCATGTGATATATCAGGTCTTGTGTGAGTCAAATACATTAACCCACCAACCATGCTCCTAAATTTGAACCCATCAGCACTTTCTGTTCCATCTTCCTTTCTCAAGACTTCTCTGACATTCATAGGTGTACTAACTGTATTGCAATTGAGCATATCACACTTGGTAAGCAAATCTCTGGCATATTTTCCCTGTGATAGAAATATACCATTTTTCTCCTGTTTAACTTCCAACCCCAAGAAATATCTTAACTCACCCAAATCAGACATTTCAAATTTTTGCATCATGCTATTCTTGAATTCCTCAATCATCTTGCCATCAGTACTAAAATAAATCATGTCATCAACATAGATACACACTACTAACATCCCTCCACCTTCATTCTGCTTAATATACAAATTTGGTTCATTCAAACTTCTCTTAAACCCTTTGCTCAGAAAATATGAATCAATCTTGTTATACCAGGCCCTAGGTGCCTGTTTGAGGCCATACAAAGCTTTGTTCAACTTATAAACACAATCTTCTTTCCCTTTCACCTCAAACCCTTTTGGTTGCTCAACATAAGCTTCTTCACTCAGTTCTCCATTCAAAAAGGCAGATTTAACATCAAACTGGTACAAAGTAGCATTCAAACTAGCTGCCAAAGCTATCAAAATTCTGATAGTATCAAATCTAGCTACAGGAGAGAATGTCTCCTCATAGTCAATGCCATGTTCTTGAGTGTATCCCTTAGCCACAAGCCTGGCTTTGTGCTTCAGAACACTGCCATCTGGACCTACTTTAGTTCTAAAAATCCATTTCACTCCAATGACATTTTTACCCTTTGGTGCTTTCACAAGAGTCCATGTCTCATTCTTCTCTATAACTCTCATTTCCTCCTTCATAGCCTCTTGCCACTCCACCTTATCTACTGCTTCTTCAAACTTCTCAGGATCAACAACCAACAAAGCTTCTGTGTTTATGTACAGTTCCTCAAGAGTTCTGAACTTTACACCTTCATCTTGTATTACTTTTCTGCGCCTAGTGTACACCTTTACAGGTGGAGTGACCAATGCATTCTCAACATTTCTTACTGGTGTTTCTTCCACAACTACATCTCTTTCTTCTTCTTCTTCATTCACAACTGAGGTTTCATGACTAGGTTCAGAATCAATGAAATTACTGTCAAGATAGCCAGAATCCGCTTGAACCAGTATTGTACCTTTGTTTTTGCACTCTTCTTCTCCTTTCCACATCCACTTAGCCTTTTCATCAAAAATTACATTCCTGTTTACACATACCTTGCCACTCTCAGGATTGTACAGCTTATATCCCTTTGAATTAGAACAATAACCAACAAAAATAAACTTTTGTGCCTTACTGTCCAACTTTCTCCTGTTGTGTTGATCAATTAGACCATAGGCTATGCATCCAAAGATCTTCAAATAACTCACATCTGGTTTCCTTCCTGACCAAACCTCAAATGGGGTCTTGTTCTTCACAGCTTTAGTAGGAGAAACATTTAAAATGTGCACTGCAGTAGCTACTGCTTCAGCCCAGAAAGAGTTAGGCAGATTTTGGTATTTCAACATACTCCTTGCAAGCTCCACTACAGTCCTATTCTTCCTCTCAGCAACTCCATTTTGCTGAGGAGTGTATGGTGTGGTTAGTTCATGATGTATTCCCTCTTCTTCACAAAATGTCTGAAATTCCTTGGACTGAAATTCTCCCCCTCTATCTGATCTCAATCTTTTTAACCTCTTTTCAGTTTGTTTTTCAACCAAGGCTTTGAATTTCTTGAAGCACACAAAGGTTTCAGACTTCCTCTGGATAAAATACACCCAACACATTCTACTAAAATCATCAATAAACAACAGAAAATACTTGTTTCCTCCAAGAGACTCAGTTTGCATGGGTCCACATAAGTCAGTGTGTACCAATTCAAGAACATGAGTTGCTCTCACAGCCTTACCCTCTGGAAATGACAGTTTAGTTTGCTTCCCATATACACAACCTTCACACAATTGATCATGATTAACAGCTGGTAACCCTGACACCATTCTCTCTTCCCTCAATAATTTCAAACCAGTTCCACTTAGATGGCCATACCTGAGATGCCACAATTCAGAAATACTCATCTCCTTTGCAAAGGAAGCCAGATCAGTTACAACATCCATTTTCAGAGGAAATAGTTTATTAGGTTTCATCCCTACTTCAACTAGAACTTGATTACTCTCTCCATCAACAATTTGACATACTCCCTTTTCAAATTTAACAGTATACCCATGTTGAACCAGTTGACCCACACTCAAAAGGTTTTGAGATAGTTCTGGTATGTAATAAACATCAGAAATATACCTTGTACCATTGTAAATAGAGACCAAAATAGTCCCCTTACCTTCAACTTGGATTACTTTGTTATCACCCAATTTCACTTTCAGCTTAAAGGTTTCATCAAGCTCTTCAAACAACTCCCTGTAGCAAGTCATGTGGTTGGAACAACCACTGTCCAAATACCACACATCCCTTCCTGTAACACCTTGATCAGTAAAAGTCATGAATAATGTGGTTTCTGGTTTTTCCTCATCCTCTTGTTGTGCCACATTGGCTCCTTCTTCCTCTCTTTGCCTTTTAAAGCACTCAGACTGAAAATGACCTGATCTGTTGCAATAATAACACCTTACAGTGCTTTTAGGAGGACCAGTGCAGTCAGATCTGTAATGCCCCCACTTATTACAGTTGAAGCACTTCACCTTTTTCATCTCCTCTTCTGCTGATCCAGATTCTGACAAGGAGGTATTGCCTCCTCTAGAACTGCCTCCTCCTCTTCCTCTAGGGCTTCCACTTCTTCCCTGTCCTCTTCCAAAAC
Source organism: Carex pumila (assembly GCA_033356055.1). NCBI lineage: Eukaryota > Viridiplantae > Streptophyta > Magnoliopsida > Poales > Cyperaceae > Carex > Carex pumila. The sequence goes on from JARJHM010000242.1 coordinate 288,274, forward strand.
TACCCCTTCCTCTAGACCTCCCCCTGCCTCTGGGTGAGGTATTTTGCATATACAACACTTGTTCATCTCCCTTTTCTTCAGACTTATTAATCCTATGCTCATGAGACAGAAGAGATCCCATGAGTTCATCAAAAGAATAAGTAGTCATGTCTTTAGACTCCTCAATGGCAGCAACTATGTGATCAAATTTGCTTGCCAAACTTCTCACAACTTTGGTCACAACAGTTTGGTCAGACAGTGTATCACCATACAATCTGAGTTGGTTTACTGTACCTTGAACCTTAGTGAGAAATGCTTGCACACTCTCATTATTACCCATTTGTAAAGTCTCAAAGTCCCTTCTCAAGGTTTGCAATTTGACAGCCTTCACCCTTACACTTCCTTCATATGAAGTTTTCAAAACGTTCCAAGCATCCTTTGCAGTTGTTGAAGCAGCAATTTTAGGAAACACCACATCATCTATTGACTGTTGTATGAGACACAGTGCTTTTGCATCACTCTTCTTCGTCTCTGCTGGTTTTGGATCATTTGCTGGTGCTCCTGTCTCCACTAACTCCCATAAACCCTTCGAGATGAGAACAGTCTTCATCTTTATACTCCAGAACTCATAGTTCTCTCCTTTGAACAATGGTATTGCAGGATTTGAAGTGCCAGACTCCATTGTGGTTGGATCAACCTGGCTCTGATACCAATTGTTGGTTCAGAAAATCAGAAACAAACACAGATTCAATTAAACACACACGAAAGAGGAATTAATTCAACACATAAAATTGTCTCTACTTAACCCTAAATGACTCAACCCCCTATTTATATTAAGCAAACAACGCTAAAAAAAATAACTGCTGAAAAACCAGACTAAAAATAACCACCCAACTCTGACACTTATACCCCTGTAACCTGGCGTCCCAAATATCCCAAGTCTAAACCAGGCTACAAGCCAGCCTGTTTTTACTTAATTATTACAAACCAAAAATAACAAAAACACCTTTGAATCAATATCTAACACACTTCACAAAATAACTCTGTCTTATAAGAGTGATCAAACAGGCCCAAGAAATTTCATAGAAGTCATGGAGTCTGTTGGAGCAGGTCGACTCAGCGCATCGATTTTCCCCGAGGAACAAGGAAGGGAAATGAATAGGAGAAATGAAATTAAACATTATTTATATTCTTTCTTATGGAGTCTGCTTTTCACCATTCCTGTGTTTCTCACTTCCATGGTGTTTATGTACATCCCATGGACCAAGAACGGGCTTGACAAAAAGGTGGTTAATATGTTGACTATCGGAGAACTCTTGAGATGGATTTTATCCACTCCTGTCCAGTTCATTCTAGGCCGAAGGTTTTATACTGGTGCTTACAAAGCCTTGAGACATGGTTCAGCAAACATGGATGTGCTAATTGCATTGGGGACGAATGCGGCTTATTTTTACTCAGTTTACTCAGTAATAAGAGCCGCAACATCTGAAGACTATATGGGAACTGATTTTTTCGAGACGAGTTCAATGCTCATTTCATTTATCATGCTAGGAAAATTCCTTGAGATATTGGCGAAAGGGAAAACGTCAGAAGCCATTGCAAAGCTCATGGACCTTGCACCCGATACCGCTACACTTTTGTCATATGACAGTGAAGGAAATGTTGTGGACGAGAGAGAGATTGACAGCCGGTTGATACAAAAGAATGATGTGATAAAAGTAATGCCTGGAGGAAAGGTGGCTTCCGATGGATTTGTTATATGGGGACAGAGTCATGTAAATGAAAGTATGATAACGGGGGAGTTGCAACCTGTCGCGAAGAGGAAAGGAGACAATGTAATAGGTGGAACAGTAAATGAGAATGGTGTGTTGCATGTAAGAGTGACACATGTTGGGTCAGAGAGTGCCTTATCACAGATCGTTGGTCTGGTCGAATCCGCACAAATGGCAAAAGCACCTGTGCAGAAGTTTGCTGATCGCATTTCCAAGGTCTTTGTCCCTCTGGTGAGTTTAAGTTTAAATCCTATCATAAGGTATTAGTATTCTTCCGAAAACAAATTTTTTATTACATTTTGGCTTAAATTTCTGCATCTTTTCCAAAATCCAGGTTATTGCTCTTGCCTTGGCAACATGGCTTGCATGGTTTTTGGCTGGGAAATTTAACTGGTACAGCAAATCATGGATTCCGTCTTCAATGGATAGTTTTCAACTGGCGCTTCAATTCAGCATATCTGTTGTGGTTATAGCGTGTCCATGTGCTCTTGGTTTGGCAACCCCAACAGCTGTCATGGTTGCAACCGGAGTTGGTGCTTCTCAAGGTGTGCTGATAAAAGGAGGTCGGGCATTGGAAAGTGCACATAAGGTACTTAATTTACTGCATAGATGATGCTTTTAATATGTCTATATTAATGTTATGAAACTTTATTCTGGCTGATGCACATTGCTACTCTGCCGTGTAGGTAAATTGTATTGTATTTGATAAGACGGGTACACTAACAACTGGAAAACCTGTTGTTGTTCGAACTAAGCTTCTTAAAAGTTAAAACTATGGCATTGCCTGAGTTCTATGAAATTGTGGCTGCTGCTGAGGTAATTTAATTTCTTCTCTGAATTTTATTTTACATTTATTAACATTATCACGTTCTCTAGCATAACATTAACACTAGCTTGTATTTTGTCTTTCCTGGCAGATAAACAGTGAGCATCCTCTGGCAAAAGCAATTGTTGAATACACAAAAAATTTCAGAGGAGATGAAGAAAATTATATCAGGACTGAGGTATGGGATTTCATTTCTGTCACCGGCCGAGGTGTCAAGGCCACAGTGAGAAACAAAAATGTGATAATAGGCAACAAAATCTTGATGATAGAGTCAGGAGTAGCTATCTTAGATGAGGCATCTGAAATTCTTACTGAATCAGAGGAAATGGCACAGACTGGAATATAATTATTGTCGCAATAAATCAAGAGGTGGTTGGGATAATAGGTATATCAGACCCACTGAAGCCCGGGGCCCAGGAGGTCATATCTCTACTGAGGTCAATGAAGGTGGAGAGTATTATGGTAACCGGGGATAACTGGGGCACTGCAAATGCTATTGCAATGGAAGTTGGAATTGAGAATGTAGTTGCAGAGGCAAAACCAGAAGAGAAGGCTCAGAAAGTGAAGGAACTTCAGGTACGTAGACAGTCCCTCTTTTATTAGAATAGATACCGAGCAGTGCACATAAATATCTTTTTTGTTTGGTGGTTTAATAGTAATAATAATTAACTGAGGCCTGAAAATTTTGTTAGTTGTGTTTTCACGAATGAGTTTGTGAATTGTGAATCTTCAAGTAGCCTTTTTGGATAAAGAATCCTTAAACCAACAGTTAAATTTTTGTAAATTTTATTTTTAGAAAATAGAAATTTAATCCAAATTGCAAACAATTTGCTAAAAATTCAGAATTTGACATATGGTCCTTCTCACAGACATTGTTAAAAGGTAATTTTGCTTAAAAAGAAATACAATTTTACAAACTTTAGTTGGGAATGCAAACAAATGTTTGCTACTACTTTAGGCTGAATGCTGTTGTCCAAATGATATTTAGCAAAGCAGCAAAAGCAACATAACTAAAACAAATACATTAATATTAATAGTATTATTATTTAATAATATGAATTGGATATGGTGCTTTATGAAAAAAAACAAGTATTTTACTTCACACTCATATTTTGAGAAAACTAATAATAATTTTCTAAAAATGTGAAATTTGGTCTCCAAGCACAATTTAATATGAAGATCAACTTGAACTGTTGTAGGAAGAAAAGTTAAAAAAATTTTCCAATACAATTATATAATTTGATATTTCAAAATCTTATATTTATATATTATATCTACACAGTCAATTATATAGTTTTTTTAGGGTTGTATTATTTATTTTTCAGATGGAAGGCAAGGTTGTGGCAATGGTAGGAGATGGAATCAACGATTCACTGGCACTTGTTTCAGCTGATGTGGGAATGGCCATTGGTGCAGGCACAGACATAGCAATCGAAGCAGCTGACGTAGTCCTAATGAGAAGTAATTTAGAGGATGTGATAACTGCAATAGATCTCTCGAGAAAGACTCTCTTTCGCATTCGCATGAATTACGTGTGGGCTCTTGGTTACAACATTATTGGTATACCGATAGCTGCAGGAGTGCTCTTTCCTTTCACCAGGTTCAGGTTGCCACCGTGGCTTGCCGGTGCAGCCATGGCCGCATCGTCAGTGAGTGTGGTGTGTTGTTCATTGTTGCTTAGGTATTACAGGAGGCCCAAGAAGCTGGATATGCTTCAGTGTAGTGAAGTCAGGGTTGGTTAGGTTTAGGTTATGAAAATAGCTAGTTTGTTAGTTGCTCTGCACAATGTTTACTTAATTTGCCTTGTGTGGTTTTTGTTGAGAAGAATGAAGTGTGTGGCATGTACAGCTATATATCTGAATGTGTCGGATATTTTACATGTGAAGGTTTCAATATACATATTTTATGCGTTTCTTTACCTAGTCTTTGTGGTTCTTTCTTTCTCTCTCTCTCTCACACACACACGCACACAAATAAAAAATAGTGCGACTGTGTGTGTGACAAAAAATAGGTTTGGACTCTGTCATATAGGGATACTTAATTTTATTCAATAAGCCACAAAAATCGATTTTCTTCAATACTCGTAAAAGGATCAGGTAAAGAAAGTTATATATAGACGCTGGTAAAACAAACTTGCATACCTGTACTGTCTCGGACAAGTATCATGAACAGTAGCTCTTAACTCTAACTAAACTAAGTCAAGATCACAAATATCTAGTTCCATATATAATTAAGTATATAGCTAATTAATTATTGCGAGTAAGTAGCCCAGCAGCCAACAGGTGGTTGACAAAAGTGTTGATTTGTTGATCCTGTTGAAATTATTAACAGCACCAAAATTATATTTCCAAAGAAGGCCCAAGGCCCAAATACATTTCTAAATTGTTCAAGAAAATATATAAATTGAAGTCGTAGTATAAGCATTCTAGAAATATCTAGAATTTGTATATCATATAAAATATTAGAATATAGAATTCAAATCTACAATAGTCAAAGTTGGTAGAAGAAAATGATCCAGAAATTACTATTGCAATGTAGTATTTTGTAGAGTTATATAATATAATCTAGAGATAGGACTAACCGACTTTACTAAAGTCGGTGGTTAAAACAACTTCGTTATTTTAGAAAGAACTTGTACCGAGTTTACACTTGTATATATAGATATAGCATATGTGGCGTGAGGGCATGAGAAAACAGAAAGCTTCTATACTTGTAAACACCACCACCATAAATAAAATAAATCAACTTATATATATACTTCTCTTGTTTGAATACCACCATCCGAATTAAATTTCCAACAGATCCGTTGTATCTTCCTCTGAACAAATCTATGCTACTTAACCTCTTTATCCTTGCATTGCATGTTCTTTTAAGTTTTAACTAATCCAGTGCTACTTTCAGTAGGTGGCTCTCCTATCCAACCCCAGCGAAAGCCCCCCAAAAATGATCACTACTTGCTTAGATCATACATCATAGTGCCCGTGACCTCATGGCAACCAATGAAACCCACTGGGCTCCATCCCACATATTAATTTCAACTCGTATGCTGAAATTCAATTGGTGCCTGCCAGAGGTAGACGACACAAATTTATATATCTTAACAGAAAGGGATCGATGTACGTAGAAATAATTAAAACGCTAATTAAAATTTATGAAACAAGCCCAGCTAGCTAGCCAGCATAGATAACTTCCAAGACCCAGCCTCCTTTCTACCACACCTCTCACTTGTATTTCCTGTTTTTGCACTCCAACTGTAAACTGATGAACATTTGATTAACCATCCCTCCTCTTACCATCGATTGGCATGTTCATAAATTAAGCTAAAACATTTATCCTGCATCTTTTTTGGGTACGTGCATTTGTTCCCGGTCGTTAGGCCATCTGAGCAGCAGAGAGAAGGGTGCACCTTCTGAGCAAGCACGCTATGTCCGATCCTTTTCTGCAGCATTTGCATCTCAGTTGACCGACTTCATGCTTAGAGAAACTGCACCGAGGTTTGGCGGTGGTATGTTTGCCTCAAATAAATCTGGTGCTTACGATCTTGTGAAGAAGATGAGTTACCTCTATGTGCGTGTCATGAATGCACGTGAACTGCCCGGCTTTGCCGGGAGCATCAACCCATATGTCGAGCTACGTCTCGGTAACTTCAAGGGAATGACACGACATGTTGGGAAAAATCACCACCCGGAGTGGAACGAGTTATCTAAGCATGAAGTGGAACGAGGTGCAAAGTGAGCCTTGTCATGCATATTTAACTGAGAAAAGATATGGTGCATAATTGGTGGTATAAGAAGACTAGGCAGAATCTGTCTCCATTTCTCAGGAATGCCACATGGCAATCATTTATTAGTCTGATCAGGGTGGAACGTCATCCGTGGCTGTGAAGTTTTCTGTTGATCTCCAAATATATTTTAAAATGGACATCAAATTGAACGATTTGGATTTGTTATATTGAAGTCAAAACCAAGAATTTATAGTCCAATATATAAGAGGATTAGTACATTGCAAGGCAACATAGACAAATTATATATCTATATATAGAGAGAGAGAGATGGGCTACGATACATTGCAATGTATAGGTATTTTTGTACATTAAATTATAAATTACCGAATTCAAAGTTTAAATAACCGATTCAAGATATTCATATGGTTCTCTATATTAATATGTTTTTGGAGACAAATTTTACATTTTTTAGAATATCTTTACTATTGTTTTAGATTAATTGAAAATCGTTGTTTTTTTATGGTTTAGATTTGTTTGAAAAACAACGATTTTCAATAAATCTAAAAAAATAGTAAAAAAGTTCCAAAAAAATATAAAATTTGGTCTCCAAACAACGTCAAACCTATGACATATCTTTTCATTCTTTAGAATCATAAAATCTAATAATTTAATGTTGCAAAAAAAATCTATAAAATTTGAAAATTTGTTTTCAAACAGTTTGAAACATGACGAGCATGGTGTATCTTCGGAATAAACTTAACATATCATTTTTGTTTTGTATCTTTGGTTGACTTTCATTTTTAGTCTACACTAACTTGTTTGAAAATAAATGCTTCATTGTTGTTGTTGTTAGATAGTTTAATTGAATTATTGAAAATAAAATATTCAAAACACGCAGACCACATAAAAAAGACATAAACCAGTTAAATTATCTAACATCCCTTAGGCGTGGTTGGACTAAGTCAAATTAACTAGCATCCCTTAGGCGTTGAGTCTTAATTATGTATTGGATGAATGTAAGCTACAATCATTAGTTTGACAAACAAAAGGGAAACATTCTTTGAATTGGTCCTACCAATAAAAAATTGTTGCCAATCCTGGCGAGGTCAACTTCTCATATTTGTAAGTGATTCTGTTGTATCTACTATAAAAAGGACTCATTTTCTCAATAGCATCAAAGATCAGGAGTTCACAAAAGAGAAACAAAAAAAAATGGCGCACAAGTGTTACAAAGTACTCTCCATTGTCATGATATTGATACTTGTCCTTTCTTGCTCTTTCTTAGCTCCTGCTTCAGCTGCTAGAACTATTGTGAACACTCTGTCACCCGGTGAGTCTGGTCACCCTTCCATTTTTCCATTGTTTGAACAATTCTATTTTTTTTCACATCTGTATTTCTAACTTGTAGGGCTCTCAAAAAGACCATATTAATTTCTTTCTAGTGGCCAATACATTCTTCATTTATATCCTCATAATCCATATGTTATTGAAATATATTTGCCCTAACTTTTCAGTTAAGGAAAGATATGATCTGATGAGCAATGATTTGTCCGGCAAGACCGGAGATTATATACCACTAACCGCACGAAACCTGAGAGACACCTACTCGCAAGATCCATATCACAGTCGCCAACCTCGGCCGTGGCCACCTTCAAGAAGATGGCGTTGATCACAGTTTATAACTTATGAGGGAGTTGCAAGAAAAGTTGCCTGTAATTTGTTGAAATAGAAGTCTGTTGTCAACAGTTATGTTTAGATTTCAAATGTTCAAATGTAGTCTTTTTTTTTGAGAAAGCAAATATAATCTTGAAAATTGATAGTGAGACCATTGTAATTTATTTTCACATTTTAAATTACTTTTAAGCACTATGTGTCAACAGGTCTTGGGAAGCCCAATAGTTTCAGTGTACTAAGCTCGATTGTTGTCATAGATAGTTTCTTGATTTACAATAACATTTGTACATAAAACAATCAAAACTAAATAACTTGTTGTTGTAGATTCTCCATAAATTGCGCTGAATCTCTAAATCTAAATGTCTATTGACTTTTTTGAAATTTTTTTACTATTTATTAAGCTGGTTTGAAAACCGCTGATTTTAATGCTATAAAAATTTACTGAAATCAGCGGTTTTCAAACCAGCTTAATAAATAGTAAAAAAATTCTAAAAAAATGTAAAATTTGGTCTCCAAGTAGATTATAATATAGATTAAACATCTAACGGTTTGAATTTATTGTTTGGACATCATAAATTACGATATTGCCCCCGACAGCATCTCTGCTGAAATGCTGCTGGCAGCAATTTAGCTGTGCTATATATATATATATATATATATATAATAGGGTTAAAATGTACCATTGGTTTTGTGCTCCAATCATACCCCATGCCTTTATCTTCATTTACAAAGTCCAAACAGTCGATCCGAACCGCTCAATATGATATACATATTAAAATGTGCTTAGAGACCAAATTTTATATTTTTTGGAATTTTTTTACTATTTTTTTAGATAGGTACAAAATCATTGCATCTGGACCATCCAAAAACAGTGATTTTGTACCTATCTAAAAAAATAGTAAAAAAATTCCAAAAAATATAAAATTTGACCTCTAAGCACATTTTAATATATAGAACAAGATGATTAAGATAACCCTACTCATCTTTCTATCCTCGCACCAATCCTGACCAATCCGACATTTACCAAACTGAAGTTTTCGAGAATTTTGGATTTCCACTTGATTCTGGACCTATATACCCCTAACTACAAAAGCTATTACTACAGAAGCTTTGGTTTTCTTGCAAAGTTCGTGTAGGTTTTTGAGTTTTTAAAATAAAATTATCCACAATAATTGATTTTCTTTCTTCAGTAGCTTGGATTGGTATGTTTTAATTTGGACAGCAGACTTGTTTCGCGTGATGTTGCTCTAGCTGTTAATTCTACGTATGCAGTTGGTGAAGCTTCAATGAGACTTTAGTTTCCTTCATATATATATTACCTTTAGGACCTTGTATCTTTTTTCTTCAATTTAAACTCGTCCATGTGCTTTTTTCTTTAAGCTCAAAATACATTAATGTTCAGTCCATGTGCTTTTTTCTTTAATCTCAAAATACATTAATGTTCAGTCCATGTGCTTTTTTCTTCAAAATAAACTCGTCCTATTCGATTTCTTTACTTCATTGATTTAAACTTAAATACTTGATATCCAATGTATGTGTTTTATGCTTTATTGTTTAGCTTATATATTTTTACAAGTGAATAGGTTAAAGAACATTGCCACAAGTATGTAATTTTATTTTACTAAAAAAATTGAACAATCTTATCCTATACCAAGAATTTTATTTTATTTATGGTGTGATTCAACTACATTTATGAGATCAAATTAAGAATAACAAGCAGGAGCACATTTCATGATTTAGCAACTAAGATAAAATATACCGAGTTAAACTATATATATTTTGTTAATATGAGTAATTTGTAACCTAAATGTCATAATCCAATATTTCAAAACTTCTCGTGTCTCAAAATAAAGCATCCTAGATGTCATACTGTGCTAATCGACCTTCCGTCAATGATTGGACATGTTTCGAAACTCGTGATCCTGAAGCTGGGGAGGCGTGCCCCCCAACGTAAATCCATTTGCAAAAAAAAAAAAAAAAACCCCTCCTAATCTCAAGTCCCTTCTCCAATTGTAAGTATTGAAAATTTGTTAATTTATTATTTTCTTATTAGAATTCGAGAAATGAGCATATATATAGACGTACTCATGATAAATTGATTTTCTATAATGTCTTGTATATAATATTATATGAGGTCTTTTAAACTTACACGCATTCATTTTTTTTATATACTGTCATTTATACTCATATGCGAATAATTTTCTCACTTCATATAGATAGTAATTAAGCTGGTAATTTAGAAGACACCAAAAAGTACGTAAAGAAATAAAGAAGTGTGTGAACACGGAAAATAAATGAATTATTCTTCATTTTATATGTGTGACAATTAATCTTATTTTGCTTAACGCACTTAAGATAATATTGTAGTGAATATATTTTATATGAACACTAGTGGAAAAACTGAAATCAGGATCGGCTGTATGAACCAACCGATACTAATACCTATCTGGATCGGTTTTATCAATAAAACCGATACTAAAAGCTAATGAAAACACAGCACATGAACTAATTGGATCGGTTCCTAGCTAAGAACCGATTCTAATACTTGATAATTACGATCGGTTCTTAGCTTAGAACCGATCCTGATACTATTTTTTTTTTTCAAAGATGGTTCTGCAAAAAAAAAAAAAATAGTATCAGGATCGGTTGTTTATAAACAACCGTTCCTGATGCTATTTTTTTTTTTTCAAAGTTGGTTCTGCAAAAAAAAAAAAAAAATAGTATCAGGATCGGTTGTTTATAAACAACCATTCCTGATACTATTTTTTTTTTTTCAAAGTTGGTTCTGCAAAAAAAAAAATAGTATCAGGAACGGTTGTTTAAACAACCGTTCCTGATACTATTTTTTTTTTTCAAAGTTGGTTCTGCAAAAAAAAAAAAAAAATAGTATCAGGATCGGTTGTTTATAAACAACCGATCCTGATACTATTTATTTATTTTTTTTTTTTTTGCAGGACCAACTTTGAAAAAACTTTGAAAAAAAATAGTATTAGGATCAGTTGTTTCAAAAAACCGATCCAGATAGTCCATTTTAGGCTTTTATTTTTCCACGCTCATCCCTTCTCTCCTTGCATCTCTCCATTATTCAAAATTACAACTCTCTCAACTCCTTGTCTCCTCTAGCCGCAAGTCTCCTCCTCTCCCTCCGTCTTGCCGTCTCCTCTCAGTCCGATCGGCTCAATAAAAAGAGTGCTCGGTGCTCAATGTAAGTGTGCTCAGCGCAATAAATCCACTCACTGGCTCGGTGCTCGGTACTCGGTGCTTGGTGCTTGGTGCTCGGCCCTCTCCTCTCAGTCCGCTCGCCTCTCAGTTTAGGTAAATTTGCTAGATTAGTTTTGCTAGTTTAAGTAATTTCAAATTATCAAATCAATTCAATTCGGTTTCAAATCAATTCGGTTTCATTTAAATCAATTCGGCTAGTTTAGTTTTGGATTGAAATTACATGGGATGGTATTCTGTTTTATCAAATCAATCCGGTTTCAATTCTTTGGGTACCATAAATCCTAAAAGAATAATATTGCAATTTTTCTTCAATGAAATGACAAATAGAAGCAAGCCCGATTGTGTGAATAAATGGATATGATATATGTTTTTGGGTAAATTGATATATATATCTCTGTGCTTAGATAAATTATGATCTATGTTTTTTGAAACAACCGATCCTAATACTATTTTTTTTCAAAGATGGTTCTGCAAAAAAAAAAAAAAAATTGTATCAGGATCGGTTGTTTATAAACAACCGATCCTGATACGATTTTTTTTTTTTTTGCAGAACCAACTTTGAAAAAAAAAATAGTATCAGGATCAATTTTTTATAAAAAACCGATCCTGATTATTGTAGTATCAGTATCGCCTTCATCAGGATCGGTTATATTCCGATACTAATATGCGTATATAACCGATCCTGATTCCATATTTTCCACTTGTGGAAAGAAATACATATCTCGTACCTGAGTAATAGAAAAAAACATAATAAATAAAATTTCGGTAGGATTAATTTTTCGTTAAGTGTCTCGTGTTTTTTTGAAGAATGTACTTATTTTCTTGTAATTTTCTTATAATTTATTGGTTTGAGTTTACATGCAAGATTTATAATTAAGATATCTCATTTAATGATATATTTTACTATAATTTAATCATGAAAAATATAACAAATTTTTGCAACACTAATAGAAAAAAGAACTTATATGAATGTTCTTAAAAACCCTCACTAGTACATATATAAGCATAATTTAAAAAACGGTGGGTTGATATATATCAATTTTCTTAAAAATACTCAATATATAGTGGCATAGTACTCCTAATTATGTTGGTCGTGACTGTTGTTGATCCACTTTATTTATTATTGTAAGATTATTATTTGTGAAATTAATGTGGTATTTATGAATGTTATTGATAATGTATATGATGTGTTTACCTCTTACATATAAATACGTATAAGACAATTAGCATCCGATATTTGATCGCTGGTGTTTAAAATTCGATCGCTGACCTAGTTTCAGTGACCAACTATTAGTTGCTGATATTTGAAATCTGGTCATCGATAGCTATTTTCAGGGACCAATTATTTGTCACTACTATTTAAAATACGGTCTAATACCTATTTTAACTGACCAACTATAGGAAGCTGCTGATGGTAAAAAACCTGTTGCAGATGCATCGATGTGCATATTGTTTGGTCATTTTTTTAATAATTCTCACTACTACAGAAATGGATATTGCATATGGACATAAATAGAGGAGCTACATAGATTTCCTGCCGTGTAAAGTGTGAGGGTATAGAAATCTCTGAATAAATTACACACGGATAAATTATCCGTGTAAGATTACTGAGAGCTACACAGATTATTACATAAACAGTCGTGTATAATTCATTGCCAAGTGGCGCTCTTCATAACCGAGCTACACGATTATGACAAAAACAACCGTGTACGATTCATCTTTCTACACGAACGTTTAAATTAACATTTGTGTAACTCGGTTATGAAGAGCACCACTTGACAAGAAATTGTACATGACTGTTTGTGTAAAAAACCGTGTACAATTAATGGAGAACTACACGGAGTTTTACATAAACAGCCGTTTACGATTCCCCTTTCTACATGGACATTCATATTAACATCCGTGTACAATTAGTATTTGTTGAATTTTAGAGAAAAATAGAGAAGAGAGAGAGAGAATGGTTTATGGTAAAAATGCATTTTTGTATTGATGTATCTTCATTTTTTTTTTACAATGATTTATGTAGTATATATTTATAGCTTACAAGGCTCAACTAGCCATTATTGTACCAACGGTACTGTTCCTATTTACTGTACCAACGGTATTATTCATCTACTTTATATCTATTTCTAAAGATAATAAAAAGAACAAATATTTTATCCTTGATTGATCCTAGACCGCTTGATTGATGATGAACGACTAAGATCAATCTTCCAATTCTTTATTATTTTCAACAGTATTTCTACACGGCTTCTGCACTGATATATGTTGTCAGATCTGAATCGTTGAATTCATGCCCAAATTTGAACATTCTGACATAGTTTTACGTGGAGAATTTGAAACTAACAACAGTGGATCTCACAGTAACTGTGCATGATAACATTGAAAAGTGTGACATGAGGAGGAAATCATGCATTTAGAAGTCGTATTTAGAAAAAAACGAAACTGTTTCGATCGGGTCGCTGAGCAATTGAGCATCGATAAAAAGCTGCTAAGGAGAGAAATAAATGTGTGATGCTTAACAGATACAATGAGAATAATTGCTCGATCAGTTTAACTTTTGATAATATATTAAGAGAGAACTTAATTCACTTTAGATAGGGGTGAATGAGTGAGGATTATTTTTTTCTGAACTGGCTTCCTTGAAGTGTATATTAACTGGATCTTGCGAGCAAGGTACATGCATTGTGAAACTTGGTGCTTAATTTTTTTAACTTGAGCATGCATGATATGAAACATCTCACGATAGGGCATGATAACTGAATAAATCGTATCACATAAATAAGGATCACAGTTATTGATTGAGGTCCTTATTAAGACGGTGGAAGTTTCAAGTCCAATAGAGTTCTTTACATAAAGTTATTGGCGTTTAAGTGAAGAATGCATGCGCAATTCATGCATCAATTTGGCCCCGAACTTTCTTTCTTAGGCCTAAGTTATTCTTAATCCAGCTAAATATAATTTTTTTAATGGGATTAAAGCTCTTCCGTAGCTTAAATTCTTAAGACAAATCTCCCTCTAGCTGATTTTTCTCCTTTACAACTATCACATATAAATAAGGATCACACTTCTTGAATTCTATTTTAAAATGGTGAAAGTTTCCAGTCCATTAGAGTTTTATACTTAGTTAATGTTATGAGTATTTACACGAAGCATGTGTAGTTAATACATCTAGGATTATCAGTGTTCGTCAGTTCGGTTCAGTTAAAACCAAAATAAAATAGGCAAATCAAAATTTTATTTGGTTTTCATAAGTACAACCGAACCGACCTAAATAAACTTATCAACTGAATAGCGGCCTAAGTCATCTTAGTCCAGCCAAACATAATTAGGGGGAATTTCATCTATCTCCTTCAAGAATATGTTATTGGTAAGGCATCACATACACTGGTCCTTTAAGTTTTTCTCATGTCTTATGAAAAATTCAAACATCTCACTATAACCAATCATTGATATTTCATATATAAAAATTCAAACATTTATGTGACTATATATCCCATATAACAAACAATCTAGGGAAAAGAAAACATATATCCCAGAGAATACGAATACGAACAACAACACATATAACCGTGACACAATCCAAAATAACTAAAAAGCTCTCAGCAGGTATAAGTAGACTACGTAGACGACTAAAACAACTAAGGTAACTACGCCATATATAATAAAAATCAAATTTGCATAGAGAATGAAGGCTCGTATCAGAGCCGAGGATCCAGTCATGAGGTAGGTAGCTCTAAGAGCCCTACTCATATGCCTTTCGACAGTGGCACGATAGTGAGGATGACGGTGTCCACAACTGCAAAATAACTGGAAAAAAAAAATTTGAAAAGCAATGAAAAATATAAATGTTAATTAGTAATGTATATTGATTATAAGTAAATAACGTTTATAAGAATTTAAACATACCACAATGGCTACCATTACAGTTGTTAAGAGTGCCACAAAAGAAAGATAATTGCACAGGCTATTGATGTAATCTTGTACTTCATAGTCATGGAATGAGAAGATCGAAATATGAGCAGGTGACGGTGCAAATGCCGACCGGGACGGATAAAATATGCTAGGGACGGACGGAAGCCCTAAGCCGTAGTGTACCGCAATATGTAAAGTAAACAGCAACACTATTTGCATTTCAAATTGAACCTATTACAACAAAAAAATTAAAAATAAGAGGATTTTTTGTAATAAATTAACCAATCCTGATCAACAAACTTACTGCATTGATATTCTCAAAAACAAAAACAAACAAAAAACTGTTGCCTGAACAAAAAAGCTTTGATAGCTCTCAACTAAACCAATCAAGATCAATATATATCCCGGTTTCTTTTACACTGGATTACAATAATTTTATAAATTTTCTACTCTCATAATTGTGCAGTTTACCAGTAGAGTCATGCAGCAATTACAGAACACCAGTTTCCCTTATTATTACAAAATACCTACAAACTCTACTGAGAAATTCTTTCTATATTTAATTGTCCAATTGTTGAACAAAAAAACAGATAATTTTAATATACTTACATGATGGTTGTTCTGTGCCCCGGCTGATGTTGCCCCGCCTGTTTCTGTACCGCTGTTTCCAGCCCCAGCTGGTTGTACTTGTACCCTGGCTGATAGTGCCCCATCTGGTTCTGTCCCAGCCCCAGCTGATTGTGTCCCGACTGCTGTAGCCCCGTCTTGTGGGGCCATGTTGTAGTTCCAAGACCCTCGGCGGCGCAGAATCAAACAACAAGGCCCACCAGGGGGATCCTCTCTGGGCCAATCTGGTGAAGGCATAATATTGCTCGCAGCTGATAGTGCCCCACCTTGTTCTGTCCCATCCCCAGCTGATCGTGCCTTGACTTTTGTAGCCCCGCCTTGTTGGGCCTGGTTTCTGTTCTCGGTGTGTGATTCTTTCGTTCTTGCTGGTTGCCGATCGTCCACTTCAATTATTCCAGAAAGAACCTTCTGGTCCTTGCTAATTAGCGTGCGAGAACCTTCACCAATTAGTGGTGGGTCATGAATGGCCACTGCTGGTGGTGGTTGCCTATCATGCACTTCACCAGTGGTGGTTGCTGGTGAAGCCATGATATTGCTTGCACCTGGTAGTGCCCCGCTTTGTTCTGTCCCATCCCCAGCTGATCGTGCCTTGACTGCTGTATCCCCGCCTTGTTGGGCCTGGTTGCTGTTCTCGGTGTGTGATTCTTTCGTTCTTGCTGGTTGCCGATCATCCGCTTCAATTATTTCAGAAAGAACCTTCTGGTCCTTAGTAATTAGCGTGCGAGAACCTTCACCATCTAGTGGTGGGTCATGAGTGGCCAACGCTGGTGATGGTTGCCTGTCATGCACTTCACCGGTGGTGGTTGCTGGTGAAGCCTTGATATTGCTCGCAGCTGATAGTGCCCCGCTTTGTTCTGTCCCATCCCCAGCTGATCGTGCCTTGACTGCTGTAGCCCTGCCTTGTTGGGCCCTGTTGCTTGCTGGTTGCCCATCGTCCACTTCATTTATTTTATGAATAGGCAATTCCTTTGCTGGTGGTGATGACATTGTTGAAAAAAGAATGTTTCTTGCAAGAATGATTGGTTGAAAATTTTAAAGAATTGTTCTTTTTGACAGAGAAGCTATGGAGTACGAGGTAAGAAGCCAAGGAGTACGGGGTTGAAAAAATTAAAGAATTCGCTCCATATATATATATATACATACGGTTCCATATATAATGTGCATGAAAAGATTAAAGCTGAGTACGGTGCCTACTTGGGATGGCGTAGGGGGGCCGTATTATTTTTGCTTTGAGATTCAAGTTCCAATTTGTAGCCCTCGGATTTAATTGTACTCAGTCAGGTAACCTGAGAGTAAAGGTTTGCTAATACCCTAAACGGGTTACCCGAGGTACCCGTATTCGTGCCCAGGTATAGACGGGTAAATGAGTACACGGGTACGGGTTTGCAGGGCCGGCCTTAGTGTTGGGCAGCTAGGGCGACTGCCCCGGGCTCTAAGATTCAAGAGGCCTCAAATGAAAAAAAATATTTTGCATATATTAAAAAAAATTAATCCGTGTATATTAAAATAAATATAATATTAGAGCTCAAATTTGAATATATAAAGGGTTCAAACTTTTTTATAAATAGGTATGATCTAGTGGCATATCAATAAAAAAAAATGTATATATCAGTATTGTGAATAACAGTATGCTTGTTGAACAAACGGAATACCGTCAAGCGATTAATCGGTATGCAGTTGATTAATTAGAATTATGAGAACAATTTTGTATTTTTATTAAGATTATGTGTATATATTAATAATTTATTAAAAAATAATTTATTTAACTCATTAAACTTACTAAATAAACTTAATTTAACTTAGTTCTATTAATATAACATGACACTACGCTTAACAATACACGCGCACTTTACATGTGTAAGTAACACATTTATCTAATGAAAAAAAAAATTGAGAATTAAGTGATTTCAAATACTAATAATATGTTATTTGAAAGACATGAAACATTCCAACATAAAATCACTAAATTTAGTTTGTAATAACAACTTAATTTAATATATGAACATGCTGTACTAATTGAAAAAATTACATCAGTAAGTAAGAAAAATATATGGTGTATAAATAATAGATGAATTAATCAATTAATTTAAAATAAGTAAGAAGAAAAAACATATATAAAAAAGTTAGATGTATAGCTAAGTACAAATAAAACTGTAATAAATTTTTAAGAAACTTATTATTACAGAGTCACAAAAAAAAGCAATGTAAAAATAAATAATCACTAGAATAAACGAAAATAAATGAGAATAAACAGAAATAAACATACAATCAAATGAGAATAAATGGAATAATTGAAAATAATCGATCGACAGATTAATCAGAAAAATTCACTAAGTGTATTCATAATGGTTTGACCACCGTTAATGATTAAATTAACATGCATATAATCGGTCATTAAGACCATTTTTTACAATACTGATATATATAAATGATCCAAAATTTTCTTCCGCCCCGGGCCCCAAAATCTTCAATACCGGCCCTGCAGGTTTGAGACGGACCGGACACTAATATTTGGGAAAAAAACCCTGCCCAACCCTTACCCGCCTTACCTGTACCCGAAACCCGCCTACCCGGACCCGTTGTACCCGAACCCGAACCCACATCCTTTACCCGTTCTGCCCGCACCCTTTAACCGTTTAATCGGTACCCATTAACCCGTTTAATTTTGAAATTCAAAATAAATAAAAAAAGAAAAAAAAAACACAAAAAAGAAAGAAAAAAAAAACACAAAAAAGGTTAAAAAACACAAAAAAAATACAAAAATACAGTAAAAAACACACAAAATTATCAGAAAAAAAAACCCGTACCCTACCCGAGATACCCATTATCCATACTCGAGACAGGCACGGGTATGAAACGGGTAGGATATAGTTTTTAAAAAAAAATACCCGTCCTACCCGTACCCGTTCTACCCGACTACCCGTCCTACCCATACCCACCCTATCCGTTACCCGTCCTGGATTTACCCGAGTTACCCGTACCCTACCCGAGAGCACAACACTACCTGAGAGGAGGATGTGAATTCTGTTCAGTGCTGGGGATTTGAGCTCCTCGCAGAGGGATTGTATGTTGCCATGCATGATATGGCTGTTGATGTAATGATGTAATGAGACCTTTTTTTATAAGCCGCACATAAGTTTTGAAAATAAATTAGCAAATATATAATACAATTTTTATTTTCTTGTTTTCACTCGATCCAGGATAATAAATAATTATTAATATTGAATTATTGACAATCAATTAATATTATACTTTTCAAATTATTATAAACAACCTGAATTATGTATTAGAATCTACAATATATATACATTTGATATTGACAAATATGAATAATAATTATAGTTTAATTTTTCTTCATAAAAAATGTACATAATCAATTCTTTATTATTTTTATCAAATAATATCTTGTATTAAAATTTCCTTGTGTGAGGTCATGAGTTCAAAACTCACGAAGTGGAAAAATCCTCTATTATATATTTAGACGTTTGAAAGTGTGTGGGGTGGCTTTGTTGAAGCAGACTAAAGAGGGAAGGTAGCAGCTACCATAATAAATTCCCTTGATTTCCTAGTTAATTTGTTTCCTTGTTCTAGAAGATTGTTTCCTAGTTAATTTGTTTCCTTATTCTAGGAGATTGTTCCCTAATTATTTTTTTTATTTTTTTATTTTAGGAGATTGTAATATATGAAAAAAGAAAGAAATAATTATAGAAAAAAAGGAAAGAAAATAAAAAAGGAAAGAAAATAAAAAAGAAAAGTAGGATGTCTAATTTGAGGGAGGCTCTTTCTATAAAGCCTTCCCTCCATTCTCTGTAAGAATTATTCTTGTATAAGAAACAGAAAAGTGTGTGTGAGTGTGGAGGACGTAGGTACCAAGTTGATATTGAATCTCGTTAAATCCTGGTTTCAATTCTTTCTGTGTAAATTTCCATTGTTCAAATAGTTACATGGTATCGGAGCTCCAGGTTTATTGGTTGTACTTATTGCTGATGGCTATGCCGAAGGTGATCTAAATACTTCATCAATTCTGCTCCTGTTAAGAAATACCATGTCAGATGAAGAGACGAGTATTAAATCTCTGCTGGAGAAGCTAACTGAGCTTATAATGATTTAACAATCTCAAATGACACAACTAGTATCTTTCCAATCATCTACACGACAACCAACCGCTACAGTGCCTACCCCTGATGCCCCTTCATCACCAATCTCTATTAAATTGGAAGGTACATTTTCAAACTCAATGGTTATGATGTCAAAAAAGTTCTCAAATGTTGGTAATCAAGAAAGTTTGAAACAAAAATATTTTAATTATGGGAGGATGGGACACATAAAAGACAAAATTTTTGAGATAGTTGGATATCCCAATTAGTTCAAAGGGAAGCAGTAGGGAAGGAGTCAAGCCTATGTTTCAACTATGGAACAACAGACAAAGGCAAACACGAACCAGATATCTGGAAGCATGGTATGCATAGATGGTTAGACTGCTCGAGAAGTACATGGTTTGTGTACAGTTATGCACGACCCGTGTAGATATGGAAGATGGTGTGAATGCTTCTGGTATCAATTCTTAGAAAGGTAAAAAGAGTGATCAAGGTATGTCTCTACTAACTCATAACAATCTAAATAGTTGGGTGATTGACTCAGGTGCTCCAGATCATAAGACATTTAGTGACAAAGATATTAGGGAACTTAGAGAATCAAAAATTGACAAAAATTGTTAATGCCAATGGAATCGAGTATCCAATAAAATGAGCTAGAAATGTAGAAATCTCTCAAACCTTGGTGTTTAACAATTCCCTCTTGGTTCCATCTCTAACCACACATTTAATATCAATTGGTCAGTTAACCAAAGAATTAAATTGTGTGGTTTTAATGTCATCTGAGTTCTATATTGTCCAGGATATCCTCACGAAGGAGATCATTGGGCGTTGTACTAAGCATAGTCATTTGTATCACTTAGAAGACCTAAGGATTGGAAGGACTAACTTAGCTAATGGATATGCAAAGTCTGAAGGTCTCATTTGGACATGACATAGGAGGTTAGGCCATCCTTCTTTTTGGTATATGAAAAAGAGTTTACCTAAATTGTTTGTAGGTTTGGATTTATCCAAGTTTCAATGTGAAACATGTATCAAAGCAAAGAGTCATCGTGTCCCTTATAACATTAGTTTAAATCAATGTGAAAAACCTTTTGAACTTGTTCATTCTGATGTTTGGGGCCCTTCCCTAGTTGAGTCTATGCATGGTTATAGGTATTTTGTCTTGTTTGTTGATGACTGTACTTGACTACT
Source organism: Carex pumila (assembly GCA_033356055.1). Classification (NCBI taxonomy): domain Eukaryota; kingdom Viridiplantae; phylum Streptophyta; class Magnoliopsida; order Poales; family Cyperaceae; genus Carex; species Carex pumila. Next base: position 309,301 of record JARJHM010000242.1, read on the forward strand.
CGTATGACATGGGCGTACTTGTTGAAAAGGAAAGATGAAGTGGAAATGGTGTTTAAAAGTTTTTATGAAATTGTGCAAAATCAATTTGAGACTAAAATTAAGTTTTTTAGAAGTGATAATGAAGGAGAATTTGTGAATAGTAACATAAAGGAGTTCTTTATAGAAAAAAGGGTTATTCATGAAACAACGTGTGTAGGAATACCTCAACAAAATGGTATAGATGAATGAGAACAGACATGTCCTTGAAACATCTAGAGCACTCTTAATTGAAAATGAAGTACCACAAAATAATTGGCATTGTGCAGTAACCATGGCAGAGTATGTCATTAATAGGATCCCTTCCCAGATAAATCATTTAAAAACCCCGTTGAGTAAACTTGCAAGTTTTGTACCTATACCATTAGTCTTAAAATTAACACCAAAAACATTTGGGTGTGTTGCCTACGTTCATGTCCCAAAACATCAAAGGTCGAAACTGGAATCATGTGCTGTTAAGTGTGTATCACTAGGAGTTGGAATGAACTAAAAATGATATAGATATTATAATCCTGTGACTAAAAGACGGTATGTTACCATGGATGTAACTTTCCTCGAGAATGAGTCATTCTATTCATATACCAAACATCCCTCTAGGGAGAGAAGGAGAATGAGAGAGATATTTGGTCACAAGAAACAAGTAGTTTTGAGTCAGTACATGGTTTAGGTTTAGAAGTGCACGGTCCGGATGCAGAGATGCATGGTTTGGGTTCAGAAGTTCACAGTCCAAATGCAGAGATGCACGGTTCGGGTTTAGAAGTGCATGGTCAAGATGCAAAGATGCATGGTCTGGGTTCAACAGTGCATGGTCCAAATGAGAAGGAACTTGAATCAGTGATGCAGGAAGACTTAGAACCACAGTCCCAAGATGCTCCTGAGGAAACTCCTGAGGTAAGTGTTTCTAATCAAAGGTATACCGTACCACTTAGATGTAATAGAGGAGTTGCACCGAAATGGTATGTTCCTGTAGATGGTACAAGTAAACCAATCCAGTACCCAATTGCAAACTATGTTACCTTGAGTAGGTTATCAAAATCATTAAAACAATTTGGAGAAAATAACCTGAATATACCTATACTAAAAAATGTTGGTGAGGCTTTGCAAGATCCAAAATGAGTTGAAGCCATGGATGCCGAAATGGAGGCACTGCACAAAAATAAAACCTGGTTTCTTACTGAACTACCAAAAGGAAAAAAAATTGGTAGGATGTAGATGGTTTCTTACAATCAAATATGGTCCGGATGGTAATGTTGAAAGATACAAAGCAAGATTGGTAGCAAAAGAGTACACTCAGGCATACGTGATAGACTATCAGGAGATGTTTTCACCTGTAGCCAAACTAAACACAGTACGAGTTTTGTTATCTCTTGCAGTTAATCTAGACTGGCCACTGCATCAATTTGACGTGAAGAATGCCTTTTTACATGGAAGTTTGGAAGAAAAGATATATATGGAGATTCCACCTGGGTATGAGAGAACTGGCTCAGAACGATTGGTATGCAAGCTAGACAAAGCCTTGTACGGGTTAAAATAGTCACCTCGAGCAAGGTTTGGTCAGTTCATCCATGCTATGAGAAGTTATGGGTTTGCCCAAGGGGAGTTTGACCACACGTTGTTTTATAAAAGAAGGCATAACAAGTTAACTGTTTTGATTATTTATGTAGATGATATGATCATTACAAGAGATGATGCAGAAGAGATATGTAGTCTTGAAGAAAAGTTGTCAAAGGAATTCGAAATGAAAAATCTCAGAGGTTTGAAATACTTTATTGGAATTGAGGTAGCTAGGTCAAAGAAAGGTATTGTCTTATCTCAGAGAAAGCATATATTAGATTTACTAACAGAGGTTGGGATGCTAGACTACAAGCCAATGGACACACCAGTAGTTCTAAATGTTAAGCTTGTAGAAATCCCATATCAGGTTTCAGCAAACAAAGAGAGATACTAGTGGTTGGTTGGAAAGCTCATTTAACTTTCTCACATAAGGTCGGATTTGCATATGCAGTAAGTTTGGTAAGTCAGTTCATGAACAATCCAAGTGAAGAGCACATGGAGGCGGTCATGAGAATAATCAAGTATCTAAAAGGAACTCCAGGGAAAGGTATGTATTTCGGAAAAAAAAACGGTCACTTGAGGGTCATTGGCTATACTGATGAAGATTGGGTTGGGAGCCTTACAGATCGAAAATCAACTTCAGGGTATTTTGCCTTTGTTGGAGGAAACCTGGTAACTTGGAGAAGCAAGAAACAAAGCGTGCTTTCAAGTGCAGAAGCTGAATTGATTAAGGTAACCAAAGGAGTGTGCGAGTTACTCTGGATAAAGAAGGTATGGAAGAAGCCATGATATTTTGTGTGGATAATAAGGGGGCAATTAATATGTCGCATAATCCGATGCAGCATGATAGAACCAAACACGTGAGTGTGAACAAACATTTCCCAAAGGAGAACATTGACTCAAAGGAGATTGACTTAGAATTTGTCAGATCCGAAAGTCAACTTGCATATATCTTAACCAAAGGTGTAACCAGCAACATCTTCAATGGAGCAGTGAGCAAGTTAGGCATGACTAATTTGTACATGCCAACTTGAGGGGGAGTGTTGAAGTAGACCAAACAGGGAAGGTAGCAGCTATCATAATAAATTCCCTTGATTCCCTAGTTATTTTGTTTCCTTATTCCAAAAGATTATTTCCTAGTTATTTGTTTCCTTACTCTAGGAGATTGTTCCCTAGTTATTTTGTTTCTTATTTTAGGAGATTATAATATATGAAAAAATGAAAGAAATAATTATAGAAAAAAAGGAAAGAAAATAAAAAAGAAAAGTAGGGTTTCTAATTTGAGGGAGGCTCTTTCCATAAAGCCTTCCCTCCTTCCTCTATAAAATTTATTCTTGTGTAAGAAATAAAAAAGTGTATGTGAGTGTGGAGGATGTAAGTACCAAGTTGGTACTGAACCTCGTTAAATCCTGTGTTCAATTCTTTCTGTGTGAATTTTCGTTGTTCAAATTGTTACATGGTATCAGAGCTTCAGGTTTCACTATCTCTTGCCATGCGGTTGAAATCAAAACTTGTCAACCAGCATAAATCGCATGTTCTATGTGCAAGATTGCGGGGAGATATGATGATATAGTTACATGTCCAAGCTGTGGAAACATGTGTCATTTAAATTTATTTTTAGTTTTGTCAGATAATACTAATTGTTTTACTTTTAAGGTTCCAAGCAAGACGAGAGGCATCTTTCGCTCTAGTGGATCTAGTAGTGCTTAGTCGCATTTTTCATAGTTTCTTTTATGCCACCAGCTCCATATCTCACAAAAGATTATATCGACATGATATCTTCTTAGGTACTTGAAAGGATGGAGGCTCGCATTAAGGCTCGGTTCATAGCTTTTTCGGTATGAAATTCGATATTTCAGTATATTTTAATTGTGAACCCTAAACCCTAAATCAAAATTATCTAAAATATATTTTTACAACTTCACAGGGAGGTTCGGGCTCGCAGTCAGCCTCGATGCCCGCTCCTCAAGATGACGAGGATGATGACGGTGATGATGACAGTGATGATGATGAGGGGTAGGGGTCGGATGTTGGTGATCTTATTCAGATATTTGTGTTGACATTCCTGGTTTAGATGGTACTTGATAGTTAGATTATCTGTTTATGGTACTTGATATTTAGATTATTTGTTTATGTTATGCGACATTTAGATCGATATAATATTACTTTACATTTTGCTGTTTATGTTTGATTGACATATTATCAGTTTTTCAATATTTATATTTATACCTGTTTTTTATGTATCGATGTCTTGTATTATGTGTATGTATCGATCGATGTTTTGTATTTATGCATTGTATATATCGATGTTTATGTTTAAATTTGTTTGTATGTTTATGTTATATGTTGGTACGTGTTGTATCAATTATTAAATGGTGCAAATTTAAATAATAAAAAAAATCCAAAAACCTGACAAAAGACTTTCTGTGATCGGTTTTAAGTATCAGCGACTGTTTTTTTTTTATCTCTACGACTGTTGTTTGGTCGCAGATATTTTTTTTCTTATGTCAACAAAAAAAATTATAGTGATGAAAATAAATTGGTTGTAGAAAAAGTATCAGCGACCGACTGATGTCAGTCAGCATCTGGTAATGTTAGCAGAAGAGTATTTGCGATAATGTTTTCAGTGACCGAAATCGATATTTGCAACCGATGCCCCAGCTTTTTGCGACTGAAATACCGGTCACAGAAAGCCTCTTCTACTGTACGTAGTGTTTCTTCCATATCATTTTTTTGGATGGCCTAACTACATGAATTTTGTTGGATTAATGCTAACTTATCAATGTTTATATTAATGTCTAAATATATGAATTTTGTTGGATTTCTTCCATATCATTTTTTTTGGATGGCCTAATATAAATTCATGGAATTTTAAAAAATATATATATAATTCTTGATTTGTTTTCTATTTTAAACAAGGACTATGTACAATCATTAGAAAGACTATTAACAAATATAATGGTTGAAGTGTTAAGCAAACACCGTTATTGGGCCTCCAAATTTGGCCCATGGTATCCACATTGATCATTTATGTAGAGAGTTATTGCTTGCGGAGCTCTTCTCATGATAATTGTGAAGGTAAAACAATAAACCCAGTAAATTTTAATTATACAAAAAAATATTTGGATTGACACCTGAAAACAATACCATATATGATCAACGAATAGGGAAACCATATTATTCATCTAAATAAGAAAAAATAATAACACTATGCAACTAGAATTACAAAAAAGCCACAACTATAATCTCTTAACCTCACTAAACATTTATACTCGGTATAATAAGAAAAAAACATGATAGAAACAAAATCTTAATTTCTACTCTTTAACCCTGCATTATTTTATATTTCTTCCGGAAAGAAACCTCCTTTCCATCATATGTCACAGCATGAAGTATATTTATCACAACAACTAAAGCGTAATTGATTCTTATCAGGATTATATATATAAAAAAAACCAATTCACTACGATGGATTGAGAAGCTGTAGTAAATTGTATAAGCCAAAAGAAAACAGAAAAACAACATTAATTGCAATGTGCACAAAAAAACATGATGAAAATCTATATATCCATGATTAAAATTGAGTAGTCGTAGAAAAAAAAATAGTAGTTAATCGTAACTAGGTTTAACTATATATCTATATATCCATGATTATATATATATTTTTTCTAATATTGTGCAAACTAAATATTGCAACAAAAAATAATTAAAAGCCAAGATATTGGGGAAAGTTTATTCAATAAATTGAAATCAAGAGAAATCTAAAGTGAAAAGAAAAATTAATTTTGTTATTATTTTTTTTTCTTCTGATCAAATAATTAATGAAGGAGACGATTGGAAGCGGTGAGATTTCTGTTTGCAACATAAGGTAAATTTAAATGAGTACATTTTTCTTTCATTAACACATTCATCTTTTTCTTGGCGCGCTAATGCCACTTTCAATTTCCTAATAACAAAATAGATTATCTTTGTTGTATTAATATCTATCATTCTGTTGTTCTTAATTACGACCATAAAAACTACCATGATACAACATTAAACATTTTTCACAAAGTAAAAAGAACTAAACAACTGCCTTTGTTCTTTCAGAATTGATCCTATTCAGTCAGACAATACTTCAGTAAAACAACTCGATCCTTTAACGGAGAGTCGCTATGGCATTCTTCTCGTGGCATTATTCACGATGGGGATGCCACTTTTAAGTGATCTGATAGCTAATATTAGCAAAAATCCAGTATTATTTATTTATCCAATCATATCATTTGGGTGCATAATTTTGCTTTATTGGCACTTGACAAGATTTATTCGACATGATTTTGGTGCTAGTTTATGTGCAGTTCAATTAATGATGGTTTTGTTGTTGGGTATTAGTTATTTGGATTATTACAACAATGAACGCCGTAATGAATTTGAAACCCATAGATTCAGAATCATTATAATAATCCAATATGCCCTTTACCTTGTGGCAAATATAATTTATGTTGTGTTATATGATGGTAAGGAGGGTTCTTTCTGGAAGAAGTTTAAAATATTGGTGGTCAAAGAGTTCACCAGAATGTAAGATTTTTCTTATTCTTAGTTTATTTTCAGTTTATTTTCTTCTTTATTTACTAGGCATAAGTGTTTGTTACGGTTAAGATGAGATTATAGTTGAGTTATCTTATAATTCTTATTTGATGATGATGTAACTATATTCTACTAGTTTGGAAAAATAATATGGTTTTCCTTATCATTGCGATATGTATAATTTTTTATTAAGTTTTATTAGGTCTCTTTAAATATTTATAGTTTTACCTATACAATTGTGGTATATCGGAAGCACATGTTCAGCCATTGAGTTTGACAAACTCAATGCCATTGTTTTTGTTTTGCGACAACAAATGTGATTAACGTTGTCTACTAAATTTCAATAACCGATTGCAATAGTGTCTTGCACCATCTGTTTTGTTTGTGTTGGCATTGGTAAATCCCAGTTTTCTAGCGGTCACTAAAATAATAATTATTAATTTTAATTATTAATTCTTGTATTACGGGCTAGCCTAGCTATTTTTAAAACACAGATAAAAAAGCAACAATAAATATGCATGCGCTCACTCCATATCCATCTTTGAACCAACAATATATATTCACATATACAAGTAGACCAACATATAATATATATCAATCCATGCCACAAGCAACAGGTGTGGAACTCAACTTTGAGTATAGGGGGGACTGACCGACTAAACATCATATATTAAAAAAATATTTTAATAAAAATTAATATTTATATAACACAAAATAATATAATTTTTCCCTATTTGATTGTATAGAATTTATAATAAATAAGTAAAACCAATAAATGACATGTTTATCATAATAGAAAAACATAATAAATTCATATTCATATATATTTTTTTATTTAAATTTGAATATAATTTTCTAAAAGAGAAAATTCTATAATAATCTCATTTAAGCTAATCTTATTAGCTATTTTCTCAATATAAACAAGCATGTAATCTTTTTCTTAAACATAATTTTATCTGTGTACAAATAACATATAAAAAAATAAATAACCTCTTCTACAATTCCATGCACTAATAATTTTTGACTTAATTTAATTTTTTTATGCAAAAAATTAGTTGAAGATGAAATCAGAAACCCTAAAAATGTCTTTTTATATCTGATTTAAAACCAAACTTTACTTTTTATCATTTAATTATTACAATTGAATTTAGGAAATTAAGCAAACCAAATCAATATTTTCTCACTTCCAGTTTTTAAGTAATTTAGGTAAAATCTAGTTGATACCGAAACTGTCTCTTGGATCGATACTTGATTTACTATACGATAGGATTGTGCACTTGCAATTTTCATTGGAAGTATATTCAAGGTTTAAAAGGTACAACTTACTGCACTGAAACTTTGTAGTACACTTTCGTACGAACAGAAAGCGTGGCTTGAAGGCTTTTGGACACACAATGTTGAACAACTTTGCGCCTTACATTGAGGGCCATGGCCATGAGGCCAAGCTAGTCACGATGCTCATAGACATCGGAGAGGACATTGATTGGCGCAAAGTACAGAGGGACGAGCCCGATGTACCACCTATTATGGCTGCTGAGATGCCACCGGAGCCCGTAGACCAACCAGAGTGGCATTACCATTATTAGGTTCTAGGCATGTCCAGTTGGCACGCCTATTTTGACAAGCATGAACGTCCGTGTCTTCCCTAGGTATGGCATTCTTTATTTTATGTCAAGTTAGTTAAAAAATTTTCTTCGGTAAAGTAAGTTAGTTAAAATTTATTGAATTATTAGTATCCTTGCAGTGTCCTGCCTGCATGCCGACACCACCTGAGTACCAGGTTGGATCTCCGAAGATCCAGCCTACGCTAGAGTCTTCGGAGATCCACCCTATGCATGATGAGAGCTTGTCTTAAGCCTTGCAGATATAGTTGGTAGTGATCAGTGGGATACAGCCGCCTCTCCACCACTGCATCAGCCGTATCCAAAGAGGGCTCACGATTGGAAGGCCTCTGATAGGTGGACTCAGCCTGACTTATCGTTGTTTCATACCCCCCACCACCGCCAGCTACCCACGCCATTGAGGATCCATTGGGTACAGCACTCACGATGAGTAGAGAGACTAAGCCCGAGGTGGAGATCACACCAGCTCACGTGGCGCACGAAGGAGTACTACAATGGAATAACTGGCATCGAGTTTTCAGTAGAGAGAACAAGGCTAGACCAGCTGACCGATTTTCTCCTTCGCAGTATCGTTGATAGAGAGTTTTTTTATAGTTTTATATTTTTATATTTTTTTTATAGTGTTTTATGCTTTATTATGTTTTATGTACGCTGGTTAGCTTATTATAATTTATATTTTATTATGCATTAGTTTTAGTTTTGGGTTGAGTTATGTTTTGTGGTAGTATTTATGTAACAAAAAAACACTTAAAAAAACATTAAACAAAAAAACAAAAAAAATAACAACAAAAGAACACTAAACAAAAAAACACGATCAGTTCGAGCTATTTTTGAACACTTATATCTCACGATCTGTTCAGAGTTTTGGCATGCAACTTTACAATCCCGTTCGGAGATGTCAAGACTGCATGTCGGTCAATTTTCACAATTTTTGGAGATGATTTGCTATGGAAACTAGATGTGCAAAGTTGGAATCATAATGAAACAGTCAATACATACATCAACAGTAGTTAAACAGTGCATAGTAAAGACGTATATGAACAATACATACCTGTAGCAGCTCCTCTCCTTCTCCTTCTCTCTTTCTATTTCTCTCTCCTGAATATTGTTGCTGAAAACTTCTCCTTTTTATAAGGAAAAAACCGTAAAAAAAAAATAACTCAGACTGCCGATTTATCAGGTGGTTGGGAATTAAAATTTTGGACCGCCAATTACTCGGACGGTTGGGAATTAAAATTACGGACTGCCAATATCATGAGTGGTTTGGATATTTTTAAATTTTTTTTCTAAAACCTGATTATTTATATTAATTGTTTTTTTAGTAAAAATAAAAATCACGGGTTAAGACGATACTATCAAGAAACTTCTATAAAAAATAGAAAATAAAATGCTTTAAGGATAAATCACTAATCAGATTTTCTGTGACCGCAACCGACAGCAAGAAAATACAAATCTGCCTCAGCAATTGATATTTAATGCAAACTGGGCCAAGCAAATTTCAGCAGTTCCTGGAGTTGGGCCGGGGCAAAACCTAAGATGATACCCAGGTGAAGTTGCATGTCAAAGAAATTAACAGGCCGAAATGAATTTAGAAATTGAAGACAACAATCCAAGTGATGGGCCGCCAGATTTCTTTCGGCCCAACAACGGAGACCGCAATTATCACACCAAAGCAAGCTGACAGGAGTGTGCATATATGCAAGGAAGGATCGAGTTAGGAAATATGGTGGAACAAAAAATTTGAAAGTAGAACATAATTCTATAATTATTTTTAGTATAAATGTATTTTTTTTCATTTTTCTAATAAAAAAAATGACAAAAAGTTGGGTCTGAAATAGGCAACCGTTTTTTTAAGGTGGTTCTGCCACTTGCATAAATGCATTTGAAAAGTATCCCATTATAAAGAATTCTAAATAATGATCTCAGTTTTAAATTTAGCTAATTTTTATAAATATTTAATTAGTGATTTATTTATTTTTACCTCAAAATAAAATAGTACAGTGCTTGTAGAAATAATAATTTTCTCACTTTCTATTTTGGCGGATAATGACAGATTTTTGTAGTAAAGGTTCTTATACAATTGATTTTTTTTATCATAATGATATATATATGAGATGTGATATTTTGCATAAATCAATATATATGCATGAGATAGACTGGTGCATTGCAATATATAAATATTTTTTTTGTGTATTGGATTGTAAATAGTTGGATTTAAAGTCAAAATCATTTAACATGATCTAGATCTATATTAAAATGTACTTGGAGAATTATATATTTTTCTTTTTGAATTTTTTTAATAATTCTTAAGATGGGTACATAAGTAGCTTTTCAGAAAATTCTGAACCATTAAAAAAAAGTGATACTGAAAAGCTCTAAATGTAGTAAAAAAAAATGTAAAATTTGGTCACCAAGCCCTTTTTGATATTGAGAATATTGAACGGTTTGAATTGACTATAATATTGAGTTACTGAAATTATTCAATGGAAGTTTCCATTGATTAATTGTTGAGCTCCAGAAAGCTCTTGATGTGTCGCTTTTATATTATGATCACCAACTCGGGTAAACCAAGAGCAAAATGTAAAAAATATGGAACGATCACAAAGCTCAAAACAATTTGAATACCGATGAAAGGAGGATCACAAAGCTCAAAGCTCAAAATGCACTAGCCATCTTCATAATTACCTCGTCGACAAAGGCCTGAATATTGCGGTCAGATGAACCACCCTTGCGCACTGCAGTCATGGCGACCTCCTTCCATTTTGTGGCGTGTTCTTTTATTGCCTTGGCATCTGGCCCATCCATTACTCCCTCAATTGCCGCATGCAAAGCATTCCGCTGCACCGGTGCTTTTAGTTGTACTCCAACCTTATAAATGTCAACCAAGAACTTGGCATTAGTTACTTGATCCCCCAACTGTGAATAAGCTATCACTGGCACCCCAGCAGTTAAAGTCTCCAACGTTGAGTTCCAACCGCAGTGTGTCAGAAAGCAACCAGTCGAGCTGTGATTTAGCACACTGTTTTGTGGGCTCCATCCTACAACCATGCCTCTTCCCTTGACCTCTTTGAGAAACCCTTGTGGTAGAAATTCGCAAGAGTCGGGCCTTACAACCCATAAGAACGGTCGATCATTGGTCGTTAGCTCGTATGCTATCTCTGTCATTTCCTCTTTGGTAAAAGTACAAAGACTGCCTAAAGAAATGTAAATTACCGATTGAGGTGCCTGTGTGTTTAGCCACTCCAAGCAGTCATCAGTGGCTTTAATTAGGTCGCCTCGTATGGTAGACCCAGAATCGAACTCGGGTTCTACAAGGGGTCCAACCGGAATGAGTTGAGCATATTTGGCAATGGCATCGATGACCTCTGACTCAAGCTCAGTAAAAGAATTAATAAACACCCTCGAAACTTTATCGATATTGCGAAATTGCTCAAGGATCGCCTTGGTGAGAGATTTATAGGGTTTGGAGGTGGAAGGGAGAAGGAAGGACGTGATCTCCTCAGGAGTCATGGTCGGAATTCCCGGGAGGCAAACTGAGATGTTGGGGTTAGTCTCCGTGGGAAACTCAACCAAACCATGGTGGTAGTAGTAGTAGGTGGAGAAGACGACGCATGACTGGACCCACAGCACGGCACATGGGATGCCCATGTCAGTAGCCACGTCGACCACCCACGGCATGAGCAGATTGTTGACAACATATGTTATCTGTAATCTCCACAATGTTAGTATTTCATAATAGAAGCAAGTTGATGTCATCTTATAGCTAGGCACGACAGTGAAAACCTTAGGTCATGCACCAGTGTTTCACAAGAAATTCAAAAAGCTTGTAAGAGTCTCCAACGGACATATAAAAATAAGATGTCTAACACACATAAAATGATAAATTATGCTTTTTTTTTCTGCGAGCCAATCAAAGTCTCCAATACACAAATAATAAATTACGAAACAATTCTGTAACAAAATTGTTACCTTGTTAATTATGAAGGATCTTTTGTTGCAGTCTAGTTTTAAGTGATCCATTTGTCAAATTGAACACAAAAATATGATTCATATTATATAGAGAGAATTTAAATAAATTTCAGGTATTAGTGTTTGTGGTACCATAATGCAATAGCAAATAAGGAATTTTAATTAACACAACGATATCATAATTTGGCAATCAATAATATTTTCCAAATTGAGAAAAATAATTCAAAATTTGAAAATATATTTTATGTTTGGCTCATAAATATTGCAAATCTAAATTATTATAAGTTGAGAATAATTTTGTAGATGATCCATCAAAAGTGACATAATAGAGTAGATTTTATCATCATTTTGGATAATACAAATACAATTAAGAATCTCTAATTTACAATATGCACCAATTGGTTATTTGTAATTTAGAAAGTATTTTGAACCCAAACTCATTAAGAAACCGACTCAATTTTATTTCAAAAAAGATATCCGTTTCTATCTAGCCTTGACTTAAATCTAGACTACGCTACTAACACTATAACAAAGTAGACACTTTTTTGCAAGAAAAAAGAGAGCATTTATGACGGTTGTCCGTTGCAAAAAATAAAAAGCTGAACAATTAGAGTAGTCCGTCACAAAAAATTATTTTTTTATCCTCACAAAAAGTGTCTCATTCTTGTTGTGTAATATATAGCATGTATCTAATATGACAGAAATATAAATATTATAATTTTTATCCAATTTATAATTTAGATATCAATTAAATATTGTATACATTAATTTTATAATAAATGATGTAAAATGTAATATATAAATTAATTTTATTATAAATTATATATTATAAAAATAATATATAAAATGTAATATAAATCAATCTAATTATAATAATAAAATTATATATTTATATATAAAATGCAAACACAAGCCATGAACTGCTTGACTTTGATTATATATTTATATATTAATTACCGGTTGTCCGGCCATTGATTGTTTTCTGATCAAATTAGCGACGACAGCGGGACCGACAGTCTGGAGGTGGAGCATGTCCTCGTCTATACGCTTCTTGTCAAACCGAGTGTTCCAACTCATGTCAAGGAACTCAAAACAGAGGCGGCCACTGCCAACCGGGATCCCATTGTCAGCAGGGACCGCATCAGACGAGGAGATAATTTGGTGGCCGGTGTCGGACGTAGTGGTGAACGTGACGAGAACGCCCTTGGCTGCAACCTGTTTCGCCAGACGGAGGAGTGGGTTGATGTTACCCTGACTAGGGAAGGAGATCATGAGCACGTGAGGCAGGGTAGTCTTTGATCCCATGTTGAACTGTGGTGGTGGTGGAGTAGAGAGGAAAGGCTTTAGGCAGATGGGCTCTTTCAATTTGTCATTGTTTGAATGAGATTAATTTGGCAGGTTCATATTGATAGACTTTTAGATTTATAGTCACGGTACACGTATGACTTAGTTATGATTCAACAAGAACAAAAGTAATTTTTATCTGACAACTGTTACAACTCAACATGTGGAGATAGTGATCCATTTGTGATTGTTCGTAACAGTAATTTATTAATTGTCAGGCTTACATTTCTATTTGTCCAAATAGTAATTTATATTGAGGATGGTTCAAATGCCTTTGTCTTTATTGTCCTTTTATTTTTAAAAACTTTAAATAATTCAAAATTTAAATCATAAAAGTTAAAATAAAACCATTAGATATAATCTATGTTATTTTATCTAAGTACGTGTAAAAAATTATGACATTTCAACCTTATTTTAGTTGTCATCAAGAGCTTGTTAAAATGTACTAATGTAGATAATTTATACATGTTGATTTTTCAACTTATTAATTTACATATAAACAAAATCAAAATGTAATAATTTTTTTATGAGAATAACATAGATCACATCTAACAGTTTTATTTTGACGTTTATAATTTAAATTTTGAGTTATTAACATTTTAAAAATGGAGGCATGGTGGAGGCACAAAAAATAAAGGCATTTTAACCCTCCTCATTTATATTTGTGATATATGTGTGTGCAATAGGGGTGAAAATGAAGCGGATAATGCTAATACGAATACAGATACGGATAGTAAACAGATGTCAAATTCAAAACTAAATTTGCTTTAAACGGATACGGATATGGAGCGGATAATCTACGAATACGGATATGAAATGAATAATTGTCGGATAATCAAGTCATATGAACTTTAAGAAAAGAAATCATAAAAAAAACTTATTTATGCAAATATAATACCTTCCGTTTATGTTATATATACCAAATTATTTTTAAAACAAAATTATACAAATATTAATATCGTTCTTTGTAATTGAAAAATAATTAAGAAAAATATAAATAAATGGAGATGTCAATGAGCATTTCAATGGAGTAGAGTAGAACAAATAGTTGTAGAACGAAGACACATGAAATTGACTTGCATATGGAAGCATTGAAAGCACACTATCAGCTTTTCAAAAAGTAAAAGCGCACGGACCAAGACAAAATTGGAATCAGTCTCAGAGAAATTCCGGATCGAAGCTTTAACGTTAGTCCCACTACTATAAGGAAAATAACTTTGAAAGATATGCTAAGTGGAGATCTCAACGCTCTATTTTCGATCTCCATATTTTGAATTTTCACTTTTAACATTTGTATTTCTCCTGAATGTGATTGGCCGATTGATTTGAAGTTTAAACAGTCAAGTGTTTTCATTTTTAAATAGTATTATAAAAACAAATTGAAAGAAAGGTATAAATTACGCAAAAATACTGAATGAATATTAATAGTCAATTGAACAATGAATGCGCTCCAGGTTTCTGACTTCAGTTTACTAATGAAACAGTGTTATAGTTAATTATTTCTGTACTATGTGGAGACGCGCGCTCCTGACTAAAATAATTTTATTAGAAAATAAAAGTCACCAGAAATCACATGCCCTGATATCCTCGTGGGATGCGCAACCTATTGTTTATAATTTGTTCTGAATTATCAATTATAGAACCATCCGCGCTGAGCTATTGAGTAGCGTGATCTGAATTATCAATTATAGAACCTTCTGCGCAGAGCATTTCCCTTGGTCGGATCTTAGATCCGCTAAAGTTGGCCTGTCCGATCCAAGATGGACAGCTGATTCAAGCGACTCAGGCGAAGGCCTGATTTGAATGTATCATAGAGTGGTGGGGAGCGCACAGAGCAGCGAACATCTCCCACTCTCAACGGTGGATGGATAACGCTCATGTGCTGTGCAAATCCACTATGGCTGACCTATGGAGCATTCCAATCGGACAGTAACCTTTTAAAATAAAGAAACTACAAAAAAGAAAAAAAAAAAAACCATCCACTCTTTTAAAAATCTATATATTAAGTCAAATCCAACGATGAATTACCCAATTGTCTTTTTTAGAATACTGATACTGGCTGTCAGTTACGAATCATAAATGTGAGTATTCCGTATGGAAAGTCACAGGTTCGAAACACGGAAGGTATAATTCTTTGTGGATAAATAAGGTGCAAGGGCGGATCAGAGATAGAAAATATGGTTGAATAAAAATTTGAGAGTAGAACAGAATTATATAATTATTTTAGTGTCGATGTTAGAGCATCTCCATTGGTTTTTAAATGGACCGAATTTTTTATATTTATCATTAAAAAATAATAAACCAAAAATCCATAATTCTGTCATAATAGCATTTTTGATACAACTTTAACGTTAAATGCATGGCTAAGATTTATTGGGTGTCCGATATAGGATATGATTGATCAAATTAGCAAGTTTAGTAAATTTTAACAATCTTGCTAATTTGATCTAATTTGATCAATCATTTGATCAATCAGATTGTATAGGATCTAATTTGATCAATCATTTGATCAAGCGTGTAGATATATATATGTGGTATCAACGATTTAGACTTATAGTTCGAAAGTTATGGCCATTTAAGTGAGATTTGACCATAGTCAAATGAGGTTTGACCAAATGGAGTGGAGAGGCGTTTTATTTGGTCAACTAAATATGAGGGGGGAGTTACTTGGAGGAGAAGCGATTAATTAAATTAATTGTTAGATAGAACAATGGTCCAATGGACCACCCACATGTATAATTACTAATATGTCCATTCATTATCTCATCTCATTTCGAATATATGAGGGGTATTAAAGTAATTATTTATTGTCCATTAACAACTTTAAATATATATCTAGGTGTATCTCTCATCTCACCATCTCTCTTCCCCTCCTTCCTTGGTCAAACCTAACCGATGAGAATAAGAGGCACCATCCAAAGTGAGCCGGTCATCCGTCCTCCTTATCATGGCTATCGCCTGGAGCACCAACACTATTGACCCCGTCACCGCCCGACCTCGTCACTCCACTGATCGGGTCTAACCCATTCGGGTTTGAACCTACCCTGCCTGATCCATTTGGATTCGCCTCGGCCCACCTCCTCTCTCTTCATCATGTGGGCACCACCGGCTACCGCCTCTCCTCCTGGGCCGAGCTAACTAGTGTGTTGTTGTAATTTACAAAATATATAAACATTGAATTTTACAGTTTTTTTGTTTGAGATTGATGCATGTATAGTTGTTATGTCTAAAGGTCGAAGCAAGTCAAAGATACATATCATGACGAGTAGTACAAGATAATTAGATACATGATCTACTCAAGCTATAAGGAATTATTTGATATATGATGGTCTGATGGATGATTCATACAAGCCATTTGGAATGTCATAAATTGATGAGATGCTGAATCGTGAATATTATGAAAGATTATAGAGATTGAGATCATGAAGATTATAAAGATCCGATTTTACCATTTTTTATTTATTTTTAATTTATATCCAAAAGTATGGAAGTCCAATTCAAAATTCAAATTAACTGGGTTGGTCAATACTAGAAACTAGGCATAAGAAAAATAGGCTAATCTTTTATTTTGTAGATCTTGTGATTTGCTATAGTCGTCTATCCAATAGGACAGAGAGAATACCTTTGAAAGGTTTGACCTAGTCTATTGTTGCTTGTGCTTAAACTTTAATTATCTTTCCAACAATCTCAAATATACTTAATATAAATTAATTATTGTGAGATTAGAGTGAAAGTTAATATTTGTCTAGACTTAGAGCGTTTGTTGCTCGCCTACTTCAAGTCATAGTGTTTGCTTCTAAGCCTTGGTTGCTCACTTCTCTATTCAAGCCTATAGTGCTCACTTTTCTATTATGTGGACCGTTGGAGTGTTGTCTCGCCTGTCATAACTTGTATTCATTTTTACATTTGGATAATAGAAAAGCACACCTAGTTTTGGTTGTGTTACCCTGAAGGCGTAGGTCCTTTAGTTGGCTGAACTCTGTTATCAACTCTTGTGTGACTTTATCAAACTCTATCAATCTACTTTATTGCACTTTATTTATTTATATTCATAAGTTCTTGATTCCACCAGGAACTTCATATACATAGATTTACTTAATCACATGAACAACTTTTAAACTTGTCTATCAAACCTATAGTTACAAGTTATAGGATTTAAATTTTAAACAAGATGTCGTTAGGGACAACAAACTCGTATCAAAGCAAGTTGCTCATATTTAAATAAACCACCAATCTTTGGTCTGTCCACTCGTAACTTTAATAATTAGAAAATGCAAATGATAAACTACTTTAAGCTCAATATGGTTTGAGATATTGTAGACAAAGGTTATGTACTAAATTTTAATCACCAAAACGAATTGAACAGGGAATCTAAACTTGCAAAGAAAGATAATCATTACGCAGAATTCATTATTCTTAGCTTTCTAAGTGGATCGGTGATATAGTTAATAATGTATTAAATGCCCATAATATATGAGAGGCTCTAACAAATCATTATTAAGTGGATGATCATATGTTGATAAAGCTAAAACATTGATGAATGAACAAGTGACAAATCGATCTTGCGCTTATGTTTTAGCTTTATCCTAATCATCATGAGCCAGAAGGTGCTGACACAGACACACTCATCTCACACAAAAGCATCACTAAAGAAAGCAAAATTGATGAACCAGGAAATGAAAAGCATCAAGAATTAAATGCTAGCTCCGTTAACCCTAGAACCAAAGATTAATTTTATAAATGAATTTGATGAAACTAGCTAGCTAGGTTAAGGGTGTTATTAGATAATTCGAATAAGGACATATTTTAGAAAATATATTATTATTGAGTCCTTAAGGTTAAAAATATTAGAGTTCAAATCTAGGATTAAGGTCATAGAATCTAGGATTAGTCTGTCACATATGTGTAGATTAGAAATAGACGAAACAGAGTCCCTAAGGTTAGAAGCGATTAAATTACATGATGAAATTAATAATTTAAAGGCAACAAATAACACAAACCGAATTCTAGAATGTAAAATTAATAACTGTAAATTTAAAATAAAAGAATTAGGTATCTGAAAAGAAATAAATGACTGTCAGTCTCATATAGGAGAAATCAAATTATTAAAAGTCAAATTTCAAAATTTAACAACTGATGATAATAGAGTTTCAAAATCCATAACTAAATCTAAAGATAATAATATTAATCTGGATGAAACAAATAAATACAATCAGTTAAATGTCTCCTAAGCAACATTCACAAGTTCCAGCTATGATGATATAGTATACACTCATTTGTACTGAAATATATACTTTTCATTGTCGATTTTTAAAACAACTATTGACCACAATTACAAACTATTATGAACACACAAATGCATTATATCCAAAATATCAAGTTATTTTAATTCAAATTAATATTTGTATCAACTAAAATTTAAAACACCCTCGTTTATTAAACAAGAATTAATACGTAATTACCTCCTTCTTCTTTAATTTATTCTTTCTGAAAAAATCATTATTTAAATCCTTCCGCAACAAACACATCATTCTAGTGTGAATATATTAAAAAGTACATGAACCATACACTAATTTAAATTTGTACAAAATATATTTATCATTGTCCGAATAATTTTAAATAATTAAAACTTAAAATACGGAAGAAAATTACCTACGAAACAAGATAGAAGCGAAATTTCTCGGCGACAGTTAGCATTTCCTTAACTTATTGGGAGGTGTGGAGATCTGTCCTGGTGAGTAGTAAACAAAATGGTAAATACAAATTTAAATCAATACGAACTTAAAATTTACTACTTCCTATGCATTGACTAAACTTCCGCCTTTTGTTCACATTAATTGTTATTGGACTATAATTTGCCTCATGGATTTCTTTCCTATTTGGTGTGGTTTGATTTATCAGTATCTACCGACGTTTCTTTTTTTACTAGTTGTATGAGAAATTTTGTAATAATTTTATTTTGGGAAGAGACCTAGAGAAGGATGGACTGATGGGCATGTATTATTTTTTTTTAAAGGCCGATAAAGGAACTGGATTACTGGGCCTCCGTTATTGGGCTTTCTGAACATTACTCTTTCTTATTTTTTGACTTGACAAATAATCTTCTGAATATTAGAATAGAACTATAAAAGAATTTTTTTTATTTCTTTTTAATATTATTAACTTTTGGTTTTTTTTTACTTGACAATTAATCTGCTGAATATTAGAATATAACTATAAAAAAATGAAAAATTTCTTTTTAATATTATTAACTCTTTCTTTTTTTATTTACTTGACAAATAATCTTCTGAATATTATTAACTCTATACTTTGTCTGTGATAAAATAAATATTAAAAATATTTTTTATATGTTTGTCCTTTTTCTTTGTTGGAATTCTAGACACAATTGTAATTGGGCCTTTTATTTGCGGATCCAGTGATGACACAAGGCAAATGCACAAAATAAATTCCGAGATAGCCGAATTGTCCGATCCAATAATTTTTGAAAATTTCAAAATCTAAGAGAAACAACTGCTACCATTGGATCTTGTTTATGATATATTTTAGTATCTTATCAATTTGTTTATCATATTAAAGCACAAAAATAAAGCTACTAAACCTACTTAACTCCATGATGCAACTTATACTAAAACAACGACACTTACTTTTTACAAATAATAAATGTTGGAAAATTAATTATTGTTCACCTACAGAAGACGACCCCAATAATAAGCTAGGTCCAAAATCAAAATAAAAGGAGAAATAGTACATTAGCGACATATGAACTAATAAAAACATCCTACACTCCACTGGTAAATTGAAACAAATTAAATAACTAGATGTATTTTTGTAGTGTGAGAAACAAGAGCTCATTCCAGGTGTCAATAGCTCCAGGCATGCACCAATGTGTGCAATCGCTTAACCCAGGGTTCCACCGGTTATCCCAGTGGGCCCCGGGATGTCCATCCGGCCTCATATCCATCATCCATGTCACATCCATCGCAGCAAACCTGACACCTTGACCTCCACCTTCGTTTCTGACCCTCTCCATTTCCTCCAGCAGCATATTCCTCATTTCCAAGTGGTTACCGCTTAACAGGCCTAAATCCAAATTGGGTCTTGTTCTATTGCAAAATCCACCTGAGTTCCAGGCCCCAACCTCATAATGTCTTGGAGAGAAGGTCCTCACCACTACTAACCTTAGATTGCTGGTACTACTGTTACTACTACTACTTGCTGTTGTATAATTATTTTTATAATTCAAGTAGTTGAGTGCAGTTCTAAATGCGTTTTGCAAAGCAAATATCAAGCCCAGTGCAGGGGTGTTTTTCTTTTGTGATTGTTCATAGATAGTACCGATCAGTTTGTTTTTCTGGTACAGGTTGAGTTGTCTTATAAACCAGTGTCCACCTGACACAACCACATAGTTGGCTTCATGCACATGGTTCACCCAATTCGGGTCCATCTCGTCTAGGTACACGTCAGTTTCAGTGACGGACCCATTAACCTTCCTGTCCTCATACCGGACAAAAAATCTCGTCCATAGATGCATCAGGGTGAAATTGTAAGTTTCAAAGTAATATTTTGTGATTTGGTTCTCTGCGTCGTTGTATGTGTTCTGAGGAGACTCAACCTGACAAATAATATATATACTACAAATTAATCTATCTGAATTCTGAATTGTACAAGTACAAAATCTGTGAGTAGTAGGTTACCTGAGAAAGCATGCAAAGAAGTGAGTCCTTGTGATTCCGAGAAACTGAGTCTCCAACAAATGCCAAATTCATCCCTCTGACAGCATTTAGAAACTCTTCCGGATCGAAACGAGGGAGATGGCATTCGTGCGGTTTCCACTTCCATTTGACAAAGTCGTGATCCTTGCCATATTTTTCACAGTTATTGGCATCCGGCATGGTCTTGCATGTCAGGTTCGTGTAAATGGTGCCTCCATAATCACGAACCCAGGTGCCATTGTATAGATCGCACGTCATTATGTCACCGTTACTACCTGCTTTAATTTCAATTGTGTTCCATATAAACTAATAAATCATTTAATTTTTCTTTAACCTTTGAAGATCAGGTTGGTTTTACCCTCTTAATGAGTTAATTAGTTCTATGATGTATATTTAATTAAGATTCCAAATCACTACTGTTTATTAATGCAAAATCAATTACAGTTTCCTATAGAAAAATTAATACATCATATATATATATATATATATATGCTAGAACTACAAAAGGTTTAACACAATGTCATAACTAGAAACTAGTATATATATATACACGTACCTGTTGCAAGGGCATGACCGGAAGTAGTACTCCGTTGCTTGCTCGGAAGAATAAAAAAGCTTGTAATGTTTGAGAAATATATGAAATAACCAAGCAATAACAAGAAGACCAATAGATGGTATATCTGCAACTTATTAATATTAGGTTTTGGATGTAATTTCATAGTTCCTAGAGGATACTTCTCATTTGCCATGCGTACGTGCAAAAGGCCTGAGAGGAGAAATAGTGGGGCTTAAGTAAATGGTGGTGTTTGTATTGGTTTGGAAATAATGGTATGAACTTTAACTTAATTATATACAACCAAGGTTTAATTGGTAATTAATTTTGAGATTTTCAAGAAGTATACATCAAAATTCCCCCTCTTAACTTATATACAGACCTTGAGAGCAAGTGCAGATAATTAACTACCTCCAAAGTCTCCTCTCTTAAATATCTCCTAAGCAACATTCACAAGTTCCATCCATAATGATATTAAAACTAGAGAAAAGGTAATGTCTCCCGGGCTACAGTCCCCCAAAAATCTCCGTATATAAAAGCCTTCATTTTTTAGCTTAGTTCTGAATCGTTTTTAACTACCACAACTGTCATAATTTAAACTGTTATAATTTCAAGTACAATATGTATGTTTACATAATTATATGTGTATGTTTACAGGATAATATGTGTATGTTTACAGGATATTATGTGTATGTTCACAGAAGGTGGTCCCCAACAGCTGTCACGCGTTTTTATGTTTACATGATTTGTTGAATTAGTTTACAGGATTTAGTATTGATGTTTAGATGATTTATTATTGATATTTATAGAATTAGTTGAAAATATCCGGAGATTTTTGGAGGACTGGAGTTGGGGGACTGTTAGCTGCTTCCTTAAAACTACTATGAAATTACAAACTATTCACAAGTCTCATCTCTTAAATATATACATTGTTGATTTAATAAACAACTATTATATATGAATTCATAAATTCATTATAATTTAAATATTTCCAAAATATCAACTTGTTTTAATTGGAATCAACATTTGTATCAACTAAAATTTAGAACACACACTCGTTTCAACTGCTAGAACTAACTAAAATTTACCAAATTCTTCTTGTTATTCTTTCTGGAAAATTAATTATTCAAATCCTTCCACTACAAACACACCATTCTAGTGCACAATATATTAAGAGTGAGTCTACGGTACTATGCATATCACGGGTTGTTACTGTACTACGGCTTTATATTTGAGTTTTTAAATCCTAACGGTCAATCTGAACCGTTCATCTTGTTCTCCATATTAATATGTGTTTGGAGACCAAATTTTATATTTTTTGAAATTATTTTACTATTTTTTTAGATACTTAGAAAATCACTTGATCTGAAAATTCTGGACCATCCAAAAACAGTGATTTTCAATAAATCTAAAAAAATAGTAAAAAAATTTCAAAAAATGTAAAATTTGGTCTCCAAACACATATTAATATGGAGAACAAGATGAACGGTTCGGATCGACCGTTAGAATTTGAAAACTCCAATATAGAGCCGTAGCACGATAACAAATCGTAATATGCATAGTACCATAGACTCACTCATATATTAAAATGCTTAATTTTTACAAAATTTATCATTGTCCGAATGATTTAAATAATTCGAACTTGAAAATATGGAGGAATTTTACCCTACCAAAAAAAATAGAAGTGAAATTTCCTGGCGACAGTTAGCAATGCCTTAACTTATTGGGAGGTGTGAAGATCTTTCCTGGTGAGTAGTAAACAAAACGGTAGATATAAATTTACGTCAATTCGAACTTCAAATTTACTACTTCCTAATTCCTATGCATTGACCAAATTTCAAGGGGGGACGTCCGACGTTGTCTTGAAAGTTGAAACCAATTAAGGCGAAATTTTGCCTCATCGATTTCTTTTCTTCACATTGTTATTAGGTTCATGGGTTTCTTCTTTTTGGTATATGTTTCTCGTTTTTCTTTGTTGGACTTCTGACACAATTGTAATTGGGCCTTTTATTTGCGGATCTAGTGATGCTGACACAAGGCAAATGCTGACAAGGAGAAATAAAAGTAAAAAAAAATGAAATAGTCAAAACGTAAGATTACTTTTAAGTTTCTTTCAAATTTCTAGAGGAATTCTTTTCAATATGACAAATGTTATTCATGCCATTAAAATTAACAGGAAATTATATGTGTTGGCCATTCAAATTAAAAATTTTTTTACTAATTTTGGTCGAAAAGTGTGTAGATATATATAGAGAGAGAGAGAGACAGGCTAATATGCTTTCGGTAGTACTTCGGCCGAAGTGCTGCCACCCCATTTTCGATTTTTCAAAATCCAAATGGTCGATCCGAACCGTTCATCTTGTTCTCCATATTAATATCTGCTTAGAGACCAAATTTTACATTTTTTGGAATTTTTTTGCTATTTATTAAGCCACTTTGAAAATCGCTGATCCAACGGTGAACTGCCAAACAGTAAAATCAGGGGTTCACCGTTGGATCAGCGATTTTCAAAGTGGCTTAATAAATAGCAAAAAAATTCCAAAAAATGTAAAATTTGGTCTCTAAGCAGATATTAATATGGAGAACAAGATGAACGGTTCGGATCGACCATTTGGATTTTGAAAAATCGAAAATGGGGTGGCAGCACTTCGGCCGAAGTGCTGCCGAAAGCATATTAGCCTGTCTCTCTCTCTATATATATATGAGGTTGGTTAATATCAAAATGTTTGTTCCTGAGCCGTGTAATAAATGCTTTAGTTTTTATATTTTCATAGTTCAAACAGTCAATCCAAACCATTCAATATTCAATCTATATTAAAGATTCCGGCTAGTATAACATTAGCGTCATATGACACTAATTTCAAAATTGATTAAATATATAGACTTAAAGCGATTAATTCAAACTGTTCAAACCAATTTACTTTATGAGTGATGCATTTATATGTAATATTTTTTTAGATTTTCAAGTTATTTTAGCATTAAATCAAGCGGTACAAATGTTGAAAAATGAATGTATTAAAATTGACTTAAATACTCACTCATTTAACCGCTTGACTTGATATTAAATAAATTCGAAAATTTGTAAATTTGCATATAAATGCACAACTAATGAAGTAAATTAGTTTGAACGGTTTGGATTCACCATTTGAAGCCAATTCAATAGATTTTAGAGTTGGTGTTATATAGGCTTAAATGATACTAATGTTATATTAGTCATGCTCTATATTAAAATGTGCTTGGAGACCAAATTTTATATATATATTTATTTATTTATTTATTTATTTATTTATTAAGTCAGTTTTTAAAATCATTGTTTTCAATAATTTAGAATTTTTTCACTGTTTATTAAAATCAGCAATTTTAAAATTGGCTTAATAACTAATATAAAAAATATAAAATTTTGTCTCCAAGCACATTTTAACATTGAGATCATATCTACCAATTGGACTTTGAAAATTTAAAAACCAATTGATTGCACCATGGCTTCGGATCAAATGTTTTGATATAAGCCAACATTTGTGTGTGGTGTGTGTATCGAGAGAGAGTCTAGCTAAATTGCTTCTAGAAGCACTTCGGCCGAAGGACTTACAGGTTAAATTTAAATTTTTTTTGTCCGAAACGTTGATCAAAGTACCTCAAAAAAATTGGTTATGTAATAACATGTAGAATACCATTTTTTAGAATTTTTGGATTTTTTTACTATTTTTTATTCTTGTCATACTTCGTCATGTCTCACCTGTTCTATTTTTATTTTTAAAGTCCGAATAGTCGATGCAAACCATTGAATATGATATCCATATTAAAATAAGTTTGGAGACTAAATTTTATAATTTTTCAAAAATTTTTACTATTTTTTAGATAAATACAAAATCAATGTTTTTGAATGGTCCAAAAATAGTAATTTTGTACCTAACTTAAAAAATAGTGAAAAAAATTCAAAAATTATAAAATTTCATCCTTAAGCATATTTAAGTATGGATATCATGTTGAACCGTTCGGATGGATTATTTCCATTTTAACAATAAAAATATTAAATATGAGATATGAAAGACATGAGTTATTGAAAAGCTCCTCTCACACACACATAACATATTCATTCATTCAATTAATACAAAAGTACACACTTGATATTTGGGCACTGACCAAGCAATGCCACAAGTAGACTATATATTATAAGGCAACTAATTATGTACATATAGTAACATGTCTCTCTACTCTCTGTAATTCGTCGTTCAAATTCCCAATCAAAACTCGCCAACGCATGCATGCTGCAAACATTAATTATTTTCTAGAAAGTCCTACAGGACGATTGTATAAGGTACTGTGCATTTATATATATTGTTCTATAATAACGTGTGGACAGAGCTCCTGCAGCTGCAGAGAAAGAAATATACATAGTCATGGTTGTTTATGTAATTATTTCTCTGTGCTGTCCAATTCATTGCTATGTCTGGTCCATTGTTCCAGTGGGATCTAACATAATTTTATTTATACAGTATCAATTTGATGCATCAAATTTGAGCATTACAATTTGTTGGATATAAGTGATCTTCGATCGTGCAAATTCTGAAAAGTACATATCAATGCTTAAGCATTTTATATATGAGAAGAGATCAAGTTACAACAATTTTTTAGTTATAACAAGTTATCATAACTATTTTTTACATTTTTGAAGTCCAAATCGTCAATCCAAACCGTTAGATGTGATCTCCACAATAAAATGTGCTTGGAGATCAAATTTTACATTTTTTTAGAATTGTTTTACTATTTATTAAGATGAGTATAAAAACTAGTCAAATTCAGACCATTGAATTTTGTATCAATCTTAATAAATAGTAAAAAAAAATCCAAAAAATATAAAATTTGATTTAGAAGCACATTTTATTGTGGAGATCATCTTGAACGGTTTGAATCAACGATTTGGACTATGAAAATATAGAAAACTGTTATGGTAACTTGTTATAACTCAAAAATTATTGTAACTTGATCTCCTCTTTATGAGGATATATATATATATAGAGAGAGAGAGAGAGAGAGACTGACTAATATGCTTTCGGCAGCACTTCGGCCGAAGTGCTGCCACCCCATTTTCGATTTTTCAAAATCCAAACAGTCGATCCGAACCGTTCATCTTGTTCTCCATATTAATATCTACTTGGAGACCAAATTTTATATTTTTCTAAATTTTTTTACGGTCCGGATCGACGTTTTGGATTTTAAAATTTCAAATTTGGACCGTATTCATATTGAGTTATATGCATACGAATGCACATTAGTCACTCTCTCTCTCGAACTATATATATATAGAGAGAGAGTAAGTCTACAATACATTGCAATGCATAGGCATTTTTGTGCAATGGATTACAAATCACCGAATTCTAAGTCCAAATGATTGATCCAAACCATTCATCTTGTTCTCCGTATTAATATGTGCTTGGAGACCAAATTTTATATTTTTTGAAAAAAATTTACTAGTTATTAAGCCACTTTGAAAATCGCTAATCCAACGGTGCCTTTTTTATTTTACTGTTACCGTTGGATCAGTGATTTTCAAAGT
The DNA here is from genome assembly GCA_033356055.1 of Carex pumila. Lineage (NCBI taxonomy): Eukaryota > Viridiplantae > Streptophyta > Magnoliopsida > Poales > Cyperaceae > Carex > Carex pumila. The sequence goes on from JARJHM010000242.1 coordinate 336,214, forward strand.
GGCTTAATAAATAGTAAAACAATTCCAAAAAATGTAAAATTTGGTCTCCAAGCACATATTAATATGGAGAACAAGATGAATGGTTTGGATCGGTCATTTAGACTATGAATCCGGTGACTTATAGTCTAATGTATAAAAATGCCTATGCATTGCAATGTATGGTAGCCTATATATATAGAGAGAGAGATGAGCTATGGTGCTTTGCAATGTATAGACTCTTTTGTACATTGAACTATAAATCACCAGATTCAAAGTTTAAATTACTGATCCAAACTGTTCATCTTGTTCTTCATATTATTGTGTTTCGAGACCAAATTTTACATTTTGTAGAAATTTTTTACTATTTTTTTAGATTTATCGAAAATCGCTATTTTTTATGGTCCAGATTTGTTTGAAAACAACGATTTTTAATAAATCTAAAAAAATAATAAAATTTGGTCTCCAAATATATATTAATATGAAAAACAATATTAACAATTTAGATTAGTTATTTGGACTTTGAATCCAGTGATTTATAGTCCAATGTATAAAAGAGTTTATACATTGCAATGCACCATAGCTCATCTCTCTCTTTATATATATATGTGTGCGTGTGCGCACGCAGAGCTCTTTTAGTGCATCTATTTGGACTGCATTTGAGATTTTTTTTTATCAAAACTAATAAATTTGCTGCCATATACTATACTACAGAAACGACACAATATCCATCTTTGAAACTATGGTTCTGAAACTCGGAATCAGAATTGAATTTTTGATGGTGGAATCAGAATCAGAAGAATTGGCCAAAATCGAATCGGTAACTCAGATTTTTTTGACAAAAGTACGAAAAAATTGATAAAAGTTTTTTGTAAAAAAACTATGTTAAGACAAAATATTACATTCAAATAATTCACTAATTATATAATGTATTACAAACATTACAAATAAAATACACTTTTATTGCCAGAAGCTATGCCAAGCTGGCTGGATCATCTCATCATCCTCTGTATTAAAATACGAATGAAAATATTATTGTATAGAGTTAAAAAATAAAAACATTAATGTAGTGTCAAATGAAAAATTTCTAGCATTCTCATGTCAACATATGGATTGTATGTACTGTTAACCCTTTGATCTGGTTTTTCTAATTTACTTAAAACCTTAACCTAGATCTATGTAAGAATTAAATAAGCACAGCGAAAACTACTTACTTTCCATCTTTATGGCCTTCCGTCTATTGTCTCTCAAGCAATATCAAAGGAATTGATGAAGATGACTTGATTGACTTGCTCGCACGCTCAACCTACAAAATTACTTGGCTAGCGAGTCCTTCCACAACTCTTGAACTCTATCTTACTTGTTTCTGTCTCACGAATTGAAGGCAGAATATCTAGTCTTTTATGGAGCAAGACGGTGGAGAATGATGATAATAATAATGATTTTAAGATTGTGGAGATCCAGCCCTTTTATAGCAGTGCAAAACTTGTGAGACAAGTTTGTCTAAATTTATCACTGCTATTATTTTAATCAATTATAATTGGTCCATTAACAATTATAATTGATTAACATTATTCTATATGTATTCCTATCCAAAACCTTATTTAAATACTAGAAAATTCTTGATTACTACTTGAATTACTAGCATCCTCATGTCATTTCTTCAATCTCTTCTTTTTTTTTTGAAATGTAAAAAAAATCCTTAAGTCCGACAAAAATTTTACTTTTTAATTTCTTCTCTCTTGAACCATCACAATTTACTTATTCCTCTTAAACAATAATTTCCTTCATCGTGTAATACACAGAGACTATGACTTCTTCATTTACAGCTTCAGTATTGCAAATGAAAGCAACAAGTGGCACACACCGTATCAAAATCTGTGGCAATTCCCTGGTGGGCCCTTTCAAGATAACATATTGCTTGTGTATTATATTATTTTAACAATATTTGATAATAAATTAAAATAAAATAAATAAAAGTAAAAAGTAAATTACAAATCTATAGATATGCTATTAAACATACTTATAGGTTAATAATCAAAATTCAAACAAAATCAGATATTGTTCAATGATGTATCAAGAATAGTTCATTTCAAAAGTAACAAGAGAGGGGCCCACATATCTCTCCTTTTAGGAAATAATCACGTGAGTGTCTATTTCTTGTCTCCAGTTAGAAATTTCCAAAAAAACCGGCCTCTTCTTAAAAATGCTCTAGCAGCTGTACTGAGCATATCTCCTGTAAAAATTATTTTTTTGGAAAATTCCAATCGTTCAAATACGTTTTGCACGAATCTCAAAGCTTAAAAAATACTGCTCCCCACGCTATCTCCAAATAGGCACCGGACACATCCGTCACGCAAAAGTTGAGATCGATATCTCAGAGGATACGCACACGAGACAGGAAGAGAGGAGGAAAACAAAATCAGATCTCATGTGGCAAAGTCCACACAACAACTGTGGTGCAATCTCAATGCTTTGGATATAATGTTTTTTCAGATCCTTCAACCACATCAAAAAAACGAAATCACTTATTTTATTTTCCTTAATTAGTTAATATTTTTCTATATATAAAAATAATCCTCTCTTCACAAATATACCCAATAGCTCCTACAATTGTTAGCAAAAATTACATTACTGGAAATAGTAATATCATTTGTTGAGTCTTATTAATTACCATTTTACTTTTAGTGATTTCAACAATAATGAAAGTGCATAAGAAATAAACAGTGTCTCAAATTCAAAAAAGAAACGACTGCTTGAGGGAAAGAAATATGCTGTTATTCATTGGGAATAGTAGGAACCTGTTATTCCGATCCAACCGTTAAAACTTTTCAAATTTCAACGAAGTTTTTGATGCATAAATTCCAACAAAGATTAACGATTGCGATCGGAATATCAAGTTCCTATTATTCCAAAAGAATAACAGCAGATATCGTTACAACAAAGTAGACACTTTTTGCGAAGGAAAAATCACATTTATGATGGTACTTCCTCGCGAAAAGTACTGTTGTAAAAAAAAAAAATGAACAATGAAAATAGTTCGTCGCAAAAAATCAATTTTTTATCCTTGCCAAAAGTTTGTCTCAAGTCGAAAATATATATATTTCCTGCTTGAGACGTGAACTCACATGAAAACAATTGAGAACCAATTTTTTTGGAAGTGCAAGATCTATTACAATAATACATCAAAACATTGCAGAAGACAAAATTCCATTGACAGGTTTCAACTTTCAATATAGAAATGGACCTGATGCACATGTACTAATCAGGGTGCACTTAAACACCTTATTTGAATGTCTTAAGTTTCTCAACAAAATCATCTATATGTTTCTCATGAGAATTCCTGTCTGTAAATATCTCCTTCAGTTGCTTTGCATTGTGACGAATAACCTTCCCCTCTTCTTCCACCATGACAAAGCGAATCACTTTTGCTACCTCTTCCCGCCTAAAATTCCCGGTTTCTTCATCTCTTGGTATAGCTACACCGATCTCATTCTCCTCCAAAATTCGAGCGTTCAACCCTTGATCAGCATATATAGGCAATTGAACCAAAGGGTGCCCGAATTGAAAGTTTTCAACTACCGAACTCCAACCGCAATGTGTCAAAAACCCTCCAACGGATGAGTGTGCTAAGACCCTCATTTGTGGAACCCATCCCGTTACAACTCCAAATTCTTTTGTTCGCTCTATGAATCCCTCCGGTAAACCATCTGGCTTCCTTAGTGCCCAGAGAAAGTGTACCTTTGACATCTCAATGCCGAGAGCAAGCTCCTGAAGAAGCTCTCCGCTCAAAGTGGCCTCACTACCGAAAGCAATGTAAAGAACGGATTCAATGCGTTGGCGATCTAACCAATCCATGACATCAAGCTCACCGACATCTGTAGTTCTCCTATTAGATGATTGTTCAATAGAAGGCGGTAAAAGACCAACCGGCATGACTTCCTTCGCATAGAGCTTGCTTAGAAGTGACAGCCATTTAGACTCGAGGCTATGGCAGCTCCTGACACAAACAAACTTGCTTCCGTTAATAACTGAAACAATCCGCTCTGTATCGCTAACACCGGATGCATTCTTCTCGCTGACACTTAAGAAAGAACGGGCCTCATGGAGGCGGAAGGCAACATTGGAAGGAAACGGGATCCAACTCGGTGGTACAGTGAAATCCTCAACTGAGGTCCGATAACCACCAACCAGTTCTGAACATGGCCCAAAGAAGACCAAGGCAGGAGCTATGAACACCGAGAAGTATGTACATGGAACACAACACTCCTCCACTATTTTAGGGAGCCAGTGATGGGTGAAGTCCATGATGACCCAATCTGGCCTTGCACTTTTATCGGCACAAGCCGATTTGAAAAAGGTGGAGAAGGGTGCTTCCAAGCCATCAAATGCCTTTTTGAGGTACTGGACTTTCTCTAATGGTATGTCTCCTGTAGCTTCGGCCGTCTCAGGTAGGTGCTCAACTGGAGGAAGCGGAAGGGAGACGAGTTGTATGCTGGGAGATAGATCAGGTTGGATTTGCACAAGCCGTTCGATGTTCCTCGGTGTGGAGATATAGGTGATGCGGTGGCCCCGTTTTGTGAGGGACTTGGAAAGTTCGAGGAGAGGAAGCATGTGGCCAAAGGCTAGCCATGGAAAGACCAAGATGTGGAGAGATTCGTCAGACATGGTGTTACAGTGATTAAATGTTAGAGATAGAGAGGTTGCACTCATGGTGCTGTTCGTAAATTTACTGTGAAGTAAGAAAACAAAATGAAACATGCATGTTCATATCTGTCAAATTTGTTAATTGTTTTTCTTTTTAATCTTCGTTGTAGCAAGTGAAATCAGATATGAACATGGAGGGGACCAGTATTAATGTGCTTGAATCTTGTCCGGGCCCAATTTTTGTTCAGTGCCTAAGGGGACCAGTATTAATGTGCTTTGATATTCGTGTATAAAAATTTGAATGGCCCAGATTTTGCACATATTTACTCAAAGTTGGAGATATCTCAGAGGATTCAAATTTGTTTCTATGAAAACTAGACATAATAATTATTTATAAAGAATGCTAATTAACTTTAATTTGAATTGAAATCCTTCAAAAATTAAACCAGATGGCAGCTGGTATAATATTTTAAAAATAAAACCGGGAAGGTGAAGGTCTTCGTGTTATCTTTTCCAATGGCATCACATGGATTGGATTGCATGCTTGAAGATTCATTCCAGTCAGAAAACATTATGGGAGAATTTCATATATACCACTCAAAAACTGTGAAATTACGTATTTATCATTCAAATTTCTATAATTACGTATTTACCATCTAAAAATATAATAACTCACATATTTACACAATTAATCAAAAAATGAGATTAATTAACTTTAATATTTTATAAAAATATAATTAATAAGTTCTTTAGTCTCTTGATCTCTTTCCCTGCCCTTCTTCTTCTGCATAAAGATTTCTCTCCTGCATTTTTGGACGTAACTTTCCCATTTATGCTCAAACTCACTCATCTCGTTTCTTCCGCTAAAACTCGCTAAGTAGAAAACTCAGATATAAGAATTCCAGCTCCAGCTTGAACATCTGAAAATAAGATAACCACTCAAATTTTTCCAATAAAATAACTCGTACTGAATTTGACACTGATATTGCAACCCGTTATTAAAGCTGTAACTAAGTTTGAAAATCTATGTTTTGTTACTAGATTAGTTTAGAATATTTATTTTTCATCTTTTATATTGGGTATAAAGGAGAACGGTTCTAAGAAATAAAATAGATGATGCTAAGTTAATCCTTAATTAATTAAATTTTTAAGAAAATTAAATATAATTAATTTAAATTTTTAGTATATTTGAAAGTTATGTTGGATAAATACGTGAGTTATTAAATTTTTAGATGGTAGATATATAATAATAAATTTTAGATGGTAAATATGTAATTTTACCGTTTTTGAGTGGTATATATGAAATTGTCCCAAACATTGTTAGTAAATCTTTTGACTTTGAGTTAGCATATTATTGTTAGCCAGCAAATCAGGGAAGAAATATTTTTTATTAGTCAGCAGATCTGAACGCACCGCTGGATCTGCTAAAATCCACAAAAATAGTTAAATAAAATAATAATTAAATAAGCAAAATAAAATAAAATACAATAATATAGCTCTCTACTTGCCCCAACCTAGAGTATTAATTTTGCCTGCCTAGAGCAGCCTATACTCTGCCCATCCGTACCCGAGCCCAGGTATAGATCGGGTAAACGAGCACACGGGTACGGGCAAAAACTGGACCGGTCACAATTTTTTTGGCAAATACCCGATCCTACCTAGACCGACCATACTCGTATCCGACCATACCTGTACCTGACCATACTCATACCTGCGTAACCCTGTACTCGTACCCGTGCCCTACCCCTATATTCGACCCACTTTAATTTAAAAATCAAAATTTAAAATTCTCACCTTCCCTCCACTTTAATTTAAAAATAAATAAATAAAACAGAAAAACATAAAATAAACCGGACCGAACTGTCCTACCTGGACCGCCTTACTCCTCAAAAGTACAACGAACACAGATATAAAACGGACAGAGTACGGTTTTTAAAAAAAATACTCAGCCCGAAATACCCGTTTATCCGTAATACTCGTGCCTCTGTCCGGATATACCTGCCCTGCCGTGCCCCTACCTGAGTTTAATCCACTACCCCAACCCAACACTCGAGACTGAAAGAGTCAAGAAAAAAGACAACAATAATTATAATTATATATAGCTTTCACGGGCACGCGGCACCTACGTGTCCCTTCAATATTTAATTATTTATACGAATGTAATGAATTATAATTATAAGGAGTGGCTATTATGAATCTGTACTTGTCGATTCAATATTTATATGTTCGTAATTTTTTTTAAAAAAATATTTATGGGTGTTCATTTCAATATTTATATATTTACTATGTTGACACTTGACATGTTTATCTTTATCTCTAATCTATATTACATGTAGCTCTCAATTTACTTCGTTTTTAAAATTTGTATGTATTGTTTCAATATTTGTGCATTCACTATTGGCACTTGATAAATAGTAAAAAAATTTCAAAAAATATAAAATTTGATCTCCAAGCACACTAGTATTGTCTCCAATTGAAGAGAGTAATGACGACTATAACACTCTAATTGAAGATCTTTGCAGCACACTAGTAGTGTCTCCATATGGTAAGAGAAGAGCATATTTGTAGCCCTAATATAACATTCCAATTGATAGTCTTTTTAGCACTCTAGTAGTGTCTCCATATAACAAGAGAAGAAAATAATGACAATCCTAATACAACACTTCAATTGAAAGTCGTTGGCACATTATAGTTATGTCTCCATATGGCAATAGAAGAGATTAGTAACTATCCTAATACAACATTTTAATTGAAGGTATTTCTATCACTCTAGCAGTGTCTCCATATAGCAAGAACAAATGGTGGTTACAACTCTAATTGAAGGTTTTTACAACAATCAAGTAATGTCTTCATATGACAAGAGAAGAGTGTAACTGCAACCATAATACAACACTGCAATTGAAGGTCTTTATAGTATACTAGGTATGTCTCCATATGACAAGAGAAAATGATAATTGCAACTCTAATATAGCACTCCATTTGAGGGTCTTTTTAGCACTCTAGTATTGTCTCCATATGACAATAGAAGGGGGTAATGACAACCCTTATATAACTCTTCAATTAATGAACTTTGGAGCACTATAGTAGTGTTTTCATATTATAAGGGAAGATGGTAGTTGCAACCATAATTTAATACTCCAATTGATGGTATTTGCAGCACTCTAATAATGTTTCCAAATAACAAGAAAAGAGGGTAGTTGTAATACTAAACGTCAATTTAAGGACTTTGTAGTATTCTATTATTGTCTCCAAATGACATAAGAAGAAGGTAGTTACAACTCTATTACAATACCTTAATTGAAGGTTCTTGCAGTACACTAGTAGTGTCTTCAAACAATAAGAGATGATAGTAGATACAACTTTAATATAACACCTCAATTGAAAGTGTTTACAACACTTCAGTGGTGTCTCTATATGATAAAAGAATATGGTAATTGCAACTATAATATAACACTTCAATTGAAGATCTTTGCAGCACACTAGTAGTGTTTCTATTGACGAGAGAAGAGATTAATTACAACCCAAATATAATACTTCAATTAAAGATTTTGGTAGCACTCTAGTTGTGTCTCTATATTCTAAGAAAAGAGAGTAGTTCCATAATACAACACTTCAATTGAAAATCTTTACAGTATACTAGTAGTGTTTCTATAGGGTAAGATAAGAGGGTAGTAACAATTCTAATACAATTGAAGATGTTTGCAGCTCTCTAGTAGTGTCTTCATAAGATAAGAGAAGAAAATAGTAACAACCCTAATACAATTATTTGTTGCATTCATACTATCATATACGACTGTATAATTATTTGTTGTCTGTAAAGCCACGTTACCTTGTCTGATATATATATATAAAAGATGGGAATATTTATTATTTTATGTACTACCACCTACCACGTCTTGTTTGTAAGAGAATTAAAGAAATAAATTCTCAACTACACAACCTAGGGATGAAAACGGAGCCGCCGAATCCAGCTAAACAGATTTGGATAGTATTTGGATACGGATCCGAATAATTTTTCCATACAAAGCATACGGCGGTTCAGAGTCCGTGAATGTAACGGATATCCGCTAGGCTTTTATTAAAAAATGTATTCATGTTGATCTTCTATGCTATAGTGTGTAAAGAGTTTTGTAATATTGATGATTGATCAAAATAATATATTAGTTATTAAATGAAATAACAGTGACAATAAGTATATTTTTATGACGGGCGAATTGAACGTCTTTCTTCATCGATCTTAATTAAAGCGAAAAGGCAGGGGCGAATTTAACGGATCCGTATCCTCCCAGGTACCTGACTCATCACAATTGAAATGGATGGCTCAGATTTAAGATGACCCAAGTCTAATTAATTTAGGCATTCAAATTCGGACCACTTAGATACGTGGTTTTACTTTTATTCTATTATGTGGCATGCTATAAATATAGGAGTTTTTAGTTCAAGTCGTGAGTTAACTTTAGATCTCAACCATGAATAAGTTAGGCCAAAAAAAATTTAGAATATATGATCAAACTAAGACCCTTTAACATTAACCTCAACCACACATCACTAAAGGAACTGAAAAAATTTCACGGTTTCTTTAGGATTGCTTAAAAGGACCGAAAAAGTTTTTCGGTTCCATTTATGAACAAAATATGGATGTAGTCTATTTAATATCCTCATATATAAATATTAAATTAATATTTCATTTACGAACAGATTATAAGAACTCAGCATCTAGAATGTAAACATATGGCTTGATTTTAAAAGGGAGATTTTCATGTCTCCCTCAAAAACTTCAAAATTACATATTTACCCTTCTAAATTTCAAAAACTCACAAATTTACCCAATTAACGAAAAAACTGAATTTAATTATATTTAATATTCTATAAAATATAATTAATTATTCCTTCCCCTTCTTCCAATACTGGATTGCTCCCTTCCCACCATTACATCTAACTCTTTTACTCCTTCGTCTTTGCACAATCCACACAACCCTTCTTCCAAATTCTAAGCACGTTGCTTTCCCGCACACAAGTTGCCTCTAACACAGTGGAGGTGTTAGCGTTGAGAGGGAGGAGGAAGGTGGAGAGATCGTTGGACTGATGGGGATGCCAGAGGTATAGCAAAAGCGACAGAAGAATAGTGGGAGGGAGAAGAGCATGAAGGAGTGGACATAGCAGGAGTGGCCAAGAAAGTCGCCGTAGTTGTCGGAGGGAAGGAGAGCGGCAGGAGAGTACGTAGTGGGCGAGTCTATTGGTGCATCATATGCATGTTGCCTATGGCGTTAAATTGAATTGATTAGTTGGTGTGTGTTTGACGGGAGAGGATATTAAACTATAGAAAAGCAAACAAAGGAAGAGCAAGGAGAAAGAGACAAGGAGAGTTGAATGGGATTGGGGATGCAATGGGTATGAATTGAACTCTGTGTAGCTTTTTTGGTATAAATGTTGACTACTCAAACTCACTGGAAGAAGGAAGAAGGGGAAGGGTATATCACTAATTATGTTGATTAATTATGTTTTATAGAATATTAAATACAATTCAATTTAGTTTTTAGTTAATTGGATAACTTTGTGAGTTTTGAAAATTTAGAAGGGTAAATATAATATTAGAAATTTTAAAGGGAGAGATATGTAATTTTGAAGTTTTTGAGGGGGATACATGAAATTCCCCCATTTTAAAAAGTTGAAGGTCGGTTAACAGATCGACCATATGGATTTACAAAAGTTGACATCTAATAACATTATAGCACTAATTTTTTAAACATGTGGTCTATTGGATTATTTAGATTTTAACTATGAAAATAGAACTGTAAATCGAAAATTAAATCATCATAATTTTTTTTGAATTAAACGAAACCAAGTACATGAAACACCAAAACTACGGCCATTTTTATTAATAACCCAAAAAAAAAGGTTTTTTTTATCAAAATAACCACAAAATCTGAGTTTTTTCAAATATAACCAAACCGCCAGGGTTGCTGGTGGTCTGCTATTTTTTTTTTTTTATAGAAATCTGATTTTTTTTCTTAATATTTTCATTTGTGAAGTTTTAGTTTTTTTTTGGTTTAGGGTATTTGGGATATTTGTCAAAAACTTAAGGACTTGGCCTTTATGTTGGTCTTCTTCTTTTTTCGGTTTTTATAATATATGTATAATATATACATATATACATACATACATACCGGCCATTTTTATTAATAACAAAAAAAAAAACATTTTTATCAAAATAACCCAAAATCCTGAGTTTAACATAACTGTAGTTTTAAAGTAGTCTAATAAGTAAAGTTCACGAATACAATTAAAGTTCAATGATACAACTGAAGTTCACCAATATTCATAACTTAGTTCAAACCAAACAGAATAAGTTCACCCAAGCAAAATAATAAGTTCATCTTTCACGACGTCGGAATAAACCCAATAGACGAGAAGATTTTCTGGTGCCAGCTGCAGATGCGGCAGTACTTGTAGACCCTTGGGTCATGTTCGGCAACGAAGATTAGAGTGTTGCAGCTTAAGAGTTTAAGCTGTGCTAAGGAGGAGATGTTCGGCTAACAAAGGCTTAGAGTAATGAAGCTTAAGTGTATAAAGATGCTAAAGAAAGGCTCTAAGGAGGCACTTTTTCTTAAGCCTATGTTTTTTTTGGCTTAAGAATTTGTTCTAAGGAAGCTTAAGAAAGGTGTTCTAAGCTTGCCTAAGGAATTGTTGTTCGGCTAGCTTAAGCAACTAAGAAAGCTAAAGCCACTCTAAGGAGGCTAAAGCCTTGTTGCCGAACATGACCTTGGCTACTAGATGATTGAGTCGCAAGAGGTGGTTGTGTTCTATCAATTGCTTCAGCAACAACTCTCGCATTTTCTCTTTCATTGTGTTCATTTAAGGCATCTGAACATAACAATAGAATTCAGTTATTAATATAATAAAATCATAAATTAATTCCAAAAAATGCTACATACCTGCCCTGCGCCTGTCAGAAACGGAACGGCGAACCTGATTTCCCGATGGCCTCCTACCACCCATCTCGTCCATGGTCATTATAGCACGTTTGTGTCAACTCCTCCCCTTCCTTATCCATCCTTCTGAAGGGAGTATTCTATCACTGACATACGCAGGCCACTAATGCTGGTTGGGATAAGAATAGAAAAATCCACCCCAAGTAGAAGCAAGGTAATCAGTACGATACATGTCAGCGACATATTGATCCTCGCAGAAGTTTCTCACTCGGCATACCGCCATCACGTGACTACAAGGTATGTGTGTTAGTTGGGGTCCTTGGCATGTACATGTCACCTCTCTTGTCTCTCGGAATTGCATTACGTACTTGAAAGCCCTCTTCACAAACTCCATAGTGCCATCTGGTCTACGGCTGGAAGGAACGTACTCATTTGGATTGTGCACTTCGAATTCTGTACCATCATTACCCATCGGGATCACGGTCATAGTTGCACCTTTGTTCATGTATTTTCTTAGTTTCTCCTCCACCCTTGTTGAAAATGATTGGTTCATCCTTATTAATTCTGCGGCCTTAGCACACCGTTCCTGAAACCAGGTATTTAACTTGTAGAAAGTGTCTTCTACAACTGTAGCCACAGGCAATGTCCGGCTCTCCTTGAAGACTGCATTTAGCGATTCAGAACTGTTGGTGGTCATAATTCCCCAACGGTAACCTCCATCACGTGCTTGATATATTTTCTCATATGCTGGTGGCTCTTGGACATCTCTGGGATTATTTTTGCCCACTTTCATTAAGTAGAGATTTGCTTTCGGCATATACTACATATAAATAAGGAAATGAAATAATATAAGTAAAGAATTAAAATAAAAATATGTCCACAAAGTACAATAAGACATGTAAACAATTAACAAACACATACCTTTGCAAATTCTCTACTCATCTCTTCCACCCTTCTCGGCTTCTTTTTTTTGCAATTACGTCTGAATGTTTCTAGGACCCATGTATCGTGTCCGGTTGCCTTGCTAAGGTTCTCTGCAACGTGTTGCATACACAACCTGTGCACACACTCGCCAGTGTGTGTTGACCAACTGTATTCTTCATGATCAAAAACATATTTTATTCCTTTGTGCTGGTTTGATATTACAAAGAAAAACTTTGTTGGCCCAACCACCCGTCTTCTTAAAAACTACATAAAGAATCTCCAGTTCTCACCATCCTCTTTCTGAACAATTGCAAACGCCAAAGGCAACAGCTGGTTCTCAGCATCATATGCACATGCTATCAGTAGCCTCCCCTCGTAACGGCCAGACATGAAGCATGCATCAATGCTGATAACGGGTTTGATGAATGACACAGCTTGGATACAAAGACCAAAAGCCCATGCTATGCCCTTGAATTGTTGAACTCCCTCTATTAGTACTCCATTCTTGTCATAAATGGGGCCATGCCACCGCTGAAATACAGTGCTGGGATTTGTACTTGCCATAGCCTGGAGCAATGGTGCCAGATAGTCATATGAATCCTTCCAACTACTGAATATTTTGCAAATCGCAAGTTCATGACCTCTCCACAACCTGTTATATTTTGGGATTACATGTATGTATTTGTGTCTGACGGCCATAGCCACCGCCTTGATGCTCATCGATGGGTCCAACTTAATGTCTGCCTCATTTGCATCGGCAATTAGTGATGCTGTCAGATTTGAATGGTCTGTCCTTATGGACGCAGACTTGCATGTATGAGGTGGTTCACACTTTTTAATTATCCATGCTTCCCCCGAACCCGCAGGGGTTGCATAAAGGCGAAACTCGCAACGAGGGGCATTTTTGCATATCACAACCAATCTTTTTGATTCCCTTCTTTCTAATATACATTCCCAATTGCTGTGAACATGAGTCTCATGGATTTTCTTTACAAGTTCATCTATGTTGGTATAGACTTGCCCTGGGGCAAGTTCACGATTGTATACAACAGGAGGACCAAAGAAACTAATGTCAGCCTCTTCAAATGCTATGGTATCGTTGAATGTGGTGACAGGATGCCTATTCCCCCGACCCCTGATTGAGAATTTTTCTTCCCTGGACAAACCTGGTACATTTGCATCACCATCTGATAAGTCATCAGATTCCCAAATTCCTTGGTATTCATCTTCAGTTTCCATTTCTCTTTCCGATATGGCATCAATAGCATCAACATCAATATTAGTATCATTTCGATTAACGGATAACTGTATCGGTACTGACTCTGGTATAGCTGGAAATGTAGGGATTATGGGTGCCTGTCTAGGTGGTGGTGATGGGGGTACAACTTCAGTAAACTCACGGGAGTTATGGTACCCCGGGTTGTCATAACAGGGACTGTGGTACCCCTGGTTGTCATGAGGGGAATGGTGGTACCCTTGGTTGTCATGAGTGGAGTGGTGGTACCCCTGGTTGTCATGAGGGGAGTGGTGGTACCCCTGGGTGTCATGAGGGGAGTGGTGGTACCCCTGGTTGTCATAAGCAGAATTGTCATAACCTGAAGGTCCAGTAGGGGGAGCCCCAGAAGGTCCATCCCCAGCCGCACTAAAAGGTCTAGCCCTAGCCTGGGGAACCCTCCTGGAATATAACTCTATTATCGCGACCCCCCTAGACTCAAATTGTTGGTACACAGCCTTCCACAACTCCTCATCTGTTATAGGAAAACTCACAAAGTAAGGTCTACCCCCCCCCCCCCCAGCTCGTTGTGTGTCAATTCGGGTAGCCAAATCTAAGTCATACCGGTTGGGATTTACACCAGTCTTTTCGTATACTAGTTGCTTAAGTTCAATAAATGTGGTTCTTTCATTAACCTGCAAGCCGAATGAAGCATCTTTCGAGTAATACACACCATCTACACCCTTAGTTAGCTTACCGCCCACGTATAGTGCAACCAGCATTTTTTCCTTCACAAACTACATTTAAAAAAAAAATTCATAAGAATTACAGTATAATAGATTCATCCTTTTTTTCAATTTAAAAGTTAATTATAATATTAATTAAAGACTAATTTATAGTATTTACAGACTGCGGGTATAATAATTATTAATTAAAAATTAAATAGAAAATAATTAAATAAAAAATAAAATACCTGCAGCAATCGCTTCTAAATCGTCTAAAATCGCTTCAAAATCGCTCTCTCTTTCTTCTTTGTGGTTTAACAAATGAATACAGTGCGTGCTGGAGAGAGAAAGCGTGTAAGACAGCTAGTGGACCGCCAGGGATACCAGCGGTCTGGTCTGCATAAAAAATTAGATTTCTAAAAAAAAAGAAAAAAAAAGAATAGCAGACCGCTAGGGATCCTGGTGGTCCGCTATAGAAGTGGACCGCCAGCAACCCTGGCGGTTTGGTTATATTTGAAAAAACTCAGATTTTGTGGTTATTTTGATAAAAGAACCTTTTTTTTGGGTTATTAATAAAAATGGCCGCCAAAACTATTTTACTTAAAATTAATAACAGGAAAATTACAATTTTATTAAAAGTCACACCAAATTAACTACACATAACATTTGCTTGCCACTCAGTAGGTAAAACCTGAATTATGTAATTTCTCTTTAGTGATATTGTCTAACTTCATAGCCATCTCAGGTGTCATGTGGTTTTGCCAATCTCCCACAACAGCTTTTCTGAAGAAATAATTATTTTGTACATTACCAACCCCCCCATTTTTGTTAACGTCGAGATCTTTAAGTTTATTAAAGCTACAAAACTCGACAATCTCTTCCACTAGACCATTTTTTATCTCCTCCTCTGAGAAGGGGCATCCAATGAAATTTGCTATCTTCATCACACCACTGACCGGATCCTTCATCATTTCCTCATACTTCAGGAACAAAATTTTTGCGCAAGGATGCAAACTGTTCATGTAATATTCATGAACGTGATCCCAAAGAGGACCAAAGGGCATTTCACCATCACAAAATAATTCAAAGGCTTTAGTAAAATGAAATGATTTGTTGTTGAACCCTTCATTTCTTGTGATCATGTGCCAAAGAGAGACTATCACATCTTTTGGCTCCCTACAAATATAAATGATTCGACATCTTGATGTCTTGATGCTCTCTGGGAGTATTGAGTATGGAAAATGAGTTCCAAGAATTCTAGGAGAAGGAAGGGTTTCCAGATACTGTTCATCTTGTGTAGCATAGCTTTGTTCAGTAATTGGAACACAATCATGTGGATTGAGTTTAAGCAAAGGGTGAGACGAGAAAGCATACTTGTTTCGGTGCATTATAGTGAAAGTGAGGGCTTTGAGCCAAGTGGTGCCGGACTTCATAAAACTTGCCACGATTACATCACCGGGGCGAGATTGGAATGTCTCCTCCATCGCCATAATACCTGGAAGTAGCCCCTCTGGTAGCCAAAAGCCTTTGTAATTTCGCAACCAAGACATCAGCCACCCTTCTCGTTTTTCGAATTTCAAAATTATTGATTTGTATTTACAATCTGTTTCTTCAATACTTGGAATGCTCTTGAGGGGTTGACGAGACCTCAGTATTGTACACTTTTCTGCTAGCTCATTCTTCACGGGATTATTGCAATTGGAAGTGAAGGTGGAATTAGTGCTAAGAGAAGGATTGTCCATGGGGATAAGGGAACGTCTCTTTTCTACATTCTAGATGTTTGGTTCCAATGAATAGGCTTATAAAAGTAGCAGCACAAAATAGTAGCAATACCAACCCCCACATCATGTGGGCCACATGCAATTATATAAAATTATATTCTTCAAGTAATACATTTCGAAATAATAATGGAAGGTTAGACATGGAACTATTGCAAGGTCTTGACATTTACCGTCTTCTTTTTCAAGAAAATAATATAATACACATGTAGTGATTAGGCTATTGTGTAATGCTCATTGTACATGGGTCTAACACTAGACGACTTAATTATGACCGACATCAATATAATAACATACACGATGAATTCAAATGATTTTTGAAACATTTTTAATAAAAATTAAATCCATGACACAGCATAAAAGAAATTCTCGAAATATAACACAAACGCATGTTCTTGCGGTTTTCTACTATTAAAAATGTAACCATAACTTGCGTTTTACTTTGATCTAGTTACCTGACATTTTTTCTTGTAATTGTTTTCTATGTAAAAAAAGTATGCATTATTTCTCGTTGAAAAAAAAAAAGAAACACCGCGTATGAAATAAAACCAATTGTAGGAGAGTCCTGCCCAACTCAACTACTACCCACAGAAATGAGAAATGAGATTAAAAGAGAGATGGGCTACGGTAAGTTGTGAAGTAAAATGCGTTTCTACTTCACGCCGTATTTTTATTATGAAAGTCCAAACGACCGATCTGAACCGTTAGATGTTTAATCCATATTAAAATGTGTTTGGAGACCAAATTTTACATTTTTTGAAATTTTTTTACTATTTATTAAGCATTTTTTTAAATTGCTGTTTTGCTGTGAACAGTAAAAAACAGTAAAATTTTATGGACCATCAGATCAGCAAGTTTCAAAATTGCTTAATAAATAGTACAATAATTCCAAAAATGTAAAATTTTGTCTCCAAGCACATTTCAATATGGAGAACAAGATGAACGGTTCGGATCGATATTTTAAGCTTTAAAATCACAAAATATGAATGTAGAGTAAAATAAGCGTTTTATTTCGTAAGTCAGCGTAACCTATTTCATAAAAATATATCATATTAATTCCTTGCAACGGATAGAATCCTTATCTCAATTCACTTACAAATGATTACATAATCAATCCCAAAAGAAAACATAATTACACAACTTTCTATAAAGTTGACTTTAATAAGGAAGGGACGATGGTTTGATTCCTCAAAGCTGGTAGATAGGATAAGAGCGAAATATTCTAGCATTAAAAATTTTGGCATGACACAAGAGGACAAAGTACAAAATTGCCAAGGGCCAGGCCTATATCATATTCCTTGTCGTGAATAGAATCCTTATCTCAATCCACCTACAAATGATTACATAATTTATCACAAAAGAAAACATAATTATACAACTTTCTATAAAGTTGACTTTCACAAGGAAGGGGAGATGGTTTGATTCCTCAAAGCTGGTAGAAAGGTTTTTGATAAAAATATACTGCATCAACAAGAGTAGGCTTACTGTTGTGTATGTATGTATGTATGTATCTAGAGAAAGAGAGTAAGGCGACTATACATTGCAATGCATAAACATTTTTGTGCATTAAATTATAAATTACCAAATTTTAATCTAAATAACCGATTCAAACCGTTCATCTTGTTCTCCATATTAATATGTACTTGGAAATAAAATTTTATATTTTTGAATTTTGTTTATTATTTATTAAGCTACTTTGAAAATCGTTGATCTAACGGTAACAGTAAAATCAAAAGGCACCGTTGGATCAATGATTTTCAAAGAGGCTGAATAAATGGTAAAAAATTTCAAAAAATATAAAATTTGGTCTCCAAACACATATTAATATTGAGAACAAGATTAACGGTTTGGATCGGTTATTTGGACTTTGCATCCGGTGATTTATAGTCCAATGCACAAAGATGCATATGAATTGCAAAGTATGGTAGTTTTACTCTATATATACATACAGAGAGAGAGAGAGATGGGTTATGGTGCATTGGACCATAAATCACCGATTCAAAGTCCAAATGACCGATCCAAACCGTTCATCTTGTTCTCCATATTAATATGTGCTTGGAGACCAAATTTTATATTTTTTGGAATTTTTTTACTATTTATTAAGCCACTTTGAAAATCGCTGATGCGGTGGTCCAGAAACTTTTACTGTTTTACTGTTTATCCAGATTTTCAGATTTTCAATAAATCTAAAAAAATAGTAAAAAAAAATTCAAAAAATGTAAAATTTGGTTTCCAAGCACATATTAATATGGAGAACAAGATGAACGGCTTGAATCGGTCATTTGGACTTTGAATCTATGATTTATGATCCAATGCATAAGGGTGTCTATGCATTGCAATGCACCATAGCCCCCATCTCTCTCTCTCTATATATATATAATAGCCTTACTTTAGATATATATATTGCTGGTGAACTCCAAACTATGGAGCTTGTTAAGGCCGCATATGCGGTCCGAATATGCGGCCATGTAGTCCTTCCATGTGGTTTTGATAATTTGATTGTATTTTAATTAAAATTTATGTGAAAAAGTCAAAAAATTATTGTGGTTATGTCATTATGTGAAAATAAATTCAAATATATGAATATATATATATATATACACGTGAATTTTTATTTTCAAATCTGCATAAATAAATCCGCATATGCGTCCGCATACCGTATATGCGGTATGCAATGACCTTCCGCATGCATGAATAAAACCGCATTTTAAAACATTGTACATAGTTATGATGAGGTACCAAACATGTTGAAAACATATAAATCTTTGATGAAAGCATATCCAATATCTTAAAATTCTACAGCAGATGGTGTATACTTCTTGATTTTTTTTAGGGGGAATTTCATATATATCCCTCAAAAGTTTCAATATTACGTATTTATCCCTCCAAAATTAATAATTACATATTTATCCTTGAAAATCGTACAAACTCACATATTTGTCCAATCTAACTCTATAAGATATCAAATATCTCTCTCACCTCTCTCTCCAAACACACGAAATCACATATTTCTCCCCATCTAACCTAGTCGCCCCCTCTTGTAGATTTCTGCTGCCCCTCGCTGCTTTAATTT
This sequence comes from Carex pumila, assembly GCA_033356055.1. Lineage (NCBI taxonomy): Eukaryota > Viridiplantae > Streptophyta > Magnoliopsida > Poales > Cyperaceae > Carex > Carex pumila. The sequence continues at coordinate 355,482 of JARJHM010000242.1, forward strand.
TTCATTTTCGTTTGGAGAGAGATTCGAGAGGTTTGGCATTTCAGAGAGAAGAGAACTTAGACGGACTAAAGAGACAAAAACGAAGAGCGTAATAGTTTGTATTATTAATTAATACTGTAAAATAATTTTTAATTTTTTTTAAATATTATTTAATTATTTTTGAAAATATTTGATATGTTATAGAGTTAGATTGGATAAATATGTGAGTTTGTATCATTTTTAAGGATAAATATGTAATTATTGATTTTGGGGGTATAAATATGTAATATTGAAACTTTTGAGGGATATACATGAAATTGCCCCTTTTTTTATTTTAAGCAAGGACTATGTTACAACCATTACAATAATAAAATGCTTGAAGGATTCAGCAAGCACTGTTATTGGGCCACCAAATTAGGTCCATGATAATTGTAAAGGTAACAATCAACTATAAAAATTTCAAATAGCGCTAAATTTAAAAATACAGATATACATGCCACAGTGAAAAATATTTGGATTGATTGCCTCAGGATGCTACTGTTCTGGTAGTGTCTGATGAGGTTTGGATGGAGATGTAATTAAATATTTCAGTATATGAAATGGACATTAGCCTTTAAAAAAAAAATAGAGAAGCAACAATAAGCTGCTTCAGTTCTTTTTGTGAGTGTTATTACTAGCTATTTGTGCTGCTGTGTTTGATTACGACTGTTGGATATGTAATAATTAAGGATATAAGGAGTAGATTGTAAGGTTTTATTTTTATGTAGTACTTCAATTAAAACTTCCACAGATTGGTACCAGAGAGGTTTGGACCAATTTGTGATATCCAAGTTTCAACTAATGAAAACTGGTCAGGATTTACCTCACATCAATAGAAAAAAAAAAAAAAAAAAAAATTGAAGGGCCTCTTTCCATATCCCGAATTTCTCAAAATTTAAATTAGCTCCTCATGAATTCTTATTGTGCAACCAACAAAAAGTGAAGATTATGAAGAAAAACAAGCCCATTGTTTCATCAAGTTACCTTAGTCCTTCTCTCTCGTGATATATAATATTTAATATTGTACCAATATCATATAGCATACACATCAAAATATAAGGTCTTTAAAATGGATGTAAAATATCAATAAATTTACAAGTTCATATTTATATTGAATTTTCACAAGTACAACCATTCAATTCCTGTCGGTAGGGTCGGAGGAATTATCTACAATAGCTGCATATCTATCAATAGCATTATTTATATATTTCGAAATTAAGAAACACCTGATACATTCAATTGAAGTCCAATTTGGGCTCTCTTGGAACGAATTGAATATATAAGCCTTCTGAAACTTTTAGTCCAAGAGTACGTGTAATAGTGCCGCTAATTATCTTCCACCTGTGAAGTATATAGAGCAGTAAACCTGATTATATTTTAAGTTCTATAGTTAACTGTGTAAAGCAATCCAATTAATTACTGTCAGAATAGGCACCATGACACGATTGGATATCTACACGATCTTTAGATGAAGAAAGTAATATTATTTGAGCAATCATATATGTTGATATCGGCATTCGGCAACAACATGAAAAGGCAATTGGTATTACCTTATATGTCGCTGCTTCCTAATTGATAGACATTGCAATTATTACTTTCTATGTTTTGATAAAAAGAGGATATATGATATGAGAGTGTGCTCCTCATGAATTGAGGATCCGAAAAATTACTATGTAATTCAATTCTGAATTAATAAAACAAAGGGAGGAAAGGGAGCTTCATGGAATGATTGTGTCTTATACAATTATATTATTTTTGTCAATTACTCATGATAAACAGCTAAAGTACAATTAGCCTTAGTTCCCACATCCCAGAACATGTCAAAACCGGTTGTCTTCCTTTATATTTGAACTTAATTACTAGTAATATTACTTACTTCAAAACTGTTTAATTAATAATTAAGCACAAATAAACACTACGTAAATCGAAGTTTAAATTACATATGCACGTCATCTTATAGTCAGGGAAAAGTACCTATAATTTGTAATCAAGCGATGGAAAAAGATGGACATGAAAAGCATGGTATAATCAGCTCCAACACAAAAACGCATTCCACTTCCAAATGCTATGAAATTCTTGGATCCACGAGCAGATTCCGTTATATCCTAAGCACAGACAAATAACATTTTAGCCATTTGTAAAACTAAAGGTATATACTTCAATTGCTATAGAGTATTAATTTGTTCTTGTTCTTTCATTATGTAAACTTGACTGACAAATGGTGATAATGAATTTTAAAGGATTTTATATTATATCGCCCGATACTAATGCAAAGTCAGCGAAAATGTAAAAAAATTATTTAAGTAGGCAACCTGACCAAAACTAAAATAATTGATTAATTTTTACAAGAGAATTGTAAGACCTACACACACGCCAATAATAAAGGCTTAGTGCATGAGACCTAAAAAAGTTCTATCCCGCATGTTGTATGATTATTTGTGATATCTGATGAATTGAAAAGGTGAAGCTCATAATTTCAAAACCTTCCATCTTGATGGTTTGAACGAATGAGGGTCTTCATATATTTCAGGATTAAGATGAATGGCTAGAGAGCACACCATTACTTGCCATCCCTTTGGAATTGTATAGCCTGTTGTTTTTCAAGTTTCAACTCTCAGAAAAAGGAGAAACATTATTAATATATGGAACATATAAAAGTATGAACTACATATTAACCACTGTTCATGTCTTGGCCATTACTTGCCCAATCATTATGTTTAGCATTTTGCAATATAATTGAAGTGTTTAGTTAGGTTATAATGGAAGAAACCTTTATACTCAACGTCCTCCATAGTTTTTCTGAACACTACTGGAGCAAAGTTTCCCAGCCTAAGTATTTCCTTAATGACCTGCAACCAAAGACGAAACAAATTTGGAATTTTGAATAATACAATAAATGATACAAATACGAGAAGTTTTCCATCAAGACAAATTACAAGAAACTTTAATATAAAATATACATATAAGCCCAATAAAAATTTGAAACTTACACTTCTCCAGGTTGATACCGGGTAGATAATTGCCGTTACAAGGTAACAGGACATTATGTTTTTATTACGTTCTGTGTTTTCTGTCATATACTGCGGTTTTTGTGCGTATGATGCTTTTGGCTGCTTTATTTCTGTTGAGAGAGACTTAAAAACCTCGCCGTTTCTTTCAATATAATGTCCAAAAAAGCTTAAGGTGAACATCCAGCCACAAAACAGTAAAACAATGTTATCAGAACTGGACCAGACGTTAACCCGAGGAAGCTTTGGGTCAACAATTTACTAGTTGAACCGGTGGATCAATCAGTTCAACGATTGGTTTTTTAAAACATATATAACTCTATAACTTATTATCCAAAAATTAAGTTATTTATTTTTACGTCTAAGTATGCATTTGATTGAATAAAACATATAGATAACAAAGAGTAACATTTTTAATACAACATGGAAAATACAAAAAATAAATACAAGTACATAAAAATTTGTATATTATGTAGAACTAAATTCTTTAGAGTAGTTAAAACATTCAAGGTCTTATGTACAAACTTCCTAACACAAAGAAACTACTAATTTGCTTCATATATTTGTGCCTTTGCCATGTGGTCACATGGGGTCGAATCCCCTAAAGTAGCCCAACTTTTGGATTTTTGATCGAGACTATCCGATTTGAATTCATCGCTCAAGATCATCTCGGGATTTGGATTCTGTACTCGGGATGTGTGCGCTCCACTTCGGATGGATTGTTGTGAATTCAAATCAGACGGTCCGGATCTAAAACCAAAAAATCGAGATATTTCACTGGACAGGAAAAAAGGAGAACCTAGCTAGTTGCTACACATTCCTTGTTAGTCTATCTCCCTCTCTCATTTAATGCACAAAAAGTGCACTTTATAAGAAACATAATTAATATGTTTGAAACCCGGTTTTGTGGAAAAACGAGCTGGCGGTTTTTTCTATCAAGAATCCGTCTTGTAACTAGGGGTGCAAACGGATCGGATAGTGCTCAATCCATATCCGTATCTGTATTTCTTTTCAGATACGGATACGGATTGGATATTAAACGGATACAGATATGGATCGGATATTTTCAGATACGAGTACATATATGGATACAATTCGGATTTCTAATTCAAAATATATATCTAATTAACTTGTTACACCATTACAAAATATATATCTAATTAACTAAAATTCACCAACATAAATATAACTTTTATTAAAAATACCAACACAAAAAATCATCTTTAAAGATATTCTAATACAAAAGATAAATAGACACAAAAAAAATTCTCTCAAGTCTTAACATATCCAGATATCCGAAAAATTAAAATATCCAGATCCGGATAATTATCCGTATCCGTATCCGTATCCGATTCTGAAACTCAACCCGTATCCATATCCGAATCCGCATAAAAAAAATCCATATCCGCAACTATCCGTATCCGAATATCCGAATCTGCAAAAATTCACATACGGATCTGAATTCGGATGGATAATATCCGACCCGTTTACACCCCTACTTGTAACCCGTTTTTAATGGTTCCGCAGCTGAAACAATATTCTAAATGAACCAAACGGTAAAAGGAGGGGATGATTTTTTTAAGTTTAACTGCCTATCCGTTTCAGTTTGATAACACTGAGTAAAACATTGTGAAATTCTTATTGTACATTTTCTGGTTGCATTCTAAAATATTTTCAGAAAGCTATTTCCTTTTGTGGTGCATTAATTGTTTCCTTTCGAGCATAATTTTTTATCTCTCTCGAATTTATTTGGTTGTTTCCTTTTGTGTTTTTGTGTTGTGCATTTATTGCTGAAGATATGAGAAGAAAAATGTTGACGGGCGAATTTGACATAAATAGATAAAAGGTTCCGTCAACTCTCAAGTCTGAATAATCAAAATCGTGCTTTTAAAATAGCATTATCATTTCAATAATTCAAATTTATGTCATCTAGTCAAACCGATCTTCAACAGATGGAACATGAAAATGGCCTGCGGGATTTAGACCCCTACGATTTTTTTATTTTATAAATTTTAATTAAACATTTATTTATTTAAAGAAAAAAAAAGTCTCATTCTGTTGAATATTTGTTTTATTATATTCGGCCCCTGCTATAATTAGTTTCTAATTCTGTCTTGATTAAATTTTCTCAAACACTGCACACAAATACAGTCTTCGACCAAGATATTTTTATTATTATTACTATTATAATTAAAGGGTACTTGTACACCATTGTATCTTTTAGGCGTTATTCTTGAGAATTGAACCTGAGTCTCTCACAAAAGAGACAATGGCTTGTGCCACTACATTGAGTCCACAATTCTTATTATCTAAGTACTAGTGCCACTACACTAAGTCTTCAACCTAGTTTAGGTTCTAATTAACAAAGTACTTGTTGGAGTGTAAAAGAAAATGAACAAATAGGCATTGTATAAGATTAGAAATAGTGACAACCTGAGACGTGAATATCATTGATTTGTAGTCTTCCCATGTGACAGTACTAGAATCCTCTCGCTCTTCCATTTTCTTCAAAATCTTTTCATGTTCTTCCTATAAATTGGACAAAAATGTAAATGACTATAGTAGGATGGTCATTCACTCCTACTAAACCTGACAGAGCTAGCTTGGTGACTGGTCAAAGACAATGTAACTAATTCTTAAGTAGTTGTTAGAAGAATAGTTAGCTAGCTAGGAAACTATAATATGTTCTAGATGGTAATTTAATACGAGTAGATGTAACAGTTGTAAGATATGAGGAAATAATGAAAATAACTTCTCGATGAACAGTGGTAAGATATGAGCAGTTTGGATAAATGTTAGAGATTATAATTAACCTCCAACTTCTCGATGACTTGAGGTTGATCAGATAGAAGCTTGAAAGCTAAGGTGATTGCATAAGAAGTGGCCTCAAACCCTGCCAAGAATAATCCAAAGACCAAATCCAGAGCAATCGACTCGGTAATGATAGATTCTTTATTAGTCAGCTCTTCTACCAATTTGTCCCAGAAGTCCCCATATCGCACTTGAGGAGAGCTCATCCTCTTATTTAGTGTATTTTTCAGAGTCTCAGTCACAACCCTTCGTGCCTGAGTTAAAATAGTTTGCGTTAGTTAATTATCTGTTGACTTGGATGGTAATTTTATTTTTTTTGTGCTTTATCACCTCCATATTAACAATTTTAATGTCATGATTAGAAATTTTTGTTTTTTACATATCAATAAGATTTAAAATTTCCAAAGAGACGGCTAATCATCATCATGATATATTACGCAACTTCCAGAAGCATAACTCCTGTAAAATTTATATTTAATTTTAATACAAAGATATGGAGGTAGCATTACAAGTAATTAAATTATAGCTGTTATTTTAGGAATACATAGTTAATGTTAGCTATTGTAATTTACTTGATGGATAGATTTAAGAAGAATTAACACACACACACACACAGATATATATATATGCCTATACCTTCAAACTCCTGTAGAATGGTGTTCCGGGGATGTAAACTGGGAAAGAGAAGAACCCTTGGCTAAAGGCGAAGAGATTCTTTCTTAGCTTATCAAGTGTGCTTGATGATTCTTGAAAGCCCAAAATTTTGGTGCCCATCAAATTAAATAACGTCTGAGTTTGTCAAAAGTATATATATATACATAAATACATAAAAACATATAGAGATGGTGCTTGATATTTGTTTTGAAAAATTATATATATACTAGATATACGATAATAAAAATAATATTTAGACTTATATACAGTAGTGATGGCTTCTTTGAGCTCAACAGAAGGCAGCTGAGACCACGAGGCGAGACTATCACTTGCAGCTTTCGCAAAGTCACTGATAAGCACTTCCTTAAGCTTCTGGCGGCCAATGTACTCAAGCATCATCTTCTTCAGGTACTTGAAAACCAATCCGTGCTGCTCTTGAATGCCATTCTCGCCTACTATCTTATTGAAGACATAGGGATAATTGCTCTTAAAAAGTTTCCCTTCTTGCTGGAACACCATTTGGATGAACTCCTCGTCTGCCGTGACCAACGTGGGCCGCCCCAGCAAACTTGTCTTGAATATCGTACCATATCTAATTTGAAAAATAGGACCCACAATAAATGATATGGAAAATGAGTTAAGAGTGCTACATCCATTGACCAACAATTTTATCTTCGTAATAACACCTTTACTCCATTTTTATTTGTCTCCACACCACGATCGAGTTACATACAGAACATTAATTTCCTCTAATTTGTAGTAGCTAATGGCGTGATCATGTGGACATTTATGTTGATGACAGAGTACACATCTGCTTTTTACCTCAATTTGGAATTTTTTTACTATTTATTAAGCTAGTTTGAAAACCGTTGTTTTCAATACTGCAGAAATTTACTGAAAACAGCAGTTTTCAAACCATCTTAATAAATAGTAAAAATATTCCAAAAAATGTAAAATTTGGTCTCCAAGTAGATTATAATATAGATTAAACATCTAACGTCTGGATTTCTTGTTTGAATATCACACGACTAAATATAGCATCGGCAGCACTTGGCTAAACTGCTGCCGGCAGCAATTTAACCGGACTTTATATATATATATATAGGAGGGATGAAGTTACAACAAGTATTTTCCACATTTTCAAAGTCCAAATTGTCGATTCAAACCATTACATGTGATCTCTACAACAAAAATTTTCTTGGAGACCAAATTTTAAATTTTTTAGAATTCTTTTACTATTTGTTAAGATGGGTACAAAATTCAATGATTTGAATTTAACTAGTTTTTGTATCCATCTTAATAAATAGTAAATAAATTCCAAAAAATTTAAATTTGGTCTCCAGGCACATTTTTTTGTAGAGATCACATCTAACGGTTTAGATCGACGATTTGGACTTTGAAAATATAGAAAATGCTTGTTGTAACTTGATCCCTCCTCTAGATATATATATATATATATGGACTACCTAATTTGTTGCCAGCATCATTTTGGCGAGATGCTTATGGGATTATATTAGCATATTTGATGGTCAAACAACAAATCCAAACCATTACATTTTCAACCTATATTAAAATCTTCTTAGAGACCAACTTTGCAATTTTTGAAATTTTTTTAGTATTTATTAAGTTGGTTTGAAAACGTTGTTTTTATTAAACTTTTGAAGCATTGAAAACAGCGGTTTTCAAACCAGCATAATAAATAGTAAAAAATTTCAAAAAAATGTAAAATTTGGTCTACAAGAAGATTTTAATATAGATTGAACACTAATAGTTTGGATTTATTATTTGAATATCAAATACTAAAACATGGCCCTGTAAGCACCATGGTCAAAGTGCTTCCGGTAGCAAATTAGTCAGACTATATATATATATATATATATATATAGAGAGAGAGAGAGAGAGAGAGAGAGATGGGCTATGGTGCATTGCAATGCATGGAGGGATTTGTGTATTGAACCATAAATCTAAAATTCAAAATTCAAATGGCCGATCCAAACCATTCATCTTGTTCTCCATATTAATATGTGCTTGGAGACCAAATTTTATATTTTTCTGAATTTGTTTACTATTTATTAAGTATTTTACAAAATTGTTGATCCAATGGTGGCTGCTGATTTTACTGTTTCGTTAAGCCACCATTGGATCAACAATTTTTGAAAATACTTAATAAATAGTAAAAAAATTCAGAAAAATGTAAAATTTGGTCTCCAAGCACATATTAATATAGAGAACAAGATGAACGGTTTGGATTGACCATTTGAATTTTGAATTTTAAATTTATGGTCCAATGCACTAACCCCTCCAAGCATTGCAATGCACCATAGCTTATCTATGGTGCATTGCAATGCATGAACCCCCTTATGCATTGCACTATAAATCATGGATTTAAAGTCCAAACAACCGATCCGAACCATCAATCTTGTTCTTCGTATTAATATGTGCTTGGGGACCAAATTTTACATTTTTTGAAATTTTTTAACTATTTATTAAGTAATTTTGAAAGTCGCTAATCTGATGGTCCAGAAATTTTACTTTTTTACTGTTCACAGCAAAACAAAAATTTTAAAAAATGCTTAATAAATAGTAAAAGAATTCCAAAAAATGTAAAATTTGGTCTCCAAGTACATTTCAATATGGATTAAACATCCAACGGTTCAGATCAGTCGCTTGGATTTTAAATCCATGATTTATAGTGCAATGCATAAGAGGGTTCATGTATTGCAATGCACCATAGCCCATCTCTGTCTCTCTCTCTCTCTCTATATATATATATGTACATATACATATCTAGATATGTATATGTACGTATGTATATGTACGTATGTATATGTACGTATATATATGTATATCTGTATATACATATGTACATGTATATACATGTATATGTACAGAAATTTTTATTGCTTTTTACTGTTTATTGCAAAATAACAGTTTTCAAAATTTCTTAATAAATAATAAAAGAATTCAAAAAATATATAAAATTTGGTCTCCAAGCACATTTCAATATGGAGATCACATCTAATAGTTCAGATCGATCATTTGAACTTTCAAAATGAAAATACGGCGTGAAGTAGAAACGTGTTTTACTTCGCAACTCACCATAGCCCAACTCTCTCTCTCTCTCTCTCTCTCTATATATATATATATATAGAGTAAGGCTACACTACTTCACGAATTAAACATGTTGTTTTAATTCGCGCTCATATCTCTAGTTTCAAAGTCCAAATAACTGATCCAAACCGTTAGATGTTTAATCTATATTAAAATGTGCTTGGAAACCAAATTTTATATTTTTTTGAAATTTTTTTACTATTTATTAAGATGGTTTGAAAGTCACTGTTTTTTAATGGTAATTTTAATAAAAACATCGATTTTCAAACCATCTTAATAAATAGCAAAATAATTCTAAAAAATATAAAATTTGGTCTCCAAGCACATTTTAATATAGATTAAATATCTAACGGTTTGGATCAGCTATTTGGACTTTGAAACTAGAAATATGAGCGTGAATTAAAACAACATGTTTAATTCGCGAAGTAGCGTAGCCTTACTCTATATATATATATATAGATAGATAGATAGATATAGATAGGTAGTAAAAAAAAACTGGAGTGTCTCATCAATTATTGGCTGGCCCATGAAGATTGAAATCAGCTTAATAAATAGTAAAAGAAATTCAATACTGCAAAAATTTACTGAAAACAGCGGTTTTCAAACCATTTTAATAAATAGTAAAAAAAATTCAAAAACTATAAAATTTGGTTTCCAAGTAGATTTTAATATAAATTAAACATCTAACAGTTTGAATTTGTTTTTTGAACATCACAAAATAGGATATAGCCCCACCAGTACTTGGCTGAAATGCTGCCGACAGCAATTTAGCCGGACTCTATATATCGGATACTAATATATATTAAACTATATGATATATATCTACTATTCGGTTATGGATAAGTAAATTTAAAACCATATCCGTATCCGCACGGATATTCAGATATTGATCAAATATCCGTATCTAATTTTCGGATAATATCTGACCCGTTTGCAACCCGTTGTATTCGTGGTATAACTGGATTAATTAGTGGTTAACAGTTTTCTTACCTTTTGAACCTAGTGCTGAGAAAGGGGCTTAGGTGCAGTGGAGATCCCGGGCTTAAAAGCTGGAGTGTCTCGCCGATTATTGGCAGGCCCATGGAGCCTGGTGGCAGCCTGCCGTTGCAACTGGGGTTTCTCCACCTGGACAGAACATAACTAATAACAACCAGTATGACAAGTGTTGTGACACCTACAGCCAAATTTGTAATCTCCATATCCTGCTTATATAACAATATGAAATAATTAATGCAATCATACTTCCTTTTCTATAATAAGTCAATCGGTATACTAGTTTATACTTTATACTAATCACTGTTCTCCATATTAAAATGTGCTAAGATCATATATATACTCGTTTTATTTCGTCAACAGCATATTATTTTTCGTTTGCCTACTAATATATATATACGTGCATACTTTCCCAAAGAATGAAAACATTATGAATTCCAATTAAATACTACCCCAGTCTAAAATTACCAAAATACATGACAATGAAAAGTTTACACTCCTATTTCTCACAAAATATATATGCAATAAAAGTATTTTCCATACTATTTTGTTGGATATTAAAGGAGTTTCTCACCATGTTTCTAGGCAAAGACGGTGTGTTTATATAGGCGAGCTTGTAAGAGATTGACGCTTGTGCTTCCTAGGCAAGGTTGGTCTGATTAATTATATATATAGGCAACCAGGACGGTTTGAATAGAGGAAAGGATGATCTGATAATATAGTCTAATTGCACGAAACTTGGCAAAAAAATTATATATAAAAGGAGTCTAATAATTATATCTCAAACAAAATTTCTGAGTATATCTCCCAAGTAATTTAACAGAAAAACCTTTTAATGTTAACTAGCTTTCATTTTCAGGGCTAATATAGGGTAAATTTCGCTGGAGGTCACTAAACTTTGTTATCTGTCCCGAATTGGTCACTCAACTTTGATTTGTCCCTTTTGAGTCACTCAACTTTGTTATTTGTCTCAATCAAGTCCCTCTATTTTTTCCATCCAAAATTTTAACGGAATATGTTAATTCTGTTAGTTTTTTGGATGGAGTATTCTAATTCCGTTAATATTTTGGAGGGAATGAGTATATTTCGTTAATTTTTTGGACGAAATAGGAATATTCCGTTAAATTTTTGGATGGAAAAGTGCAGAGGGACTTGATTGGGATAAATAACAAAGTTGAGTGACTTAAAAGGGACAAATCAAAGTTGAGTGACCAATTCGGAACAAATAACAAAATTTAGTGACCTCCAGCGAAATTTACCCGCTAATATAATATCCAAACATTTAAAACTTTGTTTATAATATTTTACAATGCTACTCGGAAACATTTAAATCTCTATCTGTAAATATTTTTAATGGTTGTAAACTAAGATTTAGAAACTTAAAAATTGAAGTGCTCATGTGTTTTACTTAAAAAAAAAACAAATGACTTTAAAATTACTCAAAAGTATATTTCTTCATGGATTTTATTTGAAAGATAAAATCGAATAGAAAACGTTCGCACTTTTAGATTCGTAAAATTTATCACGGATCGTCAGAAAAATAAATTATAATAATCAGAGAAAAATAAAAAAGAGTGAGTGAAAATAATAATTTCTTTTTTGGCTTGAAGACAAGAGTAGTTGAGTGTTAAAACTATCTAGAAATGCTTTTAGACAGAAGTTTATATGCTTGTGAGTAACATTTTAAAATGTTATAAATTTAGATTTAAATGTTTGAATATTAATGCTAGAAATATAAATTATGCAATATTGAAAAGTTTTTTAGTTAAACTACTTGAGGCCACGCTTGGGCATGATGGCTCGGGATACCATAACATTTCTCTATTTAAATAAACAAGTGTGAATAAATTTATTTAATTTCTGGAATGCTTGTGCTTCTAGGCAAGGATGGTGATCTAATTATATACGCAACCACAGTCCACAAGACGGAATGGAAAGTTATGCTTAGACTAATTGGAAGAATATATATATTTAATTATTTTTTAAATATATTTCTATTTCAGATATTGATCTCGCATTTCATGTGATACATTATATTAATTGAAAAAGGACAACGCTGTCCAACCCCGCCCAAATTTCACGAAAGTTGTTGAGATGTCGAGCTAGCTTAATTGATGAGTTTACTAAGTGGGTCAGGAAAACTCTAGAATTACAAAACTTTTTTTTTTTTTTTAAAGAAAAGTGGGGATTCTCAACGATTTTCATTCAACTGAAAATCATTACAAAGTTTTAAGACTGGTATCTCCTCTCTGGTACCATAGTATAAACATAACATAGTAAGTACCTAAACCTGAGAAGGTATTTTAGTAGAATACCTATACTTTGTTGTCAGATCCAGTTTAGTAGAATACCTAAAAATTGTCAGATTCAATTTTTCGTCATTTTTTCTGCAAAATATCAAACAAAGCATAGTAGTACCACATTTCATCGAAATATAAGTAAAAAGTCCACACTTATAGGCTTTAGTGTAAATCAGGGCTGTAATTTAGACATAATATGGAGATATCACTTGTACCCGTACCCGTGCCCTACCCCTATACCCGACCCACTTTAATTTAAAAATCAAAATTTAAAATCCCCCCTGCCCTCCACTTTAATTTAAAAAAAAAACAGAAAAAATATCAGAAAAAAATAAAATAAACCGGACCGAACTGCTCTACACTACTAGAATTTGTATTATTTGCATGGGTAACTAAGTTTAATTGCATCATTAAGTAATTCCCATACAATTGATATTTTTTGCATGAGTTAAAATTTTCGGCCCATACTATTAATAATTCCATACATTTAATATAACTACTCATGCAAATGACAAGTTATATACCCATACAAATATATTTGCTGAAATTTCACAATTCAATGTTAAATTTCACTCATTTATTTTATTATTTTATTACCATAAAACCCTAACTCTCTATACAGCCGCCGTAACTTTGCTCTTCTCTTCCTACCGTCCTCCCCTTTTCTCCTCTCCCGCCACCTTCACCATAACTTCAAAATTTCTCCTTTGAATCATTGTCAAAATCTAACCTCTTTTCTTCTGCTTAAGATAGACCTCGAGCTCAATTCAGATCTAGGGTTAGGGTTAGGCTTACAATTTGGAGCGACGACGAAGAAAGGAAGTACCGAACTTATCAAGGATGCTTTGGCACGATGGAGGACCGAGCGTCTTGGTTATGGCACGCTTAAGTAGCGATTAGGCAAGGGCATTTTGCAAGATGTCGCTCACTATTTTGAATTAAAGTTAGCACATTTTCTCTCTTTATTTTAATTTTTCTTATCTTGAATAGTTGCCGATTGGAAAAATTTTGGGCTAGTGTTTGCATCGATAAAGTTTGGAAGGAGTTTATAGAGGCTGTGTTTATATTAAAGCATACTTTTGATATTTTTTATATTACAAGTCGTTGAATTGAGGATTTGATTTGACGATTTTTGGGGTTGATTTTGTTTAAACGGAAAAAAGATGAAGCTGTTGAAATTGATAGTGTTTGGGTTTGTTTGCAAAGAACATTATATCAGGGAAGTCCATCATTTGACCAAGGGGCATGGCTGCAAGGGTTTGATCAGAGGGAACGAAGTGAAGTTCATGCAGGATCCTCTGGATTGGGGTACATACCTCAAGGTGAAGCAAGTCTCTTATACTTCTGATTGTTCTTTCTTTTAGATGAAGCAAGATTTGCAAATTTAATGAATTAGAGGTTGTTATTTGCAATCCTCAGCAAAGGGATCAAAATTCAATCAGTATTTTTACAAAAATAACAATTAAGGTAGAAGAATCAGCATAATCCAAGTCTCTTATTGGTTCTTTAATTTTTCCCATTCTAAATTACAAAAATAACAATTTCTTTGTATCATTTATTTAATTACTAATTTCATTATCCTAGTCTAAGTACATATGAGACTGATCTTTAAATTTATGTACATGTGATTGTCCTAGTACTTGTGTTGTTTACTAATTAATTTTTTATTGGATGCAATTGGGCAGTCTACTAGCAATAGCTGATAAGAAATTGGCTGAGTTCCTCTCCAAAGCTATAGGAACTTTTGTTGAGTGGGACACATTGGTGGGCATGAAGGTAACTGACTATACCTTGTTTTTATAAGAACTACCAAGTTTCATAATTACCATTCAAATGTTCCCATTATTCTTAAGCTATTTACAAAAAAACTTAATACATGACAATAAACTCTACTGCAATTATGTACAACTATTGGAACTTCTTCTGCAAACTTCAGTTTTTTTATGGAATTTGCAATAGTACTTTATGTTATTTTGAACTTTAGAGAATGATATCTTCAATAGTAACCTCTACATTGTTTTGCAATATTTGTAATTGTAGGACCGTTTGTCTTCATTTAGTCCATTTATACCAATTCAATGTAGTTTTCTTAGTATCCATTTTATTAATTTAATATCAGCTAATTAGCTGATTGACATTTGTAGTGGAGTTAATATTGACTTGTGGCTTTGTGAGCCTTCAACACACCAAGATATGTTACCAATTAATTATATATGCCTTAATATCTTTTTTTTAAAAGATCTGGTGGTAATATTGAGCATGGATACATGCAGGTACGTTTTGCACGAATCTCAAAGCTTAAAAAAATACTGCTCCCCACGCTATCTCCAAATAGGCACCGGACATATCCGTCACGCAAAAGTTGAGATATCTCAGAGGATCCGCACACGGGACAGGAAGAGAGGAGGAAAACAAAATCAGATCTCATGTGGCAAAGTCCACACATGCAACAACTGTGGTGCAATCTGTATGCTTTGGATATAATGTTTTTTCAGATCCTTCAACCACATCAAAAAAACGAAATCACTTATTTTATTTTCCTTAATTAGTTAATATTTTTCTATATATACAAATAATCCTCTCTACACAAATATACCCAATAGCTCCTACAATTGTTAGCAAAAATTACATTACTGGAAATAGTAATATCATTTGTTGAGTCTTATTACCATTTTACTTTTAGTGACTTCAACAATAATGAAAGTGCATAAGAAATAAACAGTGTCTCAAATTCAAAAAAGAAACGACTGCTTAAGGGAAAGAAATATGCTGTTATTCCTTGGGAATAGTAGGACCTGTTATTCCGATCCAACCGTTAAAACTTTTCAAATTTCAACGAAGTTTTTGATGCATATATAAATCCCAACAAAGATTAACGATTGCGATCGGAATACCAGGTTCCTGTTATTCCAAAAGAATAACACAGCAGATATATTTCCTGCTTGAGACGTGAACTCACATGAAAACAATTGAGAACCAATTTTTTTGGAAGTGCAAGATCTATTACAATAATACACCAAAACATTGCAGAAGATAAAAAATTCCATTGACAGGTTTCAACTTTCAATATAGAAATGGCCCTGATGCACATGTACTAATCAAGGTGCACTTAAAACACCTTACTTGAATGTCTTAAGTTTCTCAACAAAATCATCTATATGTTTCTCATGAGAATTCCCGTCTGTAAATATCTCCTTCAGTTGTTTTGCATTGTGACGAATAACCTTCCCCTCTTCTTCCACCATGACAAAGCGAATCACTTTTGCTACCTCTTCCCGCCTAAAATTCCCGGTTTCTTCATCTCTCGGTATAGCTACACCGATCTCTTTCTCCTCCAAAATTCGAGCGTTCAACCCTTGATCAGCATATATAGGCAATTGAACCAAAGGGTGCCCGAATTGAAAGTTTTCAACTACCGAACTCCAACCACAATGTGTCAGAAACCCTCCAACGGATGAGTGTGCTAAGACCCTCATTTGTGGAACCCATTCCATTACAACTCCAAATTCTTTTGTTCACTCTATGAATCCCTCCGGTAAACCATCTGGCTTCCTTAGTGCCCAGAGAAAGTGTACCTTTGACATCTCAATGCCGAGAGCAAGCTCCTGAAGAAGCTCTCCGCTCAAAGTGGCCTCGCTACCGAAAGCAATGTAAAGAATGGATTCAATGCGTTGCCGATCTAACCAATCCATGACATCAAGCTCACCGACATCTGTAGTTCTCCTATTAGATGATTGTTCAATAGAAGGCGGTAAAAGACCAACCGGCATGACTTCCTTCGCATAGAGCTTGCTTAGAAGTGACAGCCATTTAGACTCGAGGCTATGGCAGCTCCTGACACAGACAAACTTGCTTCTGTTAATAACTGAAACAATCAGCTCTGTATCAGTAACACCGGATGCATTCTTCTCGCCGACACTTAAGAAAGAACGGGCCTCATGGAGGCGGAAGGCAACATTGGAAGGAAACGGGATCCAACTTGGTGGTACATTGAAATCCTCAACTGAGGTCCGATAACCACCAAGCAGTTCTGAACATGGCCCAAAGAAGACCAAGGCAGGAGCTATGAACACCGAGAAGTATGTACATGGAACACAACACTCCGCCGCTATTTTAGGGAGCCAGTGATGGGTGAAGTCCATGATGACCCAATCTGGCCTTGCACTTTTATCGGCACAAGCCGATTTGAAGAAGGTGGAGAAGGGTGCTTCCAAGTCATCAAATGCCTTTTTGAGGTACTGGACTTTCTCTAATGGTATGTCTCCTGTAGCTTCGGCCGTCTCAGGTAGGTGCTCAGCTGGAGGAAGCCGAAGGGAGACGAGTTGTATGCTGGGAGATAGAGCAGGCTGGATTTGCACAAGCCGTTCGATGTTCCTCGGTGTGGAGATATAGGTGATGCGGTGGCCCCGTTTTGTGAGGGACTTGGAAAATGGAAAGTTCGAGGAGAGGAAGCATGTGGCCAAAGGCTAGCCATGGAAAAACCAAGATGTGGAGAGATTCGTCAGACATGGGGTTACAGTGATTAAATGTTAGAGATAGAGAGGATGCTAACAATATTTTAAGAAGTTTAACAGTGGAGTTAAATAGACTGTAGAGAGGTTGCACTCATGGTGCTGTTCGTAAATTTACTGTGAAGTAAGAAAAGAAAATGAAACATGCATGTTCATATCTGTCAAGTTTGTTAATTTGTTAATTGTTTTTCTTTTTAATCTTGGTCGTAGCAAGTGAAATCAGATATGAACACGGAGGGGACCAGTATTGATGTGCTTTAATCTTGGCCGGGCCCAATTTTTGTTCAGTGCCTAAGGAGGGTGTTCGGCAACAAAAGTAGGATTAAATTTTAAACTTTGCTAAGGAAGAGGTGTTTGGTAACAAAAAGTTAAGAAAGTAAAGGCTTAGTTTTCTTAAGGAGTTTCAAGTGCTTAAGCCATATAGAATGGCTCCTTAAAAACTTGGGCAAGCTTAAAAATATGGGTAAAAGGAGGCTTAAGAAAGTAGCTTTAAGCCTTACAAAAGAACAAGTGTTTGGCAAGCTTAAGACTCCTTAGAGTACTAAGGAGCTCTAAGGAAACCTAAGCCACCTTTGCCGAACACCACCAAGGGGACCAGTATTAATGTGCTTTGATATGCGTGTATAAAAATTTGAATGGCCCAGATTTTGCACATATTTACTCAAAGTTGGAGATATCTCAGAGGATTCAAATTTGTTTCTATGAAAACTAGACATAATAATTATTTATAAAGAATATTAATTAACTTTTATTTGAATTGAAATCCTTCAAAAATTAAACTAGATGGCAGCTGGTATAATATTTTAAAGAAAGCAGCTAACAGTCCTCCAACTCTAGTCCCTCAAAAATGCCCGAATATTTTCAATTAATTTTGTAAACATTAATACTAAATCCTGTAAACTAATTCAACAAATCCTGTAAACATAAAAACACGTGAAAACTGTTAAAAACGCGTGAAAGCTGTTAAAAACGTGTGACAGCTGTTGAAAACGCGTGACAGCTGTTGAAAACACGTAACAGCTATTGAGGACCACCTTTTGTGAACATACACATATTATCCTGGAAACATACACATATTATCATATAAACATACACATATTATCTTGTAAACATACATATTGTACTTGAAATTATGACAGTTGTGGTAGTTAAAAACGCGTCAGAACTAAGCTAAAAAGGGAAGGCTTTTATACACAGGAATTTTTGGGGGACTGTAGCCCTAAGGACATTACCTTTTCTCTATTTTAAAAATAAAACCGGGAAGGTGAAGGTTTTCATGTTATCTTTTCCAATGGTATCACATGGATTGGATTGCATGCTTGAATATTAATTCCAGTCAGAAAACATTATGGGAGAATTTCATATATACCACTCAAAAACTGTGAAATTACGTATTTACCATCTAAAAATCTAATAACTCGCATATTTACCCAATTAATTAAAAAATGAGATTAATTAACTTTAATATTTTATAAAATATAATTAATAAGTTTTTTAGTCTCTTCTCTTTCTCTGTCCTTTTTTTGCATAAAGATTTCCCTCCTGCATTTTTGGACGTAACTTTCCTATTTCTGATCAAACTCACTCATCTCGTTTCTCCCGCTGAAACTCGCAGAGAAGGAAGTAGAAAACTTGGATATAAGAATTCCAGCTCTAGCTTGAACATTTAAAAACAAGGTAACCACTCAAACTTTTCCAATAAAATAACTCGTACTGAATTCGACCCTGATATTGCAACCCGTTATTAAAGTAGTAACTGAGTTTGAAAATCTATGTTTTGTTACTGGATCAATTTAGAATATTTATTTTTCATCTTTTATATTGGGTATAAAGGAGAACGGTTCTAAGAAATAAAATAGATGATGCTAAGTTAATCCTTAATTAATTAAAGTTTTAAGAAAATTAAATATAATTAATTTAAGTTTTGGGTATATTTGAAAGTTATGTTGGATAAATACGTGAGTTATTAAATTTTTAGATGGTAGATATATAATAATAAATTTTAGATGGTAAATATGTAATTTTACCGTTTTTGAGTGGTATATATGAAATTGTCCCAAACATTGTTAGTAAATCTTTTGACTTTGAGTTAGCATATTATTGTTAGCCAGCAAATCAGGGAAGAAATATTTTTTATTAGTCAGCAGATCTGAACGCACCGCTGGATCTGCTAAAACCACAAAAATAGTTAAATAAAATAATAATTAAATAAGAAAAATAAAATAAAATACAATAATATAGCTCTCTACTTGCCCCAACCTAGAGTATTAATTTTGCCCGCCTAGGGTAGCCCGTACTCTGCCCATCCGTACCCTATAACCGGGGTACCCGTGTCCGAGCCTGGGTATAGGTCGGGTAAACAAGTACACGGGTACGGACAAAAACCGGACCGGTCACGATTTTTTTGGCAAATACCCGATCCTACCCAGACCGACCATACTCGTACCCAACCATACCCGTACCTGACCATACCCATACCCGCGTAACCCTGTACCCGTACCCGTGCCCTACCCCTATACCCGACCCACTTTAATTTAAAAATCAAAATTTAAAATTCCCCCTTCCCTCCACTTTAATTTAAAAATAAAAAAAACAAAACAAAAAATCAGAAAAAAATAAAATAAACCGGACCGAACTGCCCTACCCAGACCGCCTTGCCTCTCAAAGGTACAACGGACACGAGTATAGAATGGGCAGGACACGGTTTTTGGAAAAATACCCGAGATACCCGTTTACCCGTGATACCCGTGCCTCTGCCCGGGTATACCCGGCCCGCCCTGCCCCTGCCCGAGTTTAATCCACTACCCCAACCCAACACTCAAGAGTGAAAGAGTCAAGAAAAGAGACAACAATAATTATAATTATATATAGCTTTCACGGGCACGCGGCTCCTAAGTGTCCCTTCAATATTTAATTATTTATACGAATGTAATGAATTATAATTATAAGGAGTGGCTATTATGAATCTGTACTTGTCGATTCAATATTTATATGTTCGTAATTTTAAAAAAAAAATATTTATGGGTGTTCATTTCAATATTTATATATTTACTATGTTGACACTTGACATGTTTATCTTTATCTCTAATCTATATTACATGTAGCTCGATCTCAATTTACTTCGTTTTAAAATTTGTATGTATTGTTTCAATATTTGTGCATTCACTATTGGCACTTGATATGTAACTCTTATCTCTGATGTTTTTTTTTTCATATGTAGCCCTCGTTTTACTTTGTTGTCTTGTCTATACGGTATTCTATAAATAAGCATAGAACACTTAATTACCCGTGTTGCTGGTTTTAGTTTTCTATTAAAAAAAATCAATTCACTTGAAACGGAAACTAGGCTAGATATTATTTTTATAAATTAAAAAATTGGCTGTATTTTGAAAAAGGGATAGAGCCACATTCAGTGTCTAATTAAGTCACGACATGTTTATCTTATCATATTACGTCTCATCTATATGGAAAACTTGTAACAATTAACAACGTACATCAATTTTAATAAAAAAATTTAATATACAAAATCAACTGACAAAACACATTAATAAAATATTTTCCTAAAATAAATTTTATTTGAGAATTCTAGTTTTATTTGGTGCCTCTAGTGGCTACCACGTCTTGTTTTAAGAGAATTAAAGAAATAAATTCTCAACTACTCAACCTAGGGATGAAAACGGAGCCGCCGAATCCGGCTAAACGGATTTGGATAGTATTCGGGAACGGATTCGAATAATTTTTCCATACAGAGCATATGGTTCAGAGTCCGTGTATGGAGCAGATATCCGATTCAATCCGGAGCGGGTATAACTGAATCTACAACATTTTTTATTTAGTCCAATTAGTGGTTTAATACTCAGGCAGGGCCGGGCGGACCAGGCATACCCGGGCACGGGCACGGGCAAGTCTCGAGCACGGGTATCTCGGGTAGACGGGTACCACGGACAGGGCATCCTTGGATTTTTTTCCCAAAAACCGTGCCTTGCCCGTCCTATACCCTTGCTCGCAGTACCCGCGGGGGGCAGGGCGGTCCGGGTAGGGGGGCCGGATTGTTCGGGTAGGGGCCGGTCCGGTCCGGTTTTTTTTTTCTGTTTTTTTCTGTTTTTTTATGTTTTTTTTTCTGTTTTTTTTTTTTACGGTGTTGTACGAATATTATTACGTGTTTATAATTCGACTTTTAAAATCTGAATAGACATAATAGTTCAATATCAAATAGTGTAAATATATATACATAAAATTATCAAGTCACATCTTTATAATTTCTAAATAAATAAAATTTGTAACTTATATATAAAAATTATTCGTGCGGAAATTTGTATATTTATTCAACTAAGTACAAATGTATTTATTTATTTCTTTACACAAGTCATTTTATTTTATTTTCAAATTCTCATTCTAATTATATAGTTTCATAATTTATTTATATCTCGAAATTTTTAGTTTACATTTTAAATTGTTAATATATTTTCTAAACGTTTATTTTAAATTAATAATATATTTTGGAAACGTTCATTTATTTTCAATAGGTTAAATAAAATATAAATAAAAAATATCTTAAATCAATTACTTTAAAACAATAAAATATAAATAAAAAATTTCTTAAATCAATTACTTTAAAAATAATTATGAATTATTTTAAAACAATAAATTAAAAAATAAAAGTTACTTATTCAATAATAAAATTTCAACTTAAGATAAATAAATGGATGGATTTTAGTAGTAAAATTATATTCAATAATAAAATTTCAACTTAACATGAGTATATCTGTATATGTTAGTTTTTTTTATTTAGGATATATAATGATGTTTTCATCAGTTTACTTATTAGAATGTAGATAGGAATGCCTATAAATGTATTAATGACTATTATTCTTAGTGTATGTGTGGTAATATATCTACTAGTTGATGTACTTACAATTAAGATGTATCCTAATTATCTTTAATAAAAAATAAAACAAAAAATTAGACTTGCAAGAAACAAAACGCATGTGTTAGTTTAAACCATGTATGACCAATATAATTGGGATATGTAACTAGGCAATTTGTCAATTTTCTCAAAAACATCATAACCATAGTTTAAGAAATAAGATTAATTAGGGTATATAGACTATCTAGTGCCATCAAAGACAGCATCCGATCCTTTCATTTTTTTTAATTGGATTAATAATGCAAGTATCAAAATTTTACACTATAACCATAATTTGAATTTACTTGTCTCTAGGAGTATAAAATTGAGTGAAAATATTTTGTAATCGTTTGACGGTATTTTTTAGATATATATTACTAAAATTATCCAAAAATATGTTAAAATTTATTTTTGACGAAAATCATATCATGTTGATATATAGTCCATGGACTCCATATTAAATAATTTAATTTTGTCTCAAATATATAGTACTTGATCAATAATTCTAAAATGTACTCCATCCAAACTTGCTAAAAAATAGTTGTGCATAAAGGTAAAGTTTTAAAACCTTAAATTATCTTTGAAATATACAATTTCTAAAATGTACTCCATCCAATTTTTTTTTTCTGTTTATTTTCTGTTTTTTTTTTAACAGTGTCGTATAAATATTATTACGTGTTTATAATTCGACTTTTAAAATCTGAATAGTTCAATATCAAATAGTATATATATATATATACATACATAAAATTATCAAGTCACATTTTTATAATTCCTACATAAATAAAATTTGCAACTTATATATAAAAATTATTCTTGCGAAAATTTGTATGTTTAATCGGCTAAGTACAAATGTATTTATTTATTTCTTTACACGAGTCATTTTATTTTATTTTCAAATTCTCCTTCTAATTATATAGTTTCATAATTTATTTATATCTCGAAATTTTTAGTTTACATTTTAAATTGATAATATATTTTCTAAACTTTCATTTTATTTTTAATAGGTTAAATCAATTACTAATTATTTTAAAACAAGGTTGCTTAAATCAATTGCTTAAATCAACTAATTTAAATTGCATAAATTTAATTAATATAGATATAATATAATATATGTATATATAGTATATTTACATATAATTATATATAACTTAGGTTTTTTTACAATATATTAAGTGTTTTAAAATTTGATATACATATACATATACATATATATACATATACAATATATATAATGTAGGGGTTGGAGGGAAAATTTTTTGAATTTTGAATTTTTTTTTTATAAAAAAAAAGGTACACGGGTATAGGGGTACGGGCACGGGTATGGTTGGGTATTTGTCTAAAAAATCGTGTCCGGCCCGTTTTTTGTCTGTACCCATGTACCCGAGTACCCAACCTATACCCGGGCTCGGGCACGGATACCCCAGGCACAGGGATATGGATGGGCAGGACAGGGCATGCCCTAGACGGGCAAAATTAATCCTCTAAGTCCAATGTTACAGCTCGCCATCTCTTCTCTTTATGCTCTCTTTTTTCCATACAGAGCATAAAGAGACACGTATCTAAGTGGTATAACTGTATGGACTAAATAAAAAATGTTGTAGATTCAGTTATACCCGCCCCGGATTGAATCGGACCACTTAGATACGTGCTCTCTTCTCTTTATGCTCGCCATCTAAGTCTAATTAATTTAGGCATTCAAATTCGGACCACTTAGATACGTGGTTTTAATTTTATTCTATTATGTGGCATGCTATAAATATAGGAGTTATTAGTTCAAGTTGTGAGTTAACTTTAAATCTCAACCAACCATGAATAAGTTAGGCCAAAAAAATTTAGAATATATGATCAAACTAAGATCCTTTAACATTAACCTCAACCACACATCACCTAAAGGAACTGAAAAAATTTCACCGTTTCTTTAGGATTGCTTAAAAGGACCGAAAAAGTTTTTCGGTTTATTTTATGAACAAAATATGGATGTAGTCTATTTAATATCCTCATATATATATATTAAATTAATATTTCATTTACGAACAGATTATAAGAACTCAGCATCTAGAATGTAAACATATGGCTTGATTTTAAAAAGTTGAAGGTCGGTTAACAGATCGACCATATGGATTTACAAAAGTTGACATGTAATAACATTATACCACTAATTTTTTAAACATGTGGTCTATTGGATTATTTAGATTTTAACTATGAAAATAGAACTGTAAATCGAAAATTAAATCATCATAATATTTTTTTTTAATTAAACGAAACCAAGTACATGAAACACCCAAACTATTTTACTGAAAATAACAGGAAAATTACAATTTTATTCAAAGTCACACCAAATTAACTACACATAACATTTGCTTGCCACTCAGTAGGTAAAACCTGAATTATGTAATTTCTCTTTAGTGATATTGTCTAACTTCATAGCCATCCCAGGTGTCATGTGGTTTTGCCAATCCCCCACAACAGCTTTTCTGAAGAAATAATTATTTTGTACATTACCAACCCCCCCATTTTTGTTAACGTCGAGATCCTTAAGTTTATTAAAGCTACATAACTCGACAATCTCTTCCACCAGACCATTTTTTATCTCCTCCTCTGAGAAGGGGCATCCAATGAAATTTGCTATCTTCATCACACCACTGACCGGATCCTTCATCATTTCCTCATACTTCAGGAACAAAATTTTTGCACAAGGATGCAAACTGTTCATGTAATATTCATGAACGTGATCCCAAACAGGACCAAAGGGCATTTCACCATCACAAAATAATTCAAAGGCTTTAGTAAAAGGAAATGATTTGTTGAGCCCTTCATTTCTTGTGATCATGTGCCAAAGAGAGATTATCACATCTTTTGGCTCCCTACAAATATAAATGATTGGACATCTTGATGTCTTGATGCTCTCTGGGAGTATTGAGTATGGCAAATGAGTTCCAAGAATTCTAGGAGAAGGAAGGGTTTCCAGATACTGTTCATCTTGTGTAGCATAGCTTTGTTCAGTAATTGGAACGCAATCATGTGGATTGAGTTTAAGCAAAGGGTGAGACGAGAAAGCATACTTGTTTCGGTGCATTATAGTGAAAGTGAGGGCTTTGAGCCAAGTGGTGCCGGACTTCATAAAACTTGCCACGATTACATCACCAAGGCGAGATTGGAATGTCTCCTCCATCGCCATAATACCTGGAAGTAGCCCCTCTGGTAGCCAAAAGCCTTTGTAATTTCGCAACCAAGACATCAGCCACCCTTCTCGTTTTTCGAATGTCAAAATTATTGATTTGTATTTACAATCTGTTTCTTCAATACTTGGAATGCTCTTGAGGGGTTGACGAGACCTCAGTATTGTACACTTTTCTGCTAGTTCATTCTTAACGGGATTATTGCAATTGGAAGTGAAGGTGGAATTAGTGTGAAGAGAAGGATTGTCCATGGGGATAAGGGAAACGTCTCTTTTCTACATTCTAGATGTTTGGTTCCAATGAATAGGCTTATAAAAGTAGCAGCACAAAATAGTAGCAATACCAATCCCCACATCATGTGGGCCACATGCAATTATATAAAATTATGTTCTTTAAGTAATACATTTCGAAATAATAATGAAAGGTTAGACATGGAACTATTGCAAGGTCTCGACATTTACCGTCTTCTTTTTCAAGAAGATAATATAATACACATGTAGTGATTAGGCTATTGTGTAATGCTCATTGTACATGGGTCTAACGTACACTAAACGACTTAATTATGACCGACATCAATATAATAACATACACGATGAATTAAAATGATTTTTGAAACATTTTTAATAAAAATTAAATCCATGACACAGCATAAAAGAAATTCTCGAAACATAACATAAACGCATGTTCTTGCGGTTTTCTACTATTAAAAATGTAACCATAACTTGCGTTTTACTGTGATCTAGTTACCTGACATTTTTTCTTGTAATTGTTTTCTGTGTAAAAAAAGTATGCATTATTTCTCGTTGAAAAAAAAAAAACACCGCGTCTGAAATAAAACCAATTGTAGGAGATGTTATGTATGTGGGTCTGATTCTAGGAGTATGCAGGAGGTGGCAGGGGGGCGGCAGCCCCCTGCGAGCGGTGTCTGAGGCTACAGATTAGTCAAATTGCATGAAAATCCTTTAACCGACGGCCCAGATTAGTCAAATTACCCATCAAGATGTGCGGTCCAGATTAATCCGTTTTACGCACCCTTTCAGTGGGTTTTTTATTTTATATATGCATTAAATCTCTCTGTAATTGTTGTAACTGACTTTGAAAATAGTGGATTTTGTTTGGCGAGCGGCCGTGGGTTTTCTCCCCTAGAGAGTTTCCCACGTAAAATCTATGTGTTATGTTTGTGATTTTTTCTCAATTTTCTTTCTTTCTGTGTTGTGTGATTGCTCTCAAATACTCTTATTCTCAACAGGAGAGTCCTGCCCAACTCAACTACTTCCCACAGAAATGAGAAATGAGATTAAAAGTAGAGATGGGCTACAGTGAGTTGCGAAGTAAAATGCATTTCTACTTCATGCCGTATTTTTATTTTGAAAGTCCAAATGACCGATCCGAACCATTAGATGTTTAATCTATATTGAAATGTGCTTGGAGACCAAATGTTACATTTTTTAGAATTTTTTTACTATTTATTAAGTATTTTTTTAAATTGTTGTTTTCTTGTGAACAGTAAAAAATAGTAAAAATTTCTGGACAATCAGATTAGTGACTTTCAAAATTGCTTAATAAATAGTAAAACAATTCCAAAAAAAATGTAAAATTTGATCTCCAAGCACATTTCAATATGGAGAACAAGATGAACGGTTCGGATCGACGTTTTGAACTTTAAAATCGCAAAATATAAACGTAAAGTAAAATAGTCGCTTTACTTCACAACTCACCGTAACCTATCTCTTAAAAAGTATATCATATTAATTCCTTGCAACGGATAGAATCCTTATCTCAATTCACTTACAAATGATTACATAATCAATCCCAAAATAAAACATAATTACACAACTTTCTATAAAGTTGACTTTAATAAGGAAGGGACGATGGTTTGATTCCTCAAAGCTGGTAGATAGGATAAGAGTGAAATATTCTAGCATTAAAAATTCTGGCATGACACAAGAGGACAAAGTACAAAATTGCCAAGGGCCAGGCCTATATCATATTCCTTGTCATGGATAGAATCCTTATCTCAATCCACCTACAAATGATTACATAATTTATCACAAAAGAAAACATAATTACACGACTTTCTATAAAGTTGACTTTCATAAGGAAGGGGAGATGGTTTGATTCCTCAAAGCTGGTAGAAAGGTTTTTGATAAAAATATACTGCATCAACAAGTAGGCTTACTGTTGTGTATGTTTGTATATATCTATATATAGAGAGAGAGTAAGGGGACTATACATTACAATGCATATGCATCTTTGTGTATTGAATTATAAATCACCAAATTTTAATTCAAATAACCGATTTAAACTGTTCATTTTGTTCTCCATATTAATATGTACTTGGAGATAAAATTTTATATTTTTCAATTTTTTTATTATTTATTAAGCCACTTTGAAAATCATTGATCCAACGGTAACAGTAAAATCAAAAGACACCGTTAGATCAGTGATTTTCAAAGTGGCTTAATAAATAGAACAAAAAAATTCAAAAAATGTAAAATTTGGTCTCCAAACACATATTAATATATAGAACAAGATAAACGGTTTGGATCGGTTATTTGGATTTTGAATCTGATGATTTATAGTCCAATGTACAAAAATGCATATGCATTGCAAAGTATGGTAACCTTACGCTCTCTCTCTCTCTCTATATATACAATAGCCTTACTTTAGATATATATATTGCTGGTGAACTCCAAACTATGGAGCTTGTTAAGGCTATGAGTTGTATTGATTTCAAGAGCCAGCCATACTCTACTCCTCTCAATTGTTCCAACTTTTTCAGATATTGAGTGTCCCAAGCTTGCAGTTTCAAAATCCTCATGCTTTTTAGAACCTCGCTTGTAGCTTTAATTCTAACATCTTTAGATGCCATAATTTTCTTTTGCAACCTCTTCTGAATGCGGGTTAAGGGTATATTTAAAGTCATTATTGCAAATGGGGCCGCAAGACGAACAAATGTCCCCTTGGCTAGATTTTGGTGAGGAACAAAGATTGCAAGTGACATTTGTACTGGTAACATCCAAATAATATTAGCATGCCATATAACATCTGTTATTCTCTGTATATCGACACTCATATAGTTTATGATCTCCCCACTTGTGTGAGCTTGTTTAGACTTGCTCGACAAACGAAGCCCCTTTAGGTAAATATGGGATATTAAAGCACCTCTAACCCGCATTCCTAATTGTCGTGCACCAAAAAACCACTGCCTTTGAAATACCGCTTCTAGAATTTTTGCGTTAACGAATGCAATAGCTAGTACAAACCCTCTTGTTAACCCATTCTTTCTCTCCCCCTAAAAAACTAACAAGCTGGTTGATTAAAGATGGCCCCACATAAGAGGCACACGCACTTGCAACTGCAAGACATGCATTTTTTTTTTTGAAGGTTAATAGCTTTAAGTGCTAACTAACAATTTCATTAATAAGAAAAAAAATGAACTTATAATGAGTGAAATGACTCTCCAATATAAAATGTAATATTCTATTCTCACAAAATTTACAAAATTACTCAAAATAACTATAATATTCTAATCCCACTTACATATACTCACAATTACTCTATTACTTTAAACTCTATTGCTCTCTATGATTGGATCTGCTCTTTCAACGACCGTCGTGCTCCGACGTCTGAATCTATTCACACGCGCTCCAATCAAGATGATGCTCCAACATCAATATCTTCATTTTCAAAATCTAAATAATTGATTTGAACGTTCAACGTAATCTTCATACTTAAATGTGCTTGGATAACATATTTTATAAATTTTATAATTTTTTATTAATTGTTCATAGAAATACAAAATTACTATTTTTGAATGGTCCAGAATCTTCTAAAACGAATGATTTTGTACCTATCTGAAAAAACTAGCAGAAAAAAAAGTAAAAAAAAAATATAAAATTTTGTATCCAAGTACATTTTAATATGAAGATCATATTTAGTGGTTTGGATGAACTGTGTAAACTATTAAAATAGAGATAATCATGTTGGAGCATATATGATGGAGCACAAAGCAAATAGGACATTTTAACCCTACTCAATAAAAAGATGCTCACTTAATCATTGGTCACGGTGATTTAAAGGCTAATCCTTGTATATAGAATTAAATAGTATTTACGTTGGTCATTTCCACATTCTGGTCCTTGCTATGGCTGTTATCAATCATGTCCATATCTGGTCCTGGTTATTAACAGTCATGTCCACATATACATCACATGGCTTTACTGTTACCTTGTACCATTGTCACCTGTGCTTAGACATTGAATGAATGGAAAATGGTTCATATTCCGATGAGATGTCAAACATTTCATTTTCAGAGAAAACGATTTTCATCGACATATTTGATTTTTTTTAATTTTTCAAAATAATATTTCGAAATAGTTTTTCAGATTTTTTTTTACCATATTGAAACATTATTTTGAAAATTATAAAACAAATAGTAAATTTTTTTCAAAAAAATGTAGAATTTGATCTCCAAGCATATTTTAGTATGAATAACATATTGAGCGCTTTAGATCGACTATATGTACACTGAAAACTAAAAAATAACTTATAATCATATGCCCTCATATACTTATATATTTCTCTTGAGCATATATTGTAGTGTACCCTTAAATACTTAATTACTTATCACCAAATTGGTTAGTATCTAATTCTTTTAGGCCTTAGCACATTCTAAAAAAGGAAAATATGGATGAAAACTGTTTTATCTGAAAATGAAATGTTTGCCATCTCATCAGAATATGAACCATTTTCCATTCATTCAATTCTAGCACCGGTGACAGTACGAAATAACAAAAACCATGCATGTGATGTGTACATTAATTGTCGACTGATTAAAAAGGACACACTTAATTAAGGGATGCATGTGGACATGACTGTTAGTAAGCAGGACCAGGACAACACCCTTAATTAACAGGTGTGGACATGCAGTGGCGTAACCAAAAATAATTGATAGGGGGGTGAAGAACAGCAAGGACCAAGGGCGGAAGCCGCGGAACCAAGATTTCGCCAGTTCACCTTCCGCGTGAAGAGAAGGGTGCCAGGCCAGCGTTTTCTTTTTTTTAATTAAGATATCTTTGTAAAACTTTTGGGCCAAGGGAGGGCCAGGCCTTGGTGTAAAATTAATGGGACAAAGAAGAATTAACAAGAAAATTAATGAATCCTCTGTAAAATTTCTAGGCCAAGGGGGGGCTAAGGCCCAAGTTGGCCCAGGCCTCGGTTCCGCCCCTATGGACATGACTGTTAATTAATTGAGTAGGACAACACTCTTCTTATATATTCATTTTGGCAGCAAATTAGCCACAGCCTATATATATATATACATACACACACACACACATACATATATATATAGAGAGATGAGCTATAGTGAGTTGCGAAGTAAAGTGACTATTTTACTTCACGCTCATATTTTGCAATTTTAAAGTTCAAAACATCGATCCAAACTGTTCATCTTGTTTTCCATATTGAAATGTGCTTGGAGATCAAATTTTATATTTTTTGAAATTTTTTAACTATTTATTAAGTATTTTTGAAAGTCACTGATTTGCTGTGAACAGTAAAAACAGTAAAATAAATGCCCAAATATATGTGTTTTTTTTCAAAAAATAATTATACGTGTTTAATTTAATATTCGGTTGTTTAGAATGTTGTCACTTGTCATGTTACTCCATCTCTGATCTATTACGTGTAGCCCTCATTTTACTTTTATGTATCGCTTCAATTACATACCTGCTTCAATATTCGTGCTTTTGCCATTGGCACTTGACATGTTACTGCATCTCTGATGTTTTATATGTAGCCCTTATTTTACTTTGTTGTCTTGTCTTTTGGTATTCTATAAATAAGCATAGAAAACTTATTTATTCATGGTGCTGTTTTTAGTTTTCTATTACAAGTATAGACATGACAAATTGTGGCACTCAATATAATTCACTTCAAACTGAAACAAAGCTCCGTCCAAGTGTCCACCAATTAAGACTAGGCTAGACATTTCTTTTAGAAATTAAAAATATATATGGAAAAATAAATGATTTTGGTTGTATTTCTAAAAAAGAGGATAGAGCTACATTCAGTGTTTGAGTCATGACGTATTTGTCATATTATGTCAAAACATACATGTCACTTATATAGAAAACTTGTAACAACAACATCAATTTTAATGAATTTTTTAATATAAAAAATCAACCACAAAGACATTAATAAAATATTTTCGTAAAATATTTTTTTGTTTGAGAATTCCAGTTTTATTTGGTGCTTCTAGTATCCCAAAAGTGGTGCAAAATAAAAGAAATGATGCAAGGCTTTCATTGAGCCAATCCGTGGCTATCGCAGTATAAATTCCAGTTTGATGCTTAATATTTATTATACCATCTGAACACACACTTAATGACGAAATTTTGATTAATATCTAATTCAGGAAATTATATTCTGCAGATTAATTTTTCAGATCCAGAAAGCCTGTTTACGCTGAATAACCCAGTCCAAAATATTTTTATTTTTTTACCGATAACACACAAAATAATCTTTTAATTTTAATTTACGGCAGTAAAAAATTTGGTTTGAAAAATATTGATCTGGGTTATTTGTCACATTCTTTTCAATAAATTTAGTTATATAGTATTCCATCTTTTTTAAAAATATATATAAAATATTTCTAATATTTCAATAGAAAAAATAAATGAATCATAACATTTTATATTAAATTAAAATAAAAAAATCACAAAATCCTATTTCCAGTAAATAATTTATCGAAACGAGTAACCGTGGATCCAGGAAATTATTCTGCTAATCCAGTGTCTGAATCCGCAAAATAATTTCTCATATTGGACAGATTTTTAAATTTTTGCAAATCGGATATAAATTATGAAATTTTCCGAAAATTTTCGCCCCTTAATGCAAGTTATAGAAAAAAATATCAATCTTTGAGCTTTCATCTATTTTCTCTTATCTTTTATTCCTGAAGATTTTATATAGGCCATACCAACCAGGCCTAATAAAACCCAATTTGATGAAATAACAAGTTCAATTCATGATCCGCACTTGGGAAACAACGAGCGAGCACTTTTACAAGTGAAATATATAAACAATCAAATATATGTGGGCCTTCCGGGCAGCCCGAAAAAGTTCGAACTATAAATAATATGTTTTTATTTTTATTTTTGGGCTAACTAAATAACAGTATAGTCAGCACAGAGAGAGACATATGGTTGTTCAAGTGCATTACAATATAGTAGTAACGAGCTGGCTCATTACCAATTAGGTTTAGTTTGTGATCGGTTTGTCGCAATAACTGAGTGAATTGAGTGAGTTGATATTTAGGAGCCGAGTTGGAATCTTAGTTTATATTCCTCGCGAGCTAGAAGCGAACTGGACCAAATTGGTTTGTGAGCTCGCTGAACTTTATCAGGTTACCATCATACAAATAATGAAGCTCTTCAATATTTATAAAATCCAAGTCATCAGATATGACAGAATGACAAAACTTCATTTTAAATAAGATAGTAATTAATCTAACATAAATTTTAACATTTAAACATACAAATTTACACAAATTCATACAACTAAATTAAGATATACTTAAGTTTCACATGATGACAAAAATTCATACAAAATTATTACAAAATTCACAAATTCATATATGAACCGAGCTGGATAGTATAAAATTAACGCAAATTAATATAAGTTTGCAAATTTATGCTTGGATTGAGTTAGCTCTCTAGCTCGCGAGCGTGTTCAGCTTAGCTCAAGCTCGTTAGTTCTGGATCAAACTAATGACAAACTGGTCTGTAAACAAATCAAATCGGTTAAAAAAAAGTTGTTAGCAATCAAATCAGATGTGAATCATAGATATGAGCTACGAGGTTTTTTGCCGGTGCTAATCAAAGGTGAATGTCGAGGTGGTAGGTTTTATTATGTACAAACTGTGATACTAATAAGGTCTTCGGTAACTTGTGCAAAATGGACATGCGGAGTGAAGCATTGTGCGCCGTTGATTTATTGGATCACTGCATGGGCTGCATAAATCCAATGAAAAATATCTTACTTTGCCACCCAATTGCATCGAAACTATTGTTGCAGTATTATTGCTACAGAAGGAATCCAACCTTCCAATCCATAATAATATTAATATTAAAAAGATTGTTCAAACATTGGTCTGAATTCTGATCAAAAAGTCTGAATTTTAAGCTTTAAATATTGTAGACGACAAGACATGACAACTAAAACTCTTTAATTTTGTAGATTAACCGCATTAGCTTTCAAAAATAATTATTAAAATCGGAAATCCAATTATGAAAACAAATAAAACAACATATAATAAGAGAATTATCACGTACTCGTACAAACCACAAAAACCACAAATTTAGTGCAAATCTTTTCATATAATTGAACTTTTTTTATCATCTTTTCAGTTCATGTAACAATATTTATTTCTTCATTAAAAACAAAAGAAATACCATGTGAGGCACCTCTTCTTCCACATTGCAAAATTTCCATGATTTCCATACCGAACTCAATTCATCTCTGCACCACCCACCGCTGAGTTGTACTTTATATTTGGAAGGAGCTAACAGTCTCCGGCTCTCAGTCCCTCGAAAATCCCTGGACTTTTTACACTAATTTTATAAACAAGTTCATTAGATACGGTAATACTATAAAAACAATCCTATAAACAAGTTCAATGAATGTTCTGCAGATGAAACCGCGTAGTCCCAGATGAAAACGCGTGGTCAATGAACAAAGTACAATTGAAGTACAATCGGCAGTTAAATTGGGGACCACCTTCTGTGAACATACACATATTATCCTGTGAACATACAAATATTATCCTGTGAACATACACATATTATCTTGTGAACATACACATATTATTCTGTGAACATACATATTGTATTTGAAATTATGGTAGTTGAAAGCGTGTCGTTGCCGGTTATGGCAATTGAAAGCGCATGGCCGAAAAAATATGTCTTCCGTTACTGGCGGTTGAAAGCGCGTCGGAACTAAGCTAAAAGGGAAGGTTTTTATATGCAGGAATTTTCAGAAGATCGTAGCTCGGGGACGTTACATTTTCTCTTTTTATTTATTTTATCACCACTACCTCATGTTCCAATTAAAAATTGCTCCAAGAGAAATTTACAAGTAACAAAGAAAAACATATATTTCTCCTTGCTGAACACTTCATGATTTTATTGATTGATCATTAAAAACCATATATTACCTTATTTAGATTGATCAAAGAAAAACAAGACGATCAGCTTTACAGAAAGTTGAAATTTCAGCATTTTAGTATAATACAACAGGAAACTAACTAACAAGATGTTTTGTAGCTAGAATTGGATCATTTCTTTGTACTGTCAAAAAAATGATATTATTTTATTTTTGTGCTCAATAATGTGTAATCATGTGCCTCTGAAACATATAAAATATATCATGTCAATGCCATTTTTTTTTTAAAATATAACTCACTGTTATGATTAAGGTGCTAAGTCAAAGCCCAAATTTAACTAATTTTATAATTGGAACATTCTTCGGTTCTTGTTATTAGTGTCTAGCAAGTGCTTTACCATAACGGTTCGCCTCCGATTTGTAATCTAATAAGAATCATAATTGGCACCAGAAATTTACCACAGAGAGATTGAATTTAATTAAAAAAATATATTTTTAGATGCTTATAAATATATTGATGTAAAATTCTTTTGCTGTTAGTGCCTAGTACGTGCTGCCCTACAAAACAAAATACATTATATAATTAAGAAGTATTCTCCACTTCCCTATTGGTATGTATATATACTGATAAAATTATGTGGAGACAGCTAGCGTATGATCATATTTGTCTAACCAAGATAACCAACAAAAAGCTAGATGGCCAAAGTTTCTAAATTCCTTTCTCTCGTTGTATTTCTTCTCATTCCATTGATCTATGCCTTCATGCTTTGCTTCGATGCTGTCTCCATACGCTCATGTACGGCATATTTTGGTCATAGTAATATATGTATCAATTATTGTAAATATTGTGATGCATTTTGTTAAATGCAGGGGATGTTCACTTGCGAGAATCCAAGAGCAATCATGTTGTCGTTATCAAACAATCAATGAAGCAAAATGATCATAGATTACTAAGCAAAGAGCATGCCGAGGCTGAGAACATCAGGTTAAAACTACAACAACTACTAAGAGGTGGTTATTTTAAGTATTTATTGTCCTTAAATAATTAAGATGTAGATTATCATAAAATGCAATATATCATTCAATTTACTTGGCATACTGCATTATTTTTGGAAAGATAGGAAACAAATAATGCTCCTTTATTTAACTTTATGGTCCAAAATTAATCACTCATCCAAAAATTTCAAATTAAGTGAGTTTTTACCTACATAAAAAAATAGAAACTATTTTTAAAACAATATAAAATTTGGTCAACAATTATATTTTGTTGAACATTCAGATCAACTATTTGAATTTTAAAAATAAAAATATGAGTCTATAACACGGACTTATATCTAATATGCATAATACCATAACACAGACTTACAACACGGACATAACAATATTAAAGAAGTCGATTATCAATAAATGCAATATATCATGCGATTTACTTAGTATTATTCTTCTCTTTCTCCGGAAAAAATAGGATAAAAGATAGTACCCAAATAATTCGTATAGTCAGTACTCACCCGGTCAACCCTCATTTATTCAACAATTTGAAATTTAAAATATTAACAGGGAAAAGTCAAGAAGACCTCCTTAAGAATGGAATTGGTTGCATTTCGACAACAAATTCTGACATGTGTGTCACTACATTGGCCGTAGCCGTCCGTATTACTACATCTAACATCACCGACATATACCTAACTGGCGGTCAAAGGCTTCCGGCAGACAAAAGAAACATTAGCATTCTCCCGTACCCGAGAAAAACAGATGCATCTGCGATGAAACACACCACCCCAGTTAACTTCCTTCAGGCCAACTCTACTACTCCGCTGGCAGCCTGTGACATCAGTCATGTGGTCCCAGCCGTCATCTTCTCCGCTGGTGGATATGCTGGCAACTTCTTTCATGACATCAGCGATCTCCTTATCCCGCTGTTTATCACTTCCAGCATTCTCCGGCCCAATGTACACCTCATCATAACCAATTACCAGTCGTGGTGGGCCAATAAGTACCAGCGCATACTCTCTGCTATCTCCTTCTATGACATCATATCTGCCCCGATTAATGATGCCGCAGGAAAGGTTCATTGTTTTCCAGGGGCCGTTGTGGGGCTCGCTTATCACGGCCATCTGGCGTGCAACAAGACTGAAGCACCCGGAAACCTCACTATGATTGACTTTCTCCGTTTTCTTCATACTTCTTTATTTCATAAAACATATGACACGGCAAAACCAGTAGCAACTCAAAAGGATCAACCTCTAATGGTACTAATGTCGAGGCGTAAATCGAGAATGTTAATCAATGAAGAGGAAGTAATCAACCTTGCTAAAGAAGTTGGTTTCCATGTCGAGGTTGCCACACCAAAGCAAATGTCAAACCTGCAGTCATTCGCTGAACTGGTGAACCGGTGCCACGTTCTCTTGGGTGTACATGGTGCAGGGATGACAAACATGATATTCTTGCGACCTGGTGCAGTGCTATTTCAAGTGGTCCCATGGGGCTTGGATTGGGTCGCAAATGCATATTACCATTTGCCGGTTGAGGCGATGGGGCTGAAGTATGTGGAGTACAAGATAAATGTAGAGGAAAGCACCCTTCTTGAGAAGTACCCGATTGACCACCAAGTTATCACGGACCCAGATTCGATATACATGCTGAAAGGTTACAATGTTAGCAAGCGTATCTATATCGATGGGCAAAATGTGCGTCTCAACTTGACGAGGTTTAGGACTACGCTTGAGACAGCCATGCGACTCTCTAGTTTTTAATCAGAATAGGATGCAAAGATAGGTACCAATTTTACCTGCTTCAAGCAGAAAGATTGTAGTGAAAAAACCTTCTCCACGGCAACTTAGATGGGACCCACATGCCATCTTTTAAAGCTTGTGGTGGAAAAATATATGGTTTTGATTAGCATATTTGCAATTATTTTTAGATTTGGTTGATCGATGAAGATCAAGGGTTTCATTTAGTTCTTACATACTAAATTTTCTTCATGTTTTCTCTCTTTGTTTGTTGTAACTGTAGTTTATTAACTCTTAGTCAGGTCAAAGATTAAAGAAACAATTAAAATAGTCACTAGAGGGTATAAATATAATTACTCTTTGTAGTAGATAGCCTCTTTCTTTTGTTAATCTTGTTACTTGTTGGTGATGTAACATTGACAAGAAAGAGATAAAGATAGTTATCTGCTTGTTGCCATTAGTGGAAAAAAAATGATCTAGAAACTTATCATTTGTTTCTTAGCATATATCTTATAATTTGTGATCTTAGAAATTGTTTCTGTACAAGTTATATATATAGGTTCTTATGTTGTTTTAATTTGTGAAATTGAGTTATTCACTCTACTATATATGTCATTTGTGAATATTTTATTCTCTTAAGATTTCGGTGTGGATCTTCTGTGAAGCCCATATGTAATCAATCGTGCTGTGAATCATTTTCACCAAAGTAACGGGTCAAAATGTCATTTGCTTTGTTTTCAAAGCATTTCTATTGATCACCAGGGTCTGGATCCGCTACGTTTCTATTCATCATCCGATCAGAATCCATGTCAATCTGGTTCAAGTTGAAAAATTTAAAGAGATCTTTAATATTCGTGCAGATTATGATCAAGTTTCGAATCCAAACTTGCAGTTTGAGTAGGGAATGCGAACCATTAGAAATTTGGATCATTTGTTTGTACTGTAGTCATGCAAATACATGATTTACACAGTTAGAAAGAAATAATTAAATACCATATCTGCAGAAGTCAATAAAACATAAATTATTCTATTTCTGTGCTCAATATGTCTGAAACATAAAAAATATATCATTTTAAAATAATAATTTTTTTAAAATATACCTCACTGCTATGATTAAGGTGCCAAGTCAGAGCCTAAATTTAACTAATTTTATAATTGGAACATTCTTCGGTTCTTGTTGTTAGTGTCTAGTAAGTGCTATACCATAACGGTTCGCCTTCGAGTTGTCATCTAATAAGAATCATAATTGGAACCAGAAATTTACCATAGCGATATTGAATTTAATTAAAAGAAGTATTTTAGATGCTTATTAAAATATTGATGCCAAATTCTTTTGCTGTTAATGCCTAGTACGTGCTGGCCTACAAAGCAAAATACATTAAATAATTAAAAAGTCTTCTCCACTTCCCTACTGGCATGTATATATTTGATAAAATTATGTGGGAACAGCTAGCGTATGATCATATTTTTCTAACCAAGATAACCAGCAAATAGCTAGATGGCCAAAGTGTCTAAATTCCTTGCTCTCGTTGTTTTTCTTCTCATTCCATTGATTTACGCCTTCTTGCTTTGCTTCGATGCCGCCTCCATACGCTCATGTACACCATATTTTGCTCATAGAAATATATGTATCAATTATTGTAAATATTGTGATGCATTTTGTTAAATGCAGGGAATCTTCAATTTCGAGAATCCAAAAGCGATCATGTTGTCGGTATCAAACAACCAATGAAGCAAGATGATCAGAGATTACTAAGCAAAGAGAATGTCGAGGCTGAGAACATCAGGTTAAAACTACAACAACTACAAAGAGGTTATTGTAATTATTTATTGTCCTTAAATAATTAAGATGTAGATCCATATTAATATTGTGTTGAACATTCAGATCAACTGTTTGGATTTTAAAAATAAAAATATGAGTCCATAACACAGACTTTTATCTAATATGCCTAATACCATAGCCACACTTTTATTGTCCTTCAGCAATATTAAATAAGTCGATTATCATAAAATGCAATATATCATGCGATTTACTTAGTATAATGCATCTCTTCTCTGGAAAAAAATAGGATAAAAAATAATACCCAAATAATTGTTATCCCTCTTTTATATCTAATACTCACCCAGTCACCCCTCTTTTATTCAACAATTTGAAATTTGAAAAATCAACAGGGCAAAGTAAAGAAGACCTCCTTCATAATGGAATTGGTTGCATTTCGACGACAAATTCTGACATGTGTGTCACTTCATCAGCCGTCGCAGTCCACATTACTACATCTAACATCACCGACATATACCTAATCGGCAGTCAAAAGCTTCAAGCAGACACAAAAACCATTAGCATTCTCCCGTACGCGAGAAAAATGTTGGAAACTTTGGTAAAAAAAAAATAGAGACAAGACAAGAGAAATTCTGCTTTCAACAATTTTCTTATTTCTGGAATTCCTTTATTTCCGAATACACTGATCTCTATTACAAGTGCTGTATTTAAGCACCACACAAATCTAATTTTGGAAACAACTAACCCACGTTAGCCACTAAACCTATTACAGGTACTTTCCATATATAAAACACCCACTAACTTAATCTAAATATTGAGATACTAAATCTGGTTTACTTGACAAACCAGTTTTCTATTTTTAGTACACAATCAATTAACACAGAATTCTATTTTCGGATACTTATTTCAACACTCCCCCTCAGCGGTAAAACGATTACATCTGAGATACACCTATGTGTCCCCTGTTTAGCTCAAACTTCTCCTTTGTTAGCACCTTCGTAAAGATGTCTGCAAACTGTTCATCAGTTCGACAAAACTTCAACTACACTTCTTGTTTCTCGACTGCATCTCTAGTGTAGTGATACTTGATGGCAATGTGCTTGGTTCTGTCATGGCTTATTGGATTCTCGCTGATTGCTATGGCAGATTTGCTGTCACTGTAGATGGTGACTGGTTCCTCCACTTTGCTGTTGACATCCTCCAATATTCTTTTAAGCCAAATGGCCTGTGCAACGGCTCTTGCTGCTGCAACGTATTCTGCCTCGGCTGATGACAAGGCAACCACCGTCTGTTTCTTAGATGACCATGAGCAAGTACCTGATCCAAGTGAGAACGCATAGCCTGAAGTACTCTTCATGTCATCTTGGCATCCCGCCCAGTCGCTATCGGTATAACCAATCAGCTTTGAGCTCTTGACCGGTTTGTACCATATGCCATATGCAACAGTACCTTTGATGTACCTTAGAACTCGTTTTGCCGCTGTAACATGCTTTTGTGTAGGACAATCCATATACCTTGATAAAAGGCTTGAGCTGAACATGATGTCCGGCCTTGTTGCAGTCAAGTACAGTAAACTTCCAACCAAACTGCGGTATTCAGTTGGATCTACTCTTGCTGAACCATCTTCCTTCTTGAATTTTTCAAATGGAACAAGTGGTGTTGTGACACTCTTGCAATCTTGCAATCTATTCTTTTTCAGTATGCCTTCTGCATATTTTTTTTGAGATATGAAGATCCCATTTTCAGCTTGAACCACTTCTA
Source organism: Carex pumila (assembly GCA_033356055.1). NCBI lineage: Eukaryota > Viridiplantae > Streptophyta > Magnoliopsida > Poales > Cyperaceae > Carex > Carex pumila. Next base: position 396,414 of record JARJHM010000242.1, read on the forward strand.
TGCCTAGGAAGTATTTCATCAATCCAAGATCACTCATTTCATAAGTGTTCATCATGTCTCCTTTAAACCTTTGCATCATTTCTTCATTGTTGCCCGTGTAGATTAAATCATCTACATATAGAGCAACGATTAAAATCTGAGTACCTCTTTTCTTGACATAGAGAGTAGGTTCGGACTTGCTCTTCTCAAACTCGTTTTGTAGAAAATATTTGTCAATTTGACTGTACCACGCTCTTGGAGCCTGTTTCAGTCCATAGAGTGCCTTCTTCAATTTGTAGACTTTGTTATCTCCCCCTTGAGCTAAAAATCCTTCGGGTTGCTCAACGAAAATTTCTTCGTTAAGTTCTCCATTTAAAAAGGCTGATTTGACATCTAGTTGAAAAATGCGCCATTTTTGTTGTGCTGCTAGGGCGATGACTGTACGGATTGTTTCTAACCGTGCAACTGGTGCGTATGTCTCAAAATAGTCAATTCCAGGTTTTTGCTTGAAACCCTTTGCAACGAGTCTTGCCTTAAACTTTTGAACTGAACCATCTGGATTCAACTTGGTCTTGTAGATCCATTTAACACCAATGACACTTCTATCAATTGGTCTGTCCACTAACTCCCATGTTTTATTTTTTTCAATCATCCCAATTTCTTGCTCCATCGCTTCTCTCCAATTTTCTTGGTGTTGGGCCTGCTCGAATGACTGTGGTTCAACCACCGAAAAATTGCATCTTTCTGTCCTTTCATAAATTTCAGCCAAGGTTCTAACTCTACTTGGAGAAACCTCTGTTATAACATCAGGATGCTGTGAACTGGAGCTAATGGGTTGTGAAATAGAAGCATTTGGTTGCGGGTTTTCTTCTGGTAGTGGGTTCTCTTCAGATTGCACAGCTGAGCTGCTGTAATGATCTCGGTTGGGAGAGGTTTGAGGCGATAAATTTGGAGCTGCTGTATTTGGAATGTTTTGGCTGTCTTGGTTTTGAAGTATAATGAATGGTGTTTGTTGACATGTGGATACTTGATTGTTTTCCCAATTATACACTTCTTTCTCATCAAAGATGACATCTCTGCTAACAATCAGTTTTTTTTTCTCAAGGTTATACAATCTATATCCTTTGGTGCCATACGAATATCCCATAAAAATACAACATTCACTTTTATCATCAAGTTTAGATCTATTTTCCTTTGGCACATGTGCATAGCATACTGAACCGAAGATTTTCAAATGGCTAATATTCGGAGTGGTTCCGCTCCATGCTTCAATTGGAGTTTTATTTGGTACAGCTATTGTTGGACTTCTATTTTGGATATAGACAGCCAAGGAGACTGCTTCTGCCCAGAATTTTAATGGCATACCCTTGTCTTTGAGCATGGCTCTTGCCATTTCTACTATGGTACGATTTTTCCTTTCAGCTACACCATTTTGTTGAGGGGTATAGGCAGTTGTGAGTTGTCTTTTGATTCCATGATCTTCACAGAATTTAACAAATTGATTGGATGTATATTCTCCACCTCTGTCACTTCTTAGCACCTTGATTTTGAAATTACTTTGGTTCTCAACTAGAGCTTTAAACTTTTTGAATGTGTCAAGTGCTTGTGACTTTTCTTTGAGGAAATAAACCCAAGTCATTCTAGTAAAATCATCCACAAAGATAAGAAAGTACCAATTTTGTCCTTCTGATGGTGTTTGCATTTTGCCACAAATGTCGGTGTGAATTAACTCCAATGGTGAGCTTGCCCTCCATGCACCCTTTTTTGGAAAAGAGTTCCGATGTTGCTTGCCTCTAATGCATCCTTCACAGGTTTGATAGTTTGTGTTGATTTCGGGTAGCCCTTGCACCATCTCTTTTGCTTGTAGCAGTTTGAGTGCTCTATAGTTGAGATGACCAAACCTTTTGTGCCAAAGAACTGACTCATCAACTGTTTCGGTTTGAAGAACCAGATGTGGAGTATGCTTCAATTGTAACACGAAATTTCTTTTGTCTTCCATCCCAATATTCGCCAACACTTGGCCATGCCGATCAATTATCCTGCAGCCATGCTTCTCAAAATGCACTGCATAACCATTTTGAACCAGTTGGCCCACGCTTAGCAGATTCTGCTTCAAGTCCGGTACTAGGAGCACATCCCTTATCAACCGTGAACCCATCTTAGTATGTATTGCAACGCTGCCCTTGCCCTTGGCTTGAACCAATGCGCCATTTCCCATTCGAACATTTGTTTCAAATGAGGTGTTGATTTCATGGAAGATCTGATGGTTTCCGGTCATATGACTTGTACAACCGCTGTCTATATACCAGATGTCACCTCTTTCCTCACTAGCAGATTGGCATGCATAGAATATGGTTTCAGAATTCTCCCTCTGTTCTGAGAAGTTGACTTGAGCAGGAGGTGGCTGTGCTTGATTGGGTTGTGGAGAGATGTTTGTTCTGCAAAGCCGAGCTATATGGCCTTTCTTCTTACATTTGTTGCATTGTTTGGTAGTCCAACAATATTTTGTATCGTGGCTATCCCTCTTGCAAATTTCACACCATCGGTTGGCCTTACTAGATTCTGCATTCTCATTTGTTTCGGTTTGTTCAAGATTTTCTGTTTTTCGGAAAATTCCAGATTTGAAGGCTGGACTTGCTTTGAATGCGTTTTCATTAGACATGTGTCTTAGCAATTTTCTCTCTTCATGCGCTTCAAGAGAACTAATCAACTGTTGTATGGGTAAGATTTCAAGGTCTTTGGACTCCTCTATAGCCGTGACTATAGAGTCAAAACTCTCAGGAAGGCTAATCAACATCTTTTCTACAAGTTTCTGTTCGGTAATATCTTTATCACCAAACGAACGCATTTGATTTACTAAATCCATAACTTGTGAAAAATAATCTTTTACCTTCTCTGAATCTTTCATTTGCATGTTTTGGTATTGCCTTCGTAAGGTTTGTAATTTGACAACTTGCACCTTAGTTGATCCTTGGAACTCTTGCTGCAACATGATCCAAGCATCCTTTGATTTGGTTGTGTTGATGATGCGTGAGAAGATGTTTTCTGCTACCCCTTGTTGAATAAGGAATAGCGCTCGTGCATCTTTCATCTTGTCTTCCTTCAACTGCTTTTTCTCTTCTTCTTTTAGTTGGTGTCCGGCAGCATACGTGGTATACCCAGCTTCAACGATATCCCACAAACCTTGTGAGAGTAGTAGAGTCTCCATCTTCACTTTCCATATGCCGTAGTTGTTACCGGTCAGCATAGGAGCTGGGAATTGTGCCATGGTTGAGCCTGAAGACATTCTTTCAATGCTTCGTCGATGGGAGATATTCTTGCTTCGTTGATGGGAGATATTCTTCTACTCTTTGGATTGCGCCCTTTATGGCTCTGATATCAATTGTTGGAAACTTTGGTAAAAAAAAAAACAGAGACAAGACAAGAGAAATTCTGCTTTCAACAATTTTCTTATTTCTGGAATTCCTTTATTTCTGGAATTCCTTTATTTCCGAATACACTGATCTCTATTACAAGTGCTGTATTTAAGCACCACACAAATCTAATTTTGGAAACAACTAACCCACGTTAGCCACTAAACCTATTACAGGTACTTTCCATATATAAAACACCCACTAACTTAATCTAAATATTGAGATACTAAATCTGGTTTACTTGACAAACCAGTTTTCTATTTTTAGTACACAATCAATTAACACAGAATTCTATTTTCGGATACTTATTTCAACAAAAAAATGATGAATCTGCCATGAAAAACACCTCCCCAGTTAACTTCCTTCAGACCAAATCTACTACCCCACCGCCAGCCTGCGATGTCAGTCATGTGGTCCCGGCCATCATCTTCTCCACTGGTGGATATTCTGGGAACTTCTTTCATGCCATCAACGATCTCCTCATCCCGCTATTTATCACTTCCAGCAATCTCCGCCCCAATGTACACCTCATCTTAACCAATTACCAGTCATGGTGGTTCAAGAAGTACCAGCGCATACTCTCTGCTTTCTCTTTCTATGACATCATATCTGCCCCGAGTAATGATGCTGCAGGAAAGGTTCATTGTTTTCCAGGGGCCGTTGTGGGGCTTACTTATCACGGCCATCTGGCATGCAACAAGACTGAAGCACCCGGAAACCTCACTACGATTGACTTTCTCCGTTTTCTTCATAGTTTGTTATTTAATAAAACAAATGACACGGCAAAAACAGTAGCAACTCAAAAGAATCAACCTCTAATGGTACTAATGACGAGGCGTAAGTCAAGAATGTTAATCAATGAAGAGGAAGTAATCAACCTTGCTAAAGAAGTTGGTTTCCAAGTCGAGGTTGCCACACCAAAGGAAATGTCCAATCTGCAGTCCTTCGCTGAGCTGGTGAACCGGTGCCACGTTCTCTTGGGTGTACATGGTGCAGGGATGACAAACATGATATTCTTGCGACCTGGTGCAGTGCTATTTCAAGTGGTCCCATGGGGCTTGGATTGGGTCGCAAATGCATATTACCATTTGCCGGTTGAGGCGATGGGGCTAAAGTATGTGGAGTACAAGATAAATGTAGAGGAAAGCACGCTTCTTGAGAGGTACCCGATTAACCACCAAGTTATCACGGACCCAGATTCGATACACAAGAAAGGTTACAATGTGAGCAAGCGTATCTATATCGACGGGCAAAATGTGCATCTCAACTTGACGAGGTTTAGGGGTACCCTTGAGACAGCCATGCGGCTATCTAATTTTTAATCAGAATACAATTCATAGATAGGTACCAATTTTACCTGCTTCAAGCAGAGAGATTGTGGTGAAAAAACCTTCTCCATGGCAACTTGGATGGGGTCCACATGCCATCTTTTAAAACTTGTGGTGAAAACAGATATGGTTTTGATTCTGGTTTTGAGAATTTTGATTAGCATATTTGCCATTTTTTTTTAGATTTGGTTAATGTATGATGATCAAGGGTTTCATTTAGTTGATACATACTAAATTTTCTTCATGTTTCTCTCTCTGTTTGTGGTAAATGTAACTTACTAACTCTTAGTCAGATCAAAGAAAATAGAAACAATTAAAATAGTTACTAGAGGGTATAAATATAATCACTCTTTGTAATGATAAGAAAGCCTCCTCCTTTTATTAATGTCATTAGTCATATAACATTGACGTGAAACAGATAAAGATAGTTGTCTGCTTCTTACCGTTAGTGGAAAAAAATGATCTGGAAACTTTGTATTTGCTTCTTAGATTCATATATCTTATAACTTGTGATCTTAGAATTTGTTTCTGTGCAAGTTATATAGGTTCTCCTGTTGTTTTAATTTCTGAAATTGAGTAAATTCACTCTGCTATATATGTCATTTGTGAATATTTTTATTTTCTAAAGATTTTCGGTTTAGGATCTACTGTGAAGCCCATATGTAGTCAATCGTGTTGTGAATCATTTTCACCAAAGTAAAAGGTCAAAATTTCATTTGCTTTGTTTTCACTGCATTTCTATTCACCGGGCTCTGGATCCGCTGCAATTCTATTCATCATCCGATCAGAATCTATGTCAATATTGTTGGAAATTATAATCGGATTGTGGATGGTTTGTGAAGAGGAGTTTATATATCTTGAATTCTTTTATTTAATGAAGTACAAGATTTACAAGGCTTTGATAACTTTCTTACTCTCACGCCTCACGATATCTCTAACTCTATTTACATTGACCTCTAACCTATTTATAGCAAGTCCAATGTCGGTTATGACTTTTTAGAATATCTTGATACAAGGTTATGGAAGTTTCTAAATACAATATATTATAGTAGTCTTTTCTAGTATATTCCATTATATATATAGCCGACGGTTCTTACTAATTTCTTAAAGAATCCAGAAACCAATAATTGGATTTGGGCCTTCTCTTAATAATAATTGCACTTGGGCCTTCGGTGTTGTTATTTTCAACAAATATGGTCCAAGTTGAAAATTTTAAGGAGATCTTTAATTAGTATTCGTACAGATTATGATCAAGGTTGGAATCCAAGCTCAATGTTTGAGTTAGGGAATTCGAACTGTTCCACCGCGCGTGGATCACTGGTGAGTTGCGAAATAAGGGTTTGTTTATTTCACGTTCATATTTTCTATATTTGAAATTTTAAAGAAATGGTCTAAATCACTCAACATAATCTCTATATTGAAATGTATTAGGAGACCAAATTTTACATTTTTTTTTAAATTATTGACTAAATATTTAGAATATTTCAAAAATCACTGTTTTTTATGGTCCATAATCCATCGAAAACAACATTTTTCAATCTTTTTAAAAAAATAATAAATAATTTCCGAAAATATAAAATTTAACATCCTAGCACATTTCAGTATGAATATTATGTTGAGTGGTTGTACTGTCAAAAATCCTATGATATGTGGTGAACTGCATTTAAAAATACTGGTCATTTATAGAGCGAATGCTGAAGTTTCCAAACATCATGCAATCTGATGCAACTATGTATTTCAGAATTTGTTAATTTTCTTGGATTATTTTGTTAAAGATTTTATGTGGTGGACCCCATGAGACAACTGTGATGTGAACCAAATTTATCAAAGTAACCGGTCAATTTAAATAGTTATTTGCTTGATTCTTCTGTGTAGTCCCTGTCTGACTTAAAAAATATATATATATCCAACGAATGAAAGGAAGATTCATTTGGCTGACTGGGACTCAATTTGCAGGCCCAAAAACCTGGGAGGACTGGGAATTCTGAACTTGAGAGACTTCAACAAAGCTTTGTTCACAAAATGGTTCTGGCAGTGGCTGGCTAAGGAGAACAAAATTTGGAAAGAATTATTCAAGGAGCTCTATTGTACTAGTCGAAACCAGGGGGTAAAGGACTCGTACTTTTTCAGAACACACTTGAGACAGATTTTCACATTTTGTGAAAATTTTGTACTTCGAATACAGGGCCAGGGTGACACAATATAGTTTTGGGACCGCAACTGGGGATTAGGCATCCCCAAGCACAAATTTTAGATACTCTACACTTACACCACTGAAAGGGATATAACACTGCGGGGCTTTGAGCAGCAGCAGCAGCAGCATACAGGTATTTTCAGAGAACTTATCACAAGAGGCTCTAGAACAGCTGGAAGCACTGCAAGCGGCAAAGGTACAATACAATGGGGACAAACAGCGAGGGGGGCAGACACTACAGCAATACGATGATGCAGCATGGACAATGCACCCCACGGGAAGATTTAGTGTTAGCTCAGCCTACCTCACTTTGCAAAATGGACCAAACATACAATCAACGGTTTGCAATATTTGGAATCTGGTGGCTCCCCCGAGATACAAAATATTTGCGTGATTGTTGATTAACAAGAAAATACTAACGGTTGAAAACCTGAGGAAAAGAGGATACAACCTACCCAGCATTTGCTACATGTGTAGAACAAATGAAGAAAATATACAACATATGTTTAATGAATGTGCCCAGACAAAGCTACTATATGAAGGGGTATTACAGACTCATCACTATAACCATGATACGATTGCAATGCTACAGGGAAGGGCACCAAAGAAGCATAAGGAACTTATTCTCATAGCACATTTCACACTCTGGAGGGAAAGGTGCTGCCGTATCTTGAGAGAGACAAGCAAAAGCATCACTGAACTGATTTCTGAGGCTACGAACTAGTGGGAACTGTCGCAGCAGAAGGGCATAAGAAGAACCATCAGAGGAACAGCACAGCAGTAGCACCATGACTGCACTTTAGCAGACTTTAGTTCTTTCTTTTTAGTTATAGCTTAGCTTTGTTTTCTTGCTTTTAATTCTGATTTCTTAATTTCTATTTCTGCTTTCAACGGGTTTCCAATCGAAAACCCCTAATCTGTAACCAATCGCGGTTAATGAAATAAGGGCTTGACCCTTGTTGTTTACTCAAAAAAAAAATATATATATATATCCCTCGTCGCCAGCATCCATGAGGGTGAACCACGAGTGCGTATCCTCTGAGATATCTCAACTTTTGCGTGACCGACGTGTCTGGTGCCTAATCGGAGGTGATGTAGTGGGTCAGTATTATGTGTGCTTTGAGATTCGTGCAGAGAGTATTTAAGCGGTAGGGATTTTTCATAAAGTCACGCAAAGTTTGAGATATCACAGAGGATACAAATTTGTGAACGACGTCGTACTGACAGTAGCGTTATAAGGTTTGAGATCCGGTATAACTGAAAATAGTATAAGTTTCACGTAGCAATTGAAAAAATTGTGATTTTCATGCTAACAAACTAACAACACAATACTATACAATTAGCAACACAGCCTTCTTAACAAAGATTGAAAAAGTTGTTTCGAAATCAACTTTCTTCAATAGTTTACTAATTTTATCAGTGGCTCAATTGGTTCAAACACTGATTTTTTTATTAATAATAAATTTGCTAATAAATAAAAAGAATATTCTCTAAATAATATTAAAGTATTAACTCTTCATTAATTTTATCTAAGTGCAACAAAAATGTATAATGTCCAACTAATACATCAAATAATAATAATTTATTATTTTATTATATTAATTTTTTTAATGATTAAGAAAAAAAGTAATGAAGCTCAAAGAACGAATCAGATTTGGTTGTTTGATCTTTTTTAATTTTCTCTACTTTCAAAGAGCGGAGTTTCTAAAGTAATTTATCTGACAAATTTATTTATTCAGTCATTAAAAATACTTTCTTGTTTCTTATATAATTCAAAAGGGGTTAATTAATTTAAAGATGGAATGTGTTCAATTCAATTCCATTCAAACAGGAATAAAAAACTAAACATTAAAACTGAATATTGAAATCCAACATATATAGCAAATTAACACTACACATTAATGTCCAGTTTATAATTACCAAAACAGAACCATGCATAACTCGGAAATTAAATTATTTGAATTATATTTAAATGATATGAATCCAAGTACCTTAAACAAACCAAACTATTTTATTCAAAATAATACAAAATTAACTGCACTATGTTGAACAGTTAGAATGACGAATTTAGACACAAATTTTACTGCTTATAATAGGCTAAGAGAATCTTAGAAAAAAAAGAACCGAAACAATGCGTGAAATATATCTCCGTTGTCCTTGTTGCTTCACGCTCAATAGGTGAAACCAGAATTATGTAATTTCTCTTTAGTGATTTCGTCCCACAATAAAAATGAGACACTTTTCGTGAGAATAAAAAATAACTTTTTGCGACGGACTACTCTCATTATTCAGCTTTTTCTTTTTACGACAGTACTTTTTGCGACGGACGGCCGTCGTAAATACGTTTTTTCTCTCGCGAAAAGTGTCTACTTTGTTATAGTGGATCCAACTTCAAAGCCATATCAGAAGTCATATGGTTTTTCCAATCCCCCGCAACAGCTTTTCTGAACAAACATTCATTACCTATTCCTCCACTGTTGTTGACATCATGATCTTTGAGTTTTTTAAAGCTACAGAACTCGACAATCTCTTCCACTAGACAATTTTCTATCTCCTCCTCTGAAAATGGGCATCCAACGAATTTTGCTAGCCTTATCACACCATTGACCGCATCCTTCATCATCTCCTCATACTTCAGGAACAGAATTTTCTCATGAGAGTGCAAGCTCTTCATGTAATATTCAAGCACGTGATCCCAGACAGGACCATGTGGAATTCGGCCCTCACAAAATTGTCTTAAAATACTAACAATCACAGAAATAAGATTCAAACACACAAATTTAACGAGGTTCGGTACCAGTTTAGTACCTACGTCCTCAACTCAAACTCTCTTCTTTCTCTTTTATTCATCACCGAAATTACAATAATATTTTTGAGTTATCTCAACAGGAGACTCTTGGGAGATTAAATAGAAAAAACGAAATTACAATCTTGCACAATAATTCTACTCATGGAAACAAATTACAGCCAAGATTGCTTCCTAATTCTACTCATGGAAACAAATTACAGCTTATTCCTTTCCAACAATGCACTACACGGCTTGCCTCAAACAGCCAAGATTTATTTCCAATCTTGATTCAAACTTGCCCTTATCGTCTCATGGCATTGTATCTGATCCAGGGCGTGATCTTCTGCAACACATGCCAATACTCCACCTCAAGTTGGCATGTAAAGGTCTGTCATGCCTAACTTGTCTAGTGTGTTGTTGAACATTATTCCTGTTACACCTTTCGTCAAAATATCAGCCAGTTGATTCTCAGATCTCACAAAAAATATCTGAACTACCTTTGAGTCAATATTTTGTTTTATGAAGTGTCGGTTTACACCAACATGCTTGGTCCTATCATGTTGTACTGAATTATGCGACATGTCAATTGCCGCCTTATTGTCAACATACAGCTTCATGGCTTCTTCTTGAGCTAAACCCAATTCGGTTAGTAGTTTCTTTATCCAGAGAAGTTCACACAAACCTTTAACTACTCCAATAAGTTCAGCTTCGGCACTTGAGAGAGCAACTACACCTTGCTTCTTGCTTCTCCATGTGACAAGGTTACCTCCAACAAAAGTGAAATATCCAGATGTTGACTTATGATCTGTAACACTTCCTGCCCAATCTGCATCAGTATAACCCATAACACCTAGATGCCCATTTCTCTTGAAATGTATGCCCCTACCTGGAGCTCCCTTCAGATACTTAATAATTCTCATTACTGCTTCCATATGATCCTCACTTGGGTTATGCATAAATTGGCTCACCAAACTTACTGCGTATGCAATATCGGGTCTGGTATGTGATAAATAAATCAATTTTCCAACTAGCCGCTGGTACCTCTCTTTATTGGTGGGTACTTGATCCGAAAATTCTCCCAATTTTAAATTTTGGACTACTGGCGTGTCAACCGGTTTGCACTCTAGCATCCCTACCTTAGCCAATAAGTCAAGAATATACTTTCTTTGAGATAAAATAATACCTTGGTTAGACCGGGCTACCTCAATCCCAAGAAAATATTTTAGACCACCCAAATTTTTCATTTCAAATTCTCTTGAAAGCTTTTCTTCCAGGACTCGAATTTCCTCTGTGTCATCTCCTGTAATAATCATGTCATCCACATAGATAATCAAAACAGTTAGTTTCTTATGTCTTCTTTTGTAAAAGAGTGTATGATCATATTCCCCTTGATTGAACCCATACTTCTTCATTGCCTGACAGAATCTACCAAACCATGCTCGAGGGGACTGTTTGAGTCCATATAGAGCTTTGTTTAACTTACACACTGTTCGCTTTGACCCCGGATTATTATTATACCCGGGAGGAAGTTCCATGTAGATTTCTTCTTCTAAATCCCCATGTAAGAAAGCATTCTTCACGTCAAATTGGTGTAATGGCCAATCTAGATTAGCTACAAGAGACAACAAAACTCGAACTGTATCTAGTTTAGCAACAGGAGAAAAAGTTTCTTAATAATCAATTCCATACGTTTGAGTATACCCCTTAGCTACCAACCTGGCTTTGTATCTCTCAACATTACCATTCGAATCATATTTTATAGAAAACACCCACTTACACCCTACTGCCTTCTTTCCATTCGGAAGTTCAACTAAGGACCATGTGTTATTTTTATACAATGCTTCCATTTGCACATCCATTGCTTTTGTCCATGTTTTATCCTTAAAAGCTTCATTCACAATTTCTGGTATTCGTAAGGTAAGCATCGTATCACAAAAAACTTTCAGTGGTTTTGGTAATCTTTTGGTGGTAACATAATTTGCAATTGGGTATTCAATTTCTTTACTGGTTCCATCTTCAGGAACATACCTTTTTGGAGCCCTTCCACGATTCTGTCTAGGAGGTAGAATATATCTAGAGTGAGAAGTACTTACCTCTGGAATATCCTCAGGAGACTCTTGGATCTGTGGTTCTTGGTCTTCTTGTATCACTTCTTCACCATCTCCTTCATTTATCTCAGTCCACACAGTATCAACCTCTTCTTTGACCCGAACTGGGCCATCACCTACTTCAGAAATTTCGGCTCTTTCTCTGACCCGAACTGGGCCAGCAGCTTCTCTGACCCGAACTGGGCCAGTTTCTCCTTCTCTGACCTGAACTGGGCCAGTTTCTTCTCTAACCCGAACTGGGTCCTGTATAGCAGCAGTGGAATTTTCGGCTTCTCTTACCTGATTTAAATTTGGTTGGAACCAAAGAACTCTCTCATCTTCATTTTCCACCTGAGAGAGATATTTGGTCGTTTGAAAGAACGATTCACTTTCCAGAAATGTAACGTCCATTGTAACATACCACCTGTTTGACACTGGATCATAGCACTTGTATCCTTTCTGGTGCATACCAAGTCCCAATGACACACACTTAACAGCACATGGTTCGGTTTTTGATCTTTGATTCTTTGGAATATGGACATATGCTACACATCTAAATATTTTCGGTAGTAAGCTCAGAACTCGAAATCCAAGCCGTTGCACGGAGAGATTCTATGCTATGCATATCATGCTAGCATATTCCTATATATATATATAGAGAGAGAGAGAGAGACAGAGAGAGAGACAGAGAGAGACAGAGAGAGAGAATGGCTAATATCAAAATTTTTGCACCACGCCTCCCGTGCAACCGATTCATTTTCTAATTTTTAAAGTCCAAATGATAAATCTAAATCATTAGATGTGTTCTCCATATTAAAATGTGCTTCGAGACCAAATTTTACATTTTTTTGGAATTTTTTTACTATTTATTAAGCCACTTTGAAAATCGCTGATCCAACGATAGCTGTTTGGAACAGTAAAATCAGAAGCCATCGTTGGATCAGCGATTTTCAAAGTGGCTTAATAAATAGTAAACAAATTCAAAAAAATGTAAAATTTGGTCTCCAAGCACATTTTAATATGGAGAACACATCTAACGGTTTAGATTTATCATTTGGACTTTAAAAATTAGAAAATGAATCGGTTGCACTGGAGGCGTGGTGCAAACGTTTTGATATTAGCCATTCTCTCTCTATATATATATATATATCTATATCTATATATAGAGTAAAACTAATATACACTTAAGTGTACCGTACACTTAACCCTAGGACCGTATGATTTTTTTAAAAGTCGTGTAGATTCTTCAAAAGTCGTGCAGCGCGTCTCAAAGCTAATCTTAGGGTTCTAGGGTTAAGTGTATGGTTCAATCGGTACACTTAAGTGTATATTAGATTGACTCCTATATATATATCAGGAATCCGGCTAAATTGTTGTCGGCAACATTTCAACCAATTGCTGCCGATGCCATATTTTATTCTGTGATGTTCAAACAACAAATTCAAATCATTAGATGTTTAATCTATATTAAAATCTACTTGGAGACCAAATTTTATATTGTTTGGATTTTTTTTTACTATTTATTAAGCTGGTTTGAAAACCACTATTTTCAATACTGCAAAAATTTACTGAAAACAGCGGTTTTCAAATCAGCTTAATAAATAGTAAAAAAAATCAAAAAATATAAAATTTGGTTTCCAAGTAGATTTTAATATAGATTAAATATCTAACAATTTGAATTTGTTTTTTGAACATCACAAAATAAGATATAGTCTCGGTAATACTTGGCTAAAATGCTGCCGGCAACAATTTAGCCAAACTCTATATATTGGATTTTAATATATATATTAAACTATATGATATATGAGGAGGGATCAAGTTACAACATTTTTTGAGTTACAACAAGTTACAACAAGCATTATTTATATTTTTAAAGTCCAAATCGTCAATCCAAACCGTTAGATGTGATCTCTACAATAAAATGTGCTTGGAGACCAAATTTTACATTTTTTAGAATTTTTTTACTATTTATTAAGGTGGGTACAAAAACTAGTCAAATTCATACCATTGAATTTTGTAGCCACCTTAATAAATAGTAAAAAAATTCCAAAAAATGTAAAATTTGGTCTCCAAGCACATTTTATTGTGGAGATCACATCTAACGGTTTGGATTGACGATTTGGACTTTGAAAATGTAAATAATGCTTGTTGTAACTTGTACCTCAAAAAATGTTGTAACTTGATCCCTCCTCATGATATATATCTACTATTCGGTTATGGATAACTAAATTTAAAACCATATCTGTATTGGCACGGATATTCAGATATTGATCAGATATCCGTATCTAATTTTCAGATGCAAATCCGGATACGGTCGGATAATATCTGACCCGTTTGCAACCCATTGTATTCGTCGTATAACTGGATTAATTAGTGGTTAACAGTTTTCTTACCTTTTGAACCTGGTGCTGAGAAAGGGGCTTAGGTGCAATGGAGATCCCGGGCTTAAAAAGCTGGAGTGTCTCGCCGATTATTGGCAGGCCCATGGAGCCTGGTGGCAGCCTGCCGTTGCAACTGGGGTTTCTCCACCTGGACAGAACATAACTAATAATAACCAGTATGACAAGTGTTGCGACACCTACAGCCAAATTTGTAATCTCCATATCCTGCTTATATAACAATATGAAATAATTAATGCAATCATACTTCCTTTTCTATATTAAGTCAATCGGTATACTAGTTTATACTTTATACTAATCACTGTTCTCCATATTAAAATGTGCTAAGATCATATATATACTCGTTTTATTTCGTCAACAGCATATTATTTTTAGTTTGCCTACTAATATATATATATGTGCATACTTTCCCAAAGAATGAAAACATTATGAATTCCAATTAAATACTACCCCAGTCTAAAATTACCAAAATACATGAGAATGAAAAGTTTACTCTCCTATTTCTCACAAAATATATATGCAATAAAAGTAATTTCCATACTATTTTGTTGGATATTAAAGGAGTTTCTCACCATGTTTCTAGGCAAAGACGGTGTGTTTATATAGGCGAGCTTGTAAGAGATTGACGCTTGTGCTTCCTAGGCAAGGTTGGTCTGATTAATTATATATATAGGCAACCAGGACGGTTTGAATAAAGGAAAGGATGATCTGATAATATAGTCTAATTGCACGAAACTTGGCAAGAAAATTATATTTAAAAGGAGTCTAATAATTGTATCTCAAACAAAATTTCTGAGTATATCTCCCAAGTAGTTTAACAGAAAAATCTTTCAATGTTAACTAGCTTTCATTTTCAGGGCTAATATAGGGTAAATTTTGCTGGAGATCACTAAACTTTGTTATCTATCCCGAATTGGTCACTCAACTTTGATTTATTCCTTTTGAGTCACTCAACTTTGTTATTTGTCTCAATCAAGTTTCTTTATTTTTTCCATCCAAAATTTTAACGAAATATGCTAATTTCGTTAGTTTTTTGGATGGAGTATTCTAATTCCGTTAATATTTTGGAGGGAATGAGTATATTCCGTTAATTTTTTGGACGGAATAGGAATATTCCGTTAAATTTTTGGATGGAAAAATAGAGGGACTTGATTGGGACAAATAACAAGGTTGAGTGACTTAAAAGGGACAAATCAAAGTTGAGTGACCAATTCGAAACAAATAACAAAGTTTAGTGACCTCCAGCGAAATTTACCCACTAATATAATATCCAAACATTTAAAACTTTGTTTATAATATTTTACAATGCTACTCGGAAACATTTAAATCCCTATCTACAAGTATTTTTAATGGTTGTAAACTAAGATTTAGAAACTTAAAAATTGAAGTGCTCATGTGTTTTACTTAAAAAAGAAAACAAATGATTTTAAAATTACTCAAAAGTATATTTCTTCATGGATTTTATTTGAAAGATAAAATCGAATAGAAAACGTTCGCACTTTTAGATTCGTAAAATTTATCACGGATCGTTAGAAAAATAAATTATAATAATCAGAGAAAAAATAAAAAAGAGTGAGTAAAAATAATATTTTCTTTTTTGGCTTGAAGACAAAAGTAGTTAAGTGTTAAAACTATCTAGAAATGCTTTTAGACATAAGTTTATATGCTTGTGAGTAACATTTTAAAATGTTATAAATATAGATTTAAATGTTTGAATATTAATGCTAAAAATAAAAATTATACAATATTGGAAAGTTTTTTAGTTAAACTACTTGAGGCCGTGCTTGGGCATGATGGCTCGGGATACCATAACATTTCTCTATTTAAATAGACAAGTGTGAATAAATTTATTTAATTTCTGGAATGCTTGTGCTTCTAGGCAAGGATGGTGATCTAATTATTTAAATAGACAAGACGGAATGGAAAGCAATGCTTAGACTAATTGGAAGAATATATATATTTAATTATTTTTTAAATATATTTCTATTTCAGATATTGATCTCGCATTTCATGTGATACATTATATTAATTGAAAAAGGACAACGCTGTCCATCCCGGCCCAAATTTCACGATAGTTGTTGAGATGTCAAGCTAATTCTTAATTGATGAGTTTACTAAGTGGGTTAGGAAAACTCTAGAATTACAAAACATTTTTTTTTTTTTTTTTTTAAAGAAAAGTGGGGATTCTCAACGATTTTCATTCAACTGAAAATCATTACAAAGTTTTAAGACTGGTATCTCCTCTCTGGTACCGTAGTACAAACATAACATAGCAAGTACCTAAACCTGAGAAGGTATTTTAGTAGAATACCTATACTACCGAATCATCATAACAAACATACAGCTAAACTCAAGTTCAGATCACTAACCAGAGAGAGAAAACGGACATCTACAAGTAAAATAAGCACAAAAGTCCTTGACAAACGCTGAAATACAAAACTGCTTCAATCTTCCTCCCCTTCGTCATGCAAAGTATTCTCTAGCCCAAGCATAAGGGTTGTAACCTGTTATTCCTTCATAGAACTGATCGGGTGTGAAATTGTAGTAAAAAAGCCTATGTTTTGACTTTGAAAATGACCAAAAATAATACGGTAATTAGTGATTTTCAAGGAATTCAATTTTGTGTTTTTGGTCATTTTCGAAAATTTGGAGAAACTAGTGATTTTTAGGGAAAAACAGCGCATTCGATGCAGATATCATTTTCATGTGAAATATAGCAATTTCATGCAACATAGAGCATGCGACATGGAGCAGAGGAGCTATGAATCAGCTATGTACAAAATAGCATCCCGTATCGCATGCGGCATAAATACTTTTCCGCACGATTAACTATTTTCAAAAACTTCTGACAGCCATGTTTTGCCACACTAATTAAGCCACCAGGGACCAATAAGAGACCTCCCACTATGTCCTATAGCACCTGGGAAGCCTATAATAGTCCAGAGCGTAGGCTTGTTTGTATCTTTCAGTTGATCTTTCATTAGAGAGTATGTTAAAAATAATGGTTAGTTATAATTTTTGAATTATAACAGTTAGTTTAGGAAGTAGTGTATTGTAATTAATAAGTTACTGGTTAGTAATTGGTAGTTGTAATAAATAGTACAATGTTAGTTTTTAAATTTCTTTTATAAATAGAGACAAATGTAAAGCTCAAAATAAGATTGTAATAACAAAATTATTTTTCTTACATTTATTCTCTCTTACCAAAATTAACATGAAATCAAAGCCATAGATTCGAAATTCTTCACAAGTGTTATCTAAACTAGCAAAGCTAGTCGGTACCAACAAAGGGAAGAAAAAAGAGTCAAGAGTCAAAGAACTAAGAACACAATCAGTGTCAAGAAAGTAGAGTCACTAGTCAAAGAACTAATAACTCAACAAGTGTCAAGAGAAAGAAGGATAAGAGTCAAAGAGCCAAAATAGTCCTCTCTCCGCACATATTACAAAAACAGTCAAAATATTCTATTATTTTTTCTTATCAGTAAAAAAAAAAATTTATTTTTTCTGAAAATTTCATATCAATATTTGTTCTTCAAAATTTTTTCTTGAAAAATCAAACAATGATGACACAAAACTTTAGTCTTACCAAGTACCAAAGCAATCCCAATAGTTGTTCAAATTGCTAAAAAGAGGATTCAAGATCAATGTTGGTTCTTGTATCCTAATCTTGGACCAAAAGGGTGAAAAATGATGGTTAAAAGAGGGAGAGATGAATTGGATCTGACCGGGGTAGATGCATTTGCTTTCCACTCATGTGCAACAAACAATTCAATCTCAATGTCACAACTTCTCCAACAAATTCTCGAATAACATTCTCCAATAAATCATTGGAATGCTAGCTAATCAAATTCAAAATAAGAGCTCATGTGGTATGGCATCTAACACAAAAGGTTTATTTTTTAATCAAATTATTATAGATAGTGGTTCAACGACCATATGTATTATCTAACTAAAAGTTTTGTTACATATCTACAAAAAAGTTATTGTTTGAATTACCATTTTTTTTAAAGATTTAAGCATTCATTAAAGTCTAATGAGAGATAATGAGGTGCCAAACTTGATGAGAGTAAATAGGAGG